>JARKHS020028947.1:0-324451 GCA_030143305.2 Amblyomma americanum
CTACTGTAGCCACGTACCTTTAAACAGAGTCTGCAGTAAATCGAAAATCTGTAAAACAACTACGGAAAAGCGCACGGGAAAAAATTAAAAAACCGGGGTAAATTTAAAAACCGCCCAAGTGGAGCACACAGAGTTCCGTATTTACTCGAACTTTGGGAAGCTGAAAAGAAAAAAAAGAAAAAAATACATCCGGCACAGCGCATCGCAAATTGGAGGTGCGGTGCCCTCGTGAGAAGCTCATCACCGGAGAAGGCGCACTGCGCAGAGGAAGAAGACGCGGAAGGAGATGAGAGACGTGAACACCTCCATTACGTTCTAATAATGTGGGCCAGACACCCGCAACGTCCGCAGTGTGAATGGTCTGGTACGGAGAGGCACACTCGGTGCTTTCCCCAGCACCTCGCGCACTTTTCGGTCATATTAAACTCGCGTGCTGCCAATCAATATTTTCTGAACCCCTAGAAGCGTACATAAGATGGTGGCTCACTTTAGCACCTGCTTTGTGCCTTTGCCCCGGTCTTCTGGAAGAAAGCCATCAAGGCGCTGTTCATGGCTAAAAGGGCACTAGGCTTCAACATCAGACTAAAGAGCCTCTGTGTGCATTCTGTGTGCTCACGGAGTAAGCCCTCTCACGGACACCTTCCATACTGCGATCTGATCTTCCATTCCTCTTTAATCTTTTTCCCCTACTTTCGCTCCCCCCTCCCCACGAGCAGGATAGCGAGACGGGCCCTGCATAGTTAACGCTGCCAGGATTACGAATACTCTCTCTCTCTCTCTCTCTACTGAGCAACAATGCTATCAAAGACCATCACACATGGCAGACAATTTGAGCAGTATTGGAACCGTTTGGGAATTTTTCAATGCACCGTGTTCTTGCTGTTGATGCTGAGCAGAATGGTGAAATTCAAATGGCCGCTGACCGTTACTGGAGATTTAAAAGCATGTGTACCCGCCGCTGTGGCTCAGTGGTTAGGGCGCTCGCTACTGATCCGGAGTTCCCGGGTTCGAACGCGACCGCGGCGGCTGCGTTTTTAAGTAGGCAAAACGCTAAGGCGCCCGTGTGCTGTGCGATGTCAGTGCACGTTAAAGATCCCCATGTGGTCGAAATTATTCCGGAGCCCTCCACTACGGCACCTCTTTCTTCCTTTTTCTTTCACTCCCTCCTTTATCCCTTCCCTTACGGCGCGGTTCAGGTGTCCAACGATATATGAGACAGATACTGCGCCATTTCCTTTCCCCAAAAACCAATTATTATTATTATCTCCGACATGGAAACAAATAAATAAAAGGATTCGTGGAAGAGGCAGATCAGGATATGTACGTGCACAAATGTGGCGCATATGACAACAAAGAATGGAACCAGCATCGACCTGTTTTCAGTTAGCAGCTTGAGAGTTTGCAATATGCTGAGGCCGCTACTTATTCCAGATAAATGTAGACACGCACAAATGTGTGCATCAGAGTTGGTGGTGCCAGCGAAGACGGGGAACTTGGCGTGTTGCGAAGGCAGCGACCGCCAGTATTCCGAAAAGGTGGCCTTCAACTTCCTGTGACCTAACGGTGACATATCATTTGCTTACATCACCGGAAGAGAATAGTAATGCCTTTAGTTTCCAGTTTAAAAAAAAGCAGTGGTAGCTCGCCATAAATTAAGACATGGCGCGCCTAATCACAATGTTCATATTTCCGCGTTCTCATATGTTGTTTAGTCAGTCGAAATGTCCCTCGGACGTTCGATTTGTTGAAGACAGTGCGGATTTAGATAACACAGCCAAGGACTAAACTCGAAGCGTTATCTTAACGTGCATCCGTAATTACTAGTTTCGCTCCTGTTTATTCTTGCAGAAGTTCGGGGTACGGGTGGCTTTCAACGTCACACCAGACTTAAAGGCGCGAGGTAATGGCCAGGGAACTCAGCGCGTCGTCGGAAGAACAGCCACCAGAGAGCAAAGTTCGAGTTATCTGTAGGAAAACATCCTAACTGCAAAGAAAATTACTTGTCAAAATATGGTTTACCGATAAAAGCCGATAAATCTTTGTTTTTGCTTCGCACACATGCACGTGTAGGCAGACCTATGCCGAGGCTACACTGCTGCTGACGGAAGCCGTTTTGAGAAAGTTTATCGTTTTCAGCGCAGTTAATGGTCGGTGCGCTTTGCAACTGAATCGGTGACACGGGGTCCCTAATGGGGAAAGAGATCTCAGGAGGATCGTTATTTGCAGGAAGGTATTCATGGCAGTGCACACCTATCAAAACTTAAGGAAGATAAGTACAATTCGATGCCAGTGTGTCAGATGAAAACGGAATCAGTGAGCAAGGTGTATGCCGTACTCTGCAAGCTTCCGCGAGGACATTGAGAAGCAGTGGACACGCCTCACGAAGAAGAGCCACTGTCAGTGTTCTTGTGTCATGCACGCAACCTTACTTCCTAAGTCCTTTATTTCTGTCTACTGGAGCCGACTGCATTGAATCGCACTGGCTGCTTGGCTCCTGCTCTCCACTTGTTGGGATCGCAGAAAACCATACAGCACGGGAAGTGCTACTCAGCATTGACAGCAACTGTCTGCCACATCTCAAACTTGCACATGATATAGATGCCATACAAATGTATTTTTGTTTCTATCTCGAAAACAGCTGTCGTCCTCAAAGCGTATTCCTCCCCCTGGAGCAAAATACTCGCGAAGCAGACTTTTTGAAGAGAAGCACAGGTGTTTTTGGTTAATATAGTAACTTTACGAAAAATACACACATCTTAGAGGTAGCGTGAGGTTAGATACCTAATTGCTCTGTGAGGATGGGCTATGGATGAATTAATCGTAGAAGCTGTGTAGCTTCCTCAATTATTTTTACACATCATTCATCCGTCATTCCTTCTTTCCCTGTATTTGGCGATTCTCATCTAAACAGAGGTCACCAAACAACGGCTTAAGGACAGCAACCGACCCCTGACACAACGCAACCAGGATGACTGCTCTCGCGCACGCATCACGTCGAGTCTCTAATGAATGGTCTTTTCGAATTCTTACACTGCCTTGTGAGTCAGGCTGTATCTGTTTCCAGCTCCCTCTGTCACCCGGATCGCACCTGCAGCCGTTGCCCAAGTATCGTCAGTTCTAGACGGCCTACGCCTTGATGTGTGAAGCTTAGCGAGGACGCGACAGAATCCTGGATATGCGTAGTAGGCTAGCTAATCACTTTCGAGGCGTCGAATATCGTTCGCTAACATGTTGTCAGCCTGAACAAGTGGCAGAACCGAGATAGGATGCAAGACCTCGTGCTTGTCAATGTTCATCACAAAATGATAATGAGAATTTCATTGCAATTTGTATTCCAAGGAATGTGTGGATTTATATTCTTAAGTAATAATGCGTAATCTTGCTTAGCGTTTTGTACCACCTATATTTTCGTGTAAAGCTGATTGCAAGTGTTAAAAGGGAGGTTGAAATAACGTTATTACCCGATTATGTCTCCCCCACCCCAGGTCTGACACGCAACCGAATCTTGTATTTTGCGAAAGTACAATAAGCCTCATTAGTGCCAAAGTCCAGACAACGTTCTTATCTGGCTCCGCGTTTATGTGTTGGCGGTTCTTCGTTCTCATCATGGCCAGCGCATCACAGAGGCAATAGACGCGTAACAGCCAATCGCGAAGGCCAGCAGCTGAAAGCAAACGGAGAGGAACGGCTTCATTACAACGCACCTTCCAGGCATTGCACACTCGAGGGCGGCGTGGATGACGACTATGGTGAGCTGCAAACCGGTCTGCAAATGGTCTAGTCACTCTGGATTCCGGAGCTCCGGAGACTACCGGAAACAAGGTCTCTATAACCGCAAGTTTCCTCCACGGCAGCTAGCTCTCGTCTTGGAGCGCGGCTGCCACCGTGAACGAGCCGTGTAAATAACGCTTCTCTTTTTTAGAGCGAAATTTATTGCCTCAGGGCATCAGCGCACAGTTTCAAATTTCTTTAGCGAAAATTATTTGCATAAGAATTTACAGATTTTCGACCCATAGAGCTCTCTGCACCCTGGCGGAAGCAAGCACCAGCACGGTGCGACTAAGCCTTGCAACTTCAGATCGTAATTATTGTAAAAATTGGGGGTAGGCTTTACGCGGCAATATAAGTGGTCTGCCGGCCTAACGTCTCCAAAATGTTAACCACGCCAACTGCCAACGTAGAAAACAGACAGCAGCGTATTGTGATGGCAGTGACGATGGGGCTGTTAATATCTTGGTTTCGGTTTTGCAACCGACTTGGGCGCTCATGCCGTTTCCGGTCTAGATGAGTGTGAAAAAAAAACCGTATCTAAATTTTTGTAAATCCTCTAGACAGTAATACCAGGTAGCAGTCAGAAAATGGCTGTTAAATATGCTTATTTTTTACTACTATTTATTATCTGCCACGCGTCGGCTTGAGCACTCTACTACCCGGTCTTCTGGCAGAGAAGTTCCCAGGGTTACAAGTTACAATCTTACATTGGTATACATGTATACATGTTGTGTTAAACCGCACAAACGGTAGGAACTCTCCACGTCATTTCACTTCACTTATAAATCACTCACATAGAAGAATCAGTGAGTACAGGAATACGAGAAAATTCCGGATTGAAAAATGCGCTTTGGGATGGTGTTGTACGTCGAGCAAGTTTTCTTGACGGTGACAGTGTAATAAAGATGTTGGGGCGTTTGGAATTTCAGGTCCCAAATATACATGGATCATAAGGGGTGTCGTAGTGGAAGGCTCCGGACTAATTTCGAGCACCTGAGTTTCTTGAACGTGCACTGACGGCGAGCAGTACACTGGCCTCTTGTGTTTCGCCTCCATCGAAACGGGACCGCTAAGCACTAGAGCGCCCAACCCTAAGTGTAACCGCGGCAGAGCCGTGCAACAACTCGGCAACGTAATAAGCGCAACATGGTGAAATAACTGCCAACGTTGGCACCTATGTATAGCGGAATGTTTAATACCTGGTGAATAAGGCTTAGGTTGTGCAAGCTTCAGCTTTCAATAAAGAGAGGGAAGAGGGGGGGGGGGGACTTAGAAACCCCAAAAATTGACCAAAATTGGTTTGTAAGCGTTGTTGTACCTGCTTGTAGAGCTCATTTTAACGCGATAGCGTTAGGGAGCTCATGTCGCAGAAAATCCAGCGTTGTCGTCGGCGTCGTTGACCGTCAGATAGAAAATCAACGAAAAATTTCTAGAGAAGCAGCCTGTGAGGCAGGTAGGCCACCTTCGTCATGTGACCTTACGGCGCCATCACAACCTGCACACCGGATTATGAGATAAATACCCACCGTGGCAGGTTGCAGTTAATTTAATGATTGCACGCTAGGGAATAGCAACCTGGGTCACACAATGCCAGCCGGTGACATCATCTGCCATCGCAGGGAAGTAGCTAATCACTTAACCGCTGCACCACTGAGGCAGGATTGGTACGAGGACTCCCAGAGATCAATGAATGCAAAGTACTCACTTAAGTTAGTCATGTGAGTTGGACGAATTTGTGAAAACTTGCGTCAATACAGCACCCAATCCACTGAGCAGAAAATAATTTGAAGAAAACAATATGCGAGTAACGACTGGCGATGAGCGCTTACAGTTACAGCTTGCGTTCAAATGTTATGCATCAATTTACGCGTTCAAGTGCACTGAAGTACAGAGGCGCTCATTTATAATAATAAAAAGGAAGCTACGAACCGATGAGCGCATACGTATGATTGCAAACCACTGGCCATTAATTTAATGCGTATCTTTTCAGTTCATCTCAGAAGTACTCATCACACATTTCCGTTTGTCATATAACCAGTCCTCAGGCAGAGTAATACCCCTCCGCCGAACGGTCCTGCACCCTTCCGGCGAAATTAAAATTTCCTTATTATCTATTTTCTGGATCAGCTTATTTTTAACTTCTGGCTACTGTCAATATAATGAAGTCACCCCCTGTTCGTACATCAGAGTCAACGAACCAGTCACCGCCGTAGGCAAAATCACTTTCGGCACTGCGTACTTTGTTGCCCCTTCATAGAGAATCGGTTCTTTTCCTCCTTATCCGAAGTATGAACTCTACTAAACTAACGCGAGTCGGGATTTGCTTGCCACTATGGCTTTCACAACGCAATTTGTCCCGGTTCCCGCAGTGAAAAACCGTCGCCAGGTCTGCGGCCAGGTCAGCCAACGCGCGGAAGGCTTGACGTGTCAGGTCTATAACGCACTGCTAGCGTCCGCCGCCGACATGCAACCAGAGCCGATGCCCAGAAAAGGAGAAAAAAAACAGCACAAAGAAACAAATGCTGGAGCTGAAACAGAAAAAGGCCTCCGCCGCGAGACGAGGAGAGCTTTATTCACGATCGTGCACCAGACTAGGCCCATAGCCGTGACGTACATTGCAGTGCATCTATCGATCGAAAGAATCTGTCAACAAGCGCGAGCGCGTGTGCATGCAGAAAGGATTACGCCACCGGCGTGCAATGCAGCATTGCAGCAAGTATAGCGAGATCGGAGGCCCAGCGAACAGAGGCAGTGACATCGGCAGTGCAGCAGTTGCGCGGATGCGCCGAAAGCAATGCTTGTTGCAGGATCCCCTCGGCATTATGTCGACAAGCAGCCCCTGCTTCACCAGCCGATGTCCGATGACATTGCATATGGTGAGCAACGGGAGCACGGCAGCCGCGTGTTAAGCCGCTGCCAGCTAGCTTCATTTGCCAGGGAGCGTTGGGACATGTTGCAGCCGAGGGATTACGGCTTCAGTGTTCAGTATATACAGGCTTAATCTCCTATCACGCTCAGTATAGTTAGCTCGTGGGCCAAGTTACTAATTAGGTACGGATATGCCTCAACCAAGCCGCTTCCGTCTTTTCACTAACTTGCTTACCTTGACGTCCGGAGAAGGTATATCGTGTACGTGTGCTTGTAACAGAAACGCACCGGCTGAGGCCGTCAGAGGTAACCATAATCTCGAGGCCCGCGGCAGCGTTTCAAAACTGATTACTGACTGCTCCTGGCATGCAGAACAGGGTCACACGGAATTAATTACGTCATCAGTCCAAATCGGTCTCGTATCCCCTGATCGAAACTCTGCCACATGTGAAAGATTTACTAACCATGGGAATGTATCACACTGTCAGGTTCGGTTTTTGCAGGCTCGATAAAAAATGACTAACGGAAATATTCAATTTAACTTCTTGCCTTGTCAGCGGGTGCCAGCACGTAATGATTCACCGATGGCGGTCGCCTACCCTCTCGGCCATCGCGGCCGCCGCTGCGTGAGTGAATGTGACTGCGTGGCACTAAAGCGGAACTGCTGGGTGCAGCGGCAATGAAGCGAAGCTCGAAAGCCGCCGCGAAATTACCCTGCAAAAAAGCGTGGCACGGAAAAAGACAGACTAGGCACGAAAACCGGCAAGCGCTTTCTCTGCTTGGCAGAATCACAGGGATTCAGAGTCTAAAGGCGCTGAAGCTAAGTAAATAGTGAGACCAAAAAGAATTCTTGCTGCACTTCTTCACATGCTGGGGAAATCGAAAGACAAAATTATATGTCGGAAAGCTAATGCAGTACATGGTGCACGTAACCATGCAGTTAATGTTGTCGCACGTCATTCGTTTTAAGGACGTACACAAAGAGATTGACCATAAGAGAGCATCTCAGATAAGATGGCGTCTATTTTAATGACTGAAAAAAAAACTCGGCAGATACACTTAAGACAGTTTACGTGTGGGAATACCAAAGTATTTCTGTCCCTGGTTGCAATGTTTACGTGTAGTATTTGTACATACATTAAGTTAAAGCTAAATTCTACTATTTTGTGTGTTTGCGTACTGCTCGCGCACCAGACCGCGAACGTACGGACTGATCTCGATGCAAGGCGATGAGGTTCGTAGAGTTTGCATGTCGTGGACACAAGACGTAGACGTTGGGATGTACGGGACGCTCACAGACGCGCGCGTGTAGGATTCTACCCGGAAAGCTGTACGATGAACGGTTGCATCACAACTTTGATACGAAAGTCTGGGCAGGCATATCTTTGAAGGTGCATATGTCGTCGGTTCGAATCTCTGTCGCAAGAAAACCTATAATTTGACAAGTACATGTAAAGCGTAGGCAACGCTGAAATCCTATGACGTCATCCGGAACGCAATACGACAAACGGTTGCGTCATAACTTTGGTGCGAGCCGCCACAGTGGTTGAGTGGTTATGGCGGTCGGCTGGTGACCCCAAAGGCGCGGGTTCGATCCCAGCCGTGCCCGTTGAATATCGATGGAGGCGAAATTCTAGAGGCCAGTGTACTGTGCGTTGTCAGTGCACGTTAAAGAGCCCCAGACGGTCGAAATTATCCGAAGCCCTTCACTACGGCGTCCTTCAATGTCTGGGTCGTTATGGGTCGTTAAACTCCCATAAACCAGAAAAGCATTGGTGTCTGTGTTCTTTTCTTACGTCCTGTCTGTTAGCGCTGTTCAATCGCTATCTTCCTCGTAGTCTTTTTCTGATATAAAGGGGCGTTTGGCCCCTCATGTCGCAGTGATAGAACAGTTTTATCAAATGGCTGCGACTGTTCAAGCTGGCACATCTTCATACAAATGTCTCTGTGTTTTCAAGAACTGTACAGTTGCCGAGCGCGCCGAAAAAATGAAGAAGGAGGAGGAGAACGAAATGCGACTTGTATAAAATAACCGCCGAAAGTTGAAATGTACGTATCCGTGGTGTAATTATAAAACGCTAAAGGAAAGACTCTCAGAAAAAATTTGTGCAGCAGTGTTTAAGCTACAGATATTGTCCTCTAGTCAGAACCCGAAGTAGCAAACCGATCACAGGGAAGAAAGATGCTAGTTTGGCAGTCAGCAGCTGTGCGGTGGTGACTCACAGTAGCTTCTGCTGTTGTTTATATCGACGCAAGCGTTTGCGCATAAATCATGGCCCAGTTAAACATAGAGGCGCTTGAATGTACCAATGCATTCAGTGAACCTGCAGCACCAGTCGCGTGCAAAAAAGAAAAGAAAATTGTATAGTGATCAGGGTTATACCTTCCAGAGAAAAAGAATTTCACTCCAATAATTACGGATCAGGAAAGAAAATCAGGCGACGCTCAGCCGGGCTGACAAACACAAAATCATAAAAATGCTTCAGCAAGTGTAAAACGCGGCTATGATATACGACAGGTCAACTTCATTGCAATATCATTACACATGTTATGACACGCAGGAAGTTTGAGTGCAAACAGATAAGGTGGAGGCGAAACGCAAAGGCACCCGTGTGCTGTGCGATGCCAGTGAAGAAGAAGAAAGGGAATTTTAATGAAAGAAAGGCGGAGAGGTCGGCCGGTGGTAACAGGGCCCTGGCCTGCTACTCCACACAGGGGAAAGGGAAGAGGAGGAAAAGGAAAGTGTGAATGAAGGCTGATGATGGCATAATACAATGAGTTTCACGGGTGATGTCTATGCACACGCACACACACACACACACAACACTGGCTGGCGCTCGCATCGCGGTTACTGGACACACATAAAACTCAAAACTGGTGTCTGCAACACAGCACCGACACATGTCATTAACCATGTAGGTTGTGCACAGGCGGTCACAAACGAGTATCCAGGCCTGTTTCACACAAAAAGTTGAGCAGGGCTTTTGTCACACGCCACCAATCAGAACGTCTCGTCCTTGCGCCCAGAAGAGTTTCCTCAGAGAGAGGGCGAGAGTCCAGGTTTTTCACGGTCGCCTCCAATGTTGTTCTTTCAGAAGTATACTTCGGGCACGCGCAAAGAAGGTGTCCAATAGTCTCTGGTGTGTTGCACTGTGCGCAATTTGGGTTACTTTCGATGCCGATCTTGTGAAGATAGTGTTTGGTGTAGGCAACGCCAAGCCGTAGCCGGTGGAGTAAAGTCCCATGACGTCGCACCACCACAGATGGGAAATGTAATCGTGAGCCAGCGTCAAGCTTACACACGCGGTCCTGTTGATGACTCGGATCATGCCAGTGCGACTGCATTGCCGCCTGCATTAAATGCGCCAACAAGGCTCCAATGTCTGATCTTGAAAAGGCTATCTCAATGAAAGCACCATCACTATGTGCCATCCGAGCCTCGGCGTCAGCACGCTCGTTTCCCGCTATGCCGCAATGGCTCGGTATCCATTGAAACTTTATGATATGGCCGCGGTGGAAAGCCTCGGCTAACAAAAGCACAATCTGTTGAACCAGCTGCTCGCATGCTCTTGGTTTTAGATAAGTTTGTACGACCTGTAATGCCGATCTCGAGTCGCAGAATATAGTCCATTGCTGCGCTGGCTGGTGACCAATATAAAGGACGGCTTCTCTTATGGCTGCCAATTCGGTTGCCGTAGAGGACGTTTTGTGCATGAGCCTGAAACGGTGACATGAGGCATTTCCTGGCACTATCACCGCTGCAGCTGAAGAAGTGGTCGTAACGGATCCGTCCACGAAAACATGCTGGGTGTTAGTATACATAGATGTAATGTATGACAGCGCCAGCTGTTTCAGTCCGACTGTTGGAATGTGCGTTTTCTTTGTTATCCCTGGGATTGTTGTCCGTATAGATGGTTTTGGTACTGCCCAAAGTGGCACCTCCGAAATCTGGTGTGGCGCGTAGTTCGAAGGCAGCGCATTGCGCTGCATCCAAAGGGCTCTGGAAAAGGCTGCATCTGGACGCACCGCACTAATGTTAGTCAGGGGGTGATGACGATGCCTGGTCAGATGCCGCAAATGCACACGAAGTGGCTCCTGTTGAAAATAAATTCGTGCTGGGCAGGCGCGGGCCTCATAAAATGTGCCCCATGTAGAAGTTTTACATGGCAAACCCAAGCATACTCTTAAAGCACGAGCCTGCGCGCTTTCAAGCACACGCAGGCCTGATAGTCTGACCCCCGAGAGAACGGGTGCACTGTATCTGAGAAGGCCGACTACCAGCGCCTGGTACACGTGTAGTAAAGATCGCTCAGAGGGACCCCAACATTTTCCTGCCATACACCGCACAATGCTTGCAAAGCTGTCGAGCTTTTTCTTGAGCACAGAAATGTGCTTCGTCCAGGACAGGTCACGGTCTATCGTAACACCTAAGAATTTGTGATGTGTTACGTATGGAACAATTTGCCCGTCGATTGTGACCGGATACCACGCCATTATCTTGCGTGTGAAAGCCAATGTTACGCTTTTAGTTGGCGAAAGTTCAAGCCCCTGACGGCGCAAGTACGCAGACGTAATGGACACCGAACGCTGCAATCTTGCTTGCACTTGGGGACGCGTGACACTTGATGTCCAGATGCAAATATCGTCTGCGTAGGCGGATATTGAAACAGTCTTCGGTAGTTGTTTGAAAAGGCCAATGAGCACGAGATTGAACAACGTTGGACTGAGCACTCCTCCCTGAGGAACACCACAAGCAACATGATGATCTGCTGTGTCACCTTCAAGAGTCTCCATGTAGACTGTCCGGTTTGTCAAATAGCTTGCAATCCAATTGTGTAGACGTCCGCCTATACCACATTCTTCGAGTGCATTTAGTACTGCGTCATGCTGAACATTATCGAATGCGCCCTTTATGTCGCGGAAAAGAGCAGCAGTCAACCTGTGACGGCGTTTTTCATGTTCTACCGTTGACACGAGATCAATTACACTGTCGATGGCAGACCGGCCTTTGCGGAAACCCGTCATTGTGGAAGGGTATAGCCCATGTTTTTCAAGGAACCATTCTAGACGGGTTAGCACCATACGCTCCATCGTCTTGCCAATACAACTTGCCAGAGCTACTGGTCTGTAGGATGTTAATGTGAGTGGCGATTTCCCTGGTTTGAGCAAGGCCACAATGCGGCTTCTTTTCCACTGCTGTGGTACAGTGGCAGAGGCCCAAGAGTGGTTGAACAATGTTAAGAGGGCTTCCATTACCTGTGGGCCTAGATGACGAAGCGCATTGTATGTTATTCCATCAGGTCCTGGGGATGAAGGATGCGTGCAAGCAGAAAGAGCTGCTTTCAGTTCTTGAATTGTGAAGGGGATGTCCAGTCGATCGTCCATCGTGGGGGGAGCACATCGATGCTGCCGAGGTAAAGAAGCGCTTCCGGCAATTCTCGAGCAGAAATCCTCCGCCACCTCTAGTTCTTGCCGTCTATCATGAAGTGCCAATGCACGGAAAAAGTGTTTCTGCTGGGGAAATGTCGGCAGTGCTCGAACAACGTGCCAGATTGTGGAGAGTGGTTTGCGGGGATCCAATCTGCTGCAAAATGACCGCCACCGTTGTTTGCCTAGGTTCTCCAAATAGCGCTGTATTTGCTTCTGGGCACGTCGAGAGGCCCGGAGATCCGAGACATCCTTTGTCCTCCGGTATTTTCTTTCTGCGCGCCGACGAATCGCCCGAAGCTGCGCGTAGATCACATCCACTGGTGCTGTGGAATTTGGCGCTGAGATATTGCGTGTTGCATCGTGCATGGCCGAAATAATACGCTGTTTCACATCTGTTGGATCAGCGAGTTTCCCACAGGTTTTTTCTAGAACAATGCTGCGAACGGCAGCATCTCTTGATCGAGCTCCTGTTTTTTTGAAATACTTTGTGCTTCTGTAGCCTTCAAGGCAACCTCGCCGTCCCAGGCGATGGCGGATGACCCGCCGCCTCTGCTGCCTTCTGTGGCTAGCCGTGTGAACTGCACAGATCAGCCTGGATGCAGTATGGATCTCCCCTCAGAGCTCCCGGGATCATCCAGTTTCTCTGACTCGGATGACATGGAGTTCGACGGAGGCTACACCGAGATTGTGAGTCGGCGCCTGAAGAGGAAGCTTTCCAAAACCCCGACTGAGTGTGGGCCCAGTGTGTGTACGAAGCGGGCTAACAAGTCCATTGTGCCAGCGAAGATGCCTCACCAATCCAGTGTGAGCAAGAAAACAACCAACGAGGCCAATGTAAGTGAGCAACCTCTCACTTACACAATTTCATACATGCCTGTTGAGGAAGAGAATCTCAACTCCATCAACAGGCAGACTTTGACTCTTCTTCTTGAACGACTGGTTCCGGGCCAAGTCAAAGAAGTGCGTATTAACGCAAGAAGGAATATCCTCTCTGTTGATGTCTCTAGCCGGGCAACCCTGGATAAGTTGAAGACCGTGTCTGTCCTTGGCAACATACGAGTCCGCTCGTTCTTCGCTCATGGACTTAACACTACTGCTGGTGTGATTTCTGACGTGGACATAGAGATCAAGGATATGGACTTGGTGCAACTGCTATCAAGTTCTGTTCGCATAACTGACATCCATCGTTTCGGCAAATCACGGTGTGTCAAACTAGTGTTTGAGGGTACTACTTTACCATCGCATGTGAAAGTGGGTTTTGTGAGGCACCCAGTGCGTCCTTATGTGCCCCGACCGGTGCAGTGCCGAAAATGCCAGAAGATTGGACATGTAAGTGCTGCGTGTACGAGCACGAAAACATGTCCGCGTTGTGGTGGCGTGCACGATGGACCTACATGTACGATTGAGTCTCCAGTTTGTGCCAACTGCAATGGTCCTCATGAGGCAACATCTAGGGAATGTCCGAAGGTGAAAACAGAGATGAAGATCTTGAAGAAAATGGTGAGAGACCATTCTACTCACCGAGAAGCAGCAATCGCAGTACGTCGCTCCAGGAGGAGGACACGAAGTCGGCAGAAGAAATTGAGCTCAGTAAATGACGTGTCAACACATCAGGAGGACCGAGACCGCTCTGCCGCGCAAAAGCCACTGCCTCCAGCTCCGCAAGAGCCAAGACTGACAACCCCCCAGGAGGACACCGCAGAGTGGCCACTTCTACCATCGCGTACTGTAAGCTCTGTGACACGTCCACCTGTGCGTCCGCCTGCTGTGTCGACAACAGATGATCAAATCAGGGCGATGCTGAAACAGCTGATAGGCACCTTACGGCTGATAATTGCTGGAGTGGACACGCCAATTGCTAAGGCTGCTGTCCAAATTTTAGACGCTATTGAACCGGTGCTTGCCACCCTTTAATAGCTGTCAAAATTATGGCTCTACCGTCGTCAGCACCCTCACTGCAGGAGAGAATCTCTTGATCGGCAGTATTACAATGGAATGCTCGAGGTCTGCGAGGCCGCCTAGCAGATCTCAGGCAGAGGATCTTCAAATACCGATTTCCGGTGCTTGTAATATGTGAGCCTAATATCACATCTCCTTTTCGACTGTCCGGTTATGAAAGTTTCCTCTCTGAAGCGGCTGGGCATTTGAGCAAGGTACTACTATGCGTCCGTCGTGACCTCACTTACGTTCGGCATCAAATTCCTGGGGGCAGTAGCAACGAGTATGTAGCAATCACTGTGACTTTGAATGGGCGCACAGTCTCTATTATAGGTGGCTACATACCACCAAGGGGTCGATTTGATGCCCTACGACTACAATCGCTACTTGACAGCGTTTCGGAACCCCATATAATAGTAGGAGATTTCAATGCGCATCACCACGGCTGGGGAAGCGCCCTTACGAACGTTCGAGGACGGGATATCGCCACGTTCATGAACAATGCAGGTCTTGTTTTGCTCAATGATGGCACGCCGACATTTCTACGCGGGACTACCTACAGCAGCTGCCTGGACCTTGCATTTGTATGCAGGCGCCTGTCATCGTTCGCAACGTGGTGTGCTGATATTGAAAGTTATGGAAGTGACCACATACCGACGTATGTGCAGCTACGGTGGTTTCACCGTCTTCCAAATGCCAAAATACGTTGCGATGCCAGTGCTTTTTAAAGGTCCCAAGGTGGTCTAAATTATTCCGGAGCCCTCCACTACGGCACTTCTTTCTTCTCTAAGTCCCTCCTTTAGCCCTTCGTTTACGGCGTGGTTCAGGTGTCCGCCGAAATGTGAGACAGATACTGCACCATTTCCTTTCCTAAAAAAAACCAATTTACTAAACAGATACTGGTGGTTCACAAATTTCATGAAAAAAAGAAAATAAACGGTACGATCTACAGTTATGCCTCATATATCATACCATGAGTTCGGCGCTTACCGTAAACAAAAATTCAATGGTATTAATAAGTATCAAAAGCCTGAGGTGTAAAAGCGTACAGAGTGCCAGATTACATTGAGCTATCGGTGTCAAGCACCACAATAGTAAAAGGATACAACGTACCATCATTTTTAACTAGCTAATATAAAAGATACCGACCAGTCTTAGGCGTTCTTGCATCTGTAACGCTGCATGGTACTAAGGAATGACAGAACGTAGACCCCGCTCATCCCGGCTGCACGGCGGCGACGGTAGTTGCACTCTCGCGTGATGGGTGCGTGCGTGGCGCTACGTATAGCGCTACGTATGGCGCTACGTATGGGGCGTTGCAGTCAAATCAGCGATGCATGGCGCCTGCTTTAATGACAACCGCCCACATCAGAACCGGGCAACCCACAGCGGTACACAAGCGCGGCGGGCACACTTTCTTTACGCGGGCGACACCTACCCGTTTGTTCGCACGCCCTCAATTCAGTCAATCAGTCAGAAAAACTTTATTTCCCACCGATATAGGAGACACGCCTACCTTCCCAGCTCAGGTACGCAGACCCGGGAGGGAGTAGGGGGCTCCGCGACTAGAGGCCTGTGTGGTGAACCTCTTGGTTCTTCGAGGCCTCGGTCGCCAGGCGGATGGCTTCGAGTTGGTCTTCGAGTTTTGAGCTTCGAAGGAGAGACTCCCAAGCTTCCTCATTATGAATGTTCTAACGACGTCGCCAAAGCCGCAGCGGTCGTCATGCGCTCCTCGCGAGAAGAGCCAGTGCTGACTGTGCTCCAGAGAGCGGTACAAGCTAGTAGCTTGTTTTCAAAGGTGGTTTCGTTTCACTATGCTGAGCAGCGTTGGCATACCTTCTTTTTTTTTTAAATTTCCTGGACATTCTCAACCTTCAAAAATAAAGCTTCTATCTCTTTACTGCGCGGGTCTGATATGTTTACTGTGGTGTAACTCTGCAGCTCCGTGGAAAAAAAAATAATAGAGCTAAGCCTAGGGGTTGAGCGCATTCATTAGAGAAAGCTGATTGCGAAAGCTAGCATTAATCAGCTAAGCTGGTTTCCGGCAGGTAAGGGCGGTCTGGCGTATGTATGCAACGAGGACGGTAGCGCTGGCGCAAGCATAGTTACAGACACTCTATGCAGGTGGCCAGCCGACCTGACAGACAAATATTTGCTTGTCTTTGCTTTTATGTTTCGCATAAATTTACTTACTTGACTTAGTCTCCCTTTTCGAGCATGTTTAGCTACTTGAATTTGGTCTGTTAGTTTCGAGCACTTTGATGGATTTGGTTAAGCCTGTCTATTTCGAACTCGTTCGGCCACTAGGCTTCACCGCTTTTTTGAGCGAGCACCACCGTTAGTTGTATGGTCTTGCACGTTCAGCTGAGATATCAACATGCTTTCGACTTTCCCGCCGGAATGAAGATAATATGTTTCCGTAAGCATTGTAAATCTACGACCATCCCACGGCGCACACTTTTCGCGAACATCCGTCGTGGCCTCCTCTTCGTACATCGTCAACGCGGCATCGAACCCCGCCGCTGACTCGTTGCGGCGTTCGCAAGCCTCATCTGCGGCTACGGCTGTTGTTACGTAATACGCTCCACCGCCTTGACTAGCGATCTTCCTCTTCACCTCGTCCAACCACTATGCTAACCTCTCCTCGCCTGCCATTGCGACGAGCGAACCGCCGGAGCCTCGGCAAGCCGCGGAGCAGCTTTCTCTCTTGCTTCTTTTACTTCGACCTTCCTGCCTGCCCACAACACCACGGTTCGTCGTCTTTCCTTTACTCCCTGTCCGCCTCCCTGCACCAGCTGCGGCTAACCGACTTTCCCTCTCACAGACAGCTCGCTGCGCTCAGCCCGTGCCATTGCAAACTGGAGCCCTCGTTCTCGGCTTTCACCAGTGTTCCTGTGTAACACTAGATTTCACTTTGCGTAATAGGAGAGAGTGCCTGGCTCGTCGATGCCATGCTAGTCAAAGAGGAAGCGTCGCAGATGTCACTCGTTCCGCTGAGCGCAAATGGCCCATAGGCGAAGAGAAATGCTCCAATGGAACCGCGTTAGCTCATTCATTTCTGCATTGCGTTAAAGATAAACATTTCTGGTGATCGCTGAGTGATCTAGGGCATCGGGGAAACTAAAGGGCTCTTGGATTGAGGTGGTGTAAATTCTACTGAAGGCCCAGGTTTTTCTTTCCTTTTCCTTCTGGACAGCATTCAGATGAAGAAGTCCGGAAGTTTCCGAACAAGTTTGACTTCACATTGGTATTTCTTGTTCGACCTGAGTTTAGACTGTATTTTCGAAATGAGGTTCCCCAGAGTTAATAATAATAATAATTGGTTTTTGGGGAAAGGAAATGGCACAGTATCTGTCTCATATATCGGCGGACACCTGAACCGCGCCGTATGGGAAGGGATAAGGGAGGGAGTGAAAGAAGAAAGGAAGAAAGAGGTGCCGTAGTGGAGGGCTCCGGAATAATTTCGACCACTTGGGGATCTTTAACGTGCACTGACATTGCACAGCACACGGGCGCCTTAGCGTTTTTCCTCCATAAAAACGCAGCCGCCGCGGTCGGGTTCGAACCCGGGAACTCCGGATCAGTAATCGAGCGCCCTAACCACTGTGCCACCGCGGCGGGTCCCCCAGAGTTCCCGGACGATGTTTTCCTTAGAAATAAAAGTATTTTATGCTTATTACTGTCTGTAACGAATTAATTGTTATAATTAAGGGTCTGTAGCGCAGGTACTAGTGTGTGCTGCTCGTGAGGGTTGCTTTAAAGCTTAGAGGATAGAACGCACGAAATGTGAACACACCAGTGCATGTTTCTCCACCTGTTAAAGTGCCACTCTCGGGCGCATCGTGCAACTGGCACACGGTCTCTGTCTGGGCGCCGTCACACGTTGTGTGTTCCTGCTGTTTGCGCGAGCCGACAGGAAAGAAAAGCACATCCAATCACAGGCCGTCTTTTTCCTACCAAGCAGCAAGACTGCTAACAAGCGCTACTGCTAACAACCGTACCCTAGCGGGAGACGGTACAATGGACTGCGCAGGAAAAGCTCAGCGCTGACTTTGAGCTTGGCGCTTCTGGTATAGATAACACCGAATGTGCGCGCTGTGCGTGCAGCTGGCACTGTGCTACAATTCTTTAGCATCGGGACACTGCCTGCTTGGGTGTGCTTTGGTACTCAATCTTTTAACTAAAAAAATAGCCTAGTTTAGCCGAGAATACTAGCATTCTCATTCATTATTTTTTTAATCTCAAATGGCCTCTATTAAGCGGTTACACGAGGTGTGAATCATCATTCACACAGGTGAATTATTTAATTTCTTGAATTACGCAGGATCGCAGTCGTGCAATGAGTTCGCAAAAAGATTCAAGAGATTCAAGAGGCTTGCAAACTAACAGCAATATCAGTCTTCGCAGCAGAATGTCCACGTCCAAGAATTTCTGCTTCAGGGTGAATAGCGCGGTGCGCTAGAGACATCAGAGGGGTTCTGAGTTTGGCCGGGTAAAATTAGTGCCACTGTTTGGCTTGTCGGTGCGATTCAGGGAGAAACGATGGGATTAAAGCTTAGTATAGTGTTGCTTGTCCGAAGTTATTAACCAGCATTATTCATTATTGCAGCACATTACTGGAAGGACTCGTGGGCAACAGACATGATGTCTAGATAATTGTCCCACGCTGCCCATCTGCTTTCATCATGTAAGGAGAAATTCCTCAATATACTGTCACGTTGGCAATTGAAGGAGGTGCCTGTTTTATGCACAGTAAATGTGCACGCAATCGCTAGAGCAGACGTGGTTAAGGAAATATATAACGTTAAATATAAACATAATCGGCCAATAGTGCTACTTCGTTTTGTGGTACACCGGAAACAATCGCACTGGCCCCCAGGGCCGCATACTGAAGTAGTGGGTACTTTTTTCACCAGATCGTAATCATCATATAAAGCTCCTGGAAGCGAGCAAATGGCAGCCAAAAGCTTACAGTTATAGTTCTCTGAACGAGCTGACTGCTGCTGCATCTGAGGATGAGCGCCGCAGATGACAGCGCTGCCAGTGGTAGGGGCGATGCATCGCAACTGACTCGTTGCTTGCGTCTCAGAGAAGCCGAGTCCGCGAGACATGACGAAGCGTGCACGCGCCGCAACCGTCGACGTTCCGGACGGCCGTGCATCTCATTCGTTCTGAGCTGCTCCCAAAAACCCCGTCCCCTTCCCCTGTCATCCTTTAATACCTTCACCAGCACTCCTAAGCTGCAAGTTATGACCATGCAGCGCGGGTCGTCGTCGCCATCGCGCCGAGAAAGCGAGCTCTTCCAGCTCCTGCTGGAAGCGAAGAGAGTCGGAAAAATCCAGTCGCTGTGGAGAGTGGAAGAGGGAAGGACAAGGAGTTCCTAATGTTATTTCTCATTTACGAGCCCCTTATTCCGCAAATGATGGCAAGCGAAAATCGGAGCGTGAAAATCAGCGAAGGAGGGTAAATGCATTGCTGTGCTGGTAGGGCCGCCGCATGCAGAACCAGCTCCTGGAAGGCCGATGTCAAGAGTGAGCTGAGTGCAGAACTGAAGAAGTAGGAAAGGAGGAAAAGAGAGAGAGAGAAACGTCCACCATTGCGTTTCGCTTCGACCTCGGCAACGAGCACAAGAAATCCGCTTTCTCGTCCTCGTTTTCTTAACCCGCTTGCGAGACGAGCAAAGGCCTCGTAGCGGCCGAGACAGCACGAACGTGAAATTAGGAATCGCAGCGGTCAAACGAAGTGAGAGCTCTCGACGCCAAACAACGCTAGCAAGTAAACAAGTGAAATAAGTATCGAAAAGTAACACAAAGAGTGCCCAAGAAGGCCGTCTGCCGAGTAAAAGACACGCGGGGCTGCACGCGCCTTAGGAAATGGACGCAACAGAAACATGGTTATCACCACCTTTCTGTTCGATTGGTTTTTTGGTGGCCGTTCTATAGGAAAACAGCGCAGACGGGGTGAACCTTGCCACGAAGCATCCGGCGCAGCCCGGAAGTGTAGATGAGAGCCAGAAGGATTCTGGGGTTCCCGTCGGAGGAAGCTCTTGCGAGCCCATAACGAGACGACAAACAGTCAGAGCTGGTTAGGAAAACAAGCCTCCCCGTTCTCTCGTCCGCGGGTGGGCTCCGCTTTCCGGAAGCTACAGATCTTCCGCAACGCCGTCTAATCGAAGGTCGCGTACCCGAAACTATTTGCACAGAAGGTTGCTGACTGGGCCACCAGCAACAAATTCTGAGTGACAGCTGGGCACGACCGTCCTTCATGAGTGAAGCGGTTAGCATCGTATACGGCCCCTGATTACCTGAAGTCACTTTCAGCTTCTACTTATCTCCTTGGTCTTGCCTGGTGCCAGACACCCTACAGTATTCATGTATCAAATTCCGAAACTCCGATTCGTAAAACATTTGGAACTTAGCTGACCGTCCCGTCCCCTGCGGCATCCAGACGAACTGCTCAGGACTCCTCAAGACGCGTAAAAGAAAGCATGCGGTGCTCACGGATAGCCAACACCCTATCTTATTGAAACCAACACAAACTGCTAATCTTCAGGAACAAGCCGAGGAACATGGCCGGTTTTTTTATCCGTAGTTTATTAACTGGTACGACTGAAGGACTGTAGCGTCTCCAACGCTGCACTGATTTACCAGGCATACAGTGAATTGGATAAGGGAGCGGGAGAGGAGGATTGATAGCCAGCCACTTCATGTCGCACTACCGCCTCGAACGCAGAGAAATAAACTTAAAACCAATAGAACTAATAGAATGCATAGAATACACTGACATGTGATAGCGGTGTGCGTCGGATTAATTTCGACAACCCGAGGTCCTCCATCACGCGCCGATACCTCCGCACGCGAGCGCTTTCGAATTTCGTCTCCTCCCTCCCCCCCCCCCCCCCCCTAAAGGCAGAAACACGTAAACTCCTGTTCCTCAGAAGAAAAAATGAACTCAAGCTGCAATTATGAGACACACAGATTCGCAACGACCTATTTTAAAGGTAGACAGTGAAATCGGGTGCATAAAGTGTCTCTGGTGGTCAAAATTATTCCGGAGCCCTCCACTACGGCACCTCTCTCTTCCTTTCTTCTTTCACTCCCTCCTTTATCCCTTCCTTACGGCGCGGAACAGGTGAGCGCCGATATACGAGACAGATACTGCGCCATTTCCTTTCCCCAAAAACCAATTATTATTATTATTATTATTATTATTATTATTATTATTATTATTATTATTATTATTATTATTATTATTATTATTATTATTATTATTATTATTATTATTATTATTATTATTATTATTATTCATCACGTGAGTCCTTGAATACAAACGTGTTCTCTGAGCACCCATTCATGCTCTGACACACGAATAAGTGACAAGAACAACTGGGACAATCATACGCGTATAGAAAATAGAGACCCAATCACCACACTTCCAAGGCACTGAGGAGAAGTGACTGCGCCGACCAAAAATTTCAAGCTCCATGCTCTCGTGGCCGTAGAAGAAAAATGGAGCCGGCCATGCAAAGTCAATAGCGATAAAATTACCTTCGGTAATTTATCGAGCAATCATAGAGCAAAAAAAAATCAGTAATGACGCTGCAGCCAGCGAAAACAGATCGGGTGCTCAGTTTGTCTCCCTGACCTCGTTCATTTGAAGCCCGATCAATCAAGGAGCCGCTTCCCAGCACACATACCTTCTCTGCTCTTATTTTCACCTTATCAAGGAAATAAAACTCCCTCTGCTTCGAGATGGTGCCAGAGCCCCTAAGAGACCATCGGCTTGTAATTTCCGCTCGCATCTTCCTCCTCTTCATCCTGCAGAGCAGTATCGGCGCTGATCGGTGGAGGCCCTCGCTCAGTGACGCGCTGCAGGCCCCCACAAATAGCGCGCTTTCGGAATCTATGCGAACTGCTATTCACTCCGGCCAAGACGCTCGTCTGTCCTCTCGGCTACACACTAACAATTAGTATCGTTCAAAACCCGCTTGTGTGCTCCGTGTTTTAGCTTAGCAAAAACCGACGCCTGTGCTATTTGAGATCAAATTTTGTCAGGCTTCCCCGCACTACTAACTAACCTCTTCTATACTGATGTAATTTTATCAGACTGCATCATAATTGTAGATGTAAATCGAGCTACACTGATGAGTTTCTACGCTCTAGGTTTAAAAGCTGGCAGAGCTGCACTGCATATAAACTAGCCGGCATAGTTTAGAGCTAGATCAGCAGCACAAAAAATTCGACAAATCAGCGCAAAGCGAACACTGACATGAAGGCGTTTAACACACCGATGGCAGTCATGATTAAAACGTTAAAACTGCCTGTCTGTCCAGATGGTATCCCCGCAGGCGCTGTAAATGCATATCCATTTTGCAACACCAGTGCACCGCATTTGACGTTTCGGTCCTCTGTGCACAGCTGACCAGCTCCTTTCGCTTGAGATGTTCACTGAGGGTACCTTCACGCCCCTTTATCCATCGACCCTCGATGTTATGGATGAGCACAGGTAGAAATCCCTGGCGATAGATTCTGATGTGTGCATATATTTAATTCTTCAGTCATAGCTTCTACTAGAAAAAACTTGAAGCACATCGTGGCGCAGCATGCGTAATGACCATATTGATTTGTAATTTTTTATATGCATGCATACAGAAAGCGTTTCTGCAGTGAGTCATTGATTCGGGCCCAAACATCCATTCGCTGAGCTGAAGTGGGGCGTTGAAGGAAGTGAACAATTTTTCCGGCGCCCCCTGTCGCCTTGTTTTTACTGTTCTTTTTAGATATATAACGCAGAACAATATTTCAGAGATATAGGGTGCTTGAGCCAGATTTCCGCGCAAAGACTTGCTCCGGCACTGCATAGCGTCCAAACAACAATAAAGCTACCAGGGGCGGCAATTTTTGAACGATACATTTCATTTCAGTTTTTATTTAGTCCTGATGTCAATGGTGACGAAACAACAGCAGGTGGAGAAGGAAGCAGTTAATGACAGTAAAAACCGGCCTGGTGCCGCCACTAGATAGCATTCTGAAGTCTCATGCAGTCCAGCTTATTCGCAGGGGCTCCTCTGCGCCAGTTCGTCGCACAACAGACACCCAAGTTCTTTGGAGAGACTAGATAAGTGCTGCTAAGTCTCAGTCAGACGCGTTAAGCGCGTCGTCCTGCTGCGTCATTTGTCAGCTGCGGCACCCGTCCGCCTGTGCGATATGGGCGCTGGACGCGTTTTTAAAGGGAAGCGTATCACGGGCGCGTGTCCCTCTCGAGCAGCGTGATGACTTCTCCCAAGGCCTACGTCACTTAGAGCAGCGACCAATAGGAGAGGGCGAAATGAGTGGACAGTGAAATGGATCGTAAGCATAATAAGGCCCCGTGTTTGTATGACAACAGCCTCTGCATGTTTGCTAATGCTTAGTCTACTCTTAGGGAACCTTACTGATCAGTCGAAGTTCTACGATATGGGGCCGTATCTTATAACACGCTATTTCGTTTCCTACTCATCTGGTCCTCCTCCATTGGTCGCTCGTTGCCAGTGACGTCACGCTGGTCGTGAATGAAACAAGCCCGTGATTCCTATTCGTTACATTGAGCCGTCGGCAAACATAGTAGTGCAGGTCAGGCGCTGACGCAGATGTATGACGGAGCACGGAAGTGCGCTTGACATGCCTGACGAGGTCTATCGGCGATAATTCATCCCGCAAAGAAGCTGGGTGTCAGTTGTGTGACGAACTGACGCCGCGGGGCCCGTGTCAGTAAGCTGGACTAGTTGAGGTGACAGGACGGTGGGTAAAGAAAGCGCCACGACTCGACCGGTCTTGTGTGCCACTGGCCGTGGCAGTTGCGTTCAGTTACTAAAACACCGTCATCGGCCAATCACAAATGTGAAAGCGAAGATACAACACATAAACGATAGCTGCCAAGAAAGGCAGGCGAGAATTCTCTGTATTTGCCCCCCGGCGGGAGCTGTCAGTGTTGCCGCTGTTTCTGCCTCACATTGCTTCTTCCAGCTACCATGTGTGACGTCAACGAGACGGCCTAACGCAGCGCGCGTATCAGTAATTTCTGACCTCCTCCCCATCTCCCAGCGGAGCAACTTATCGATTGGACGATAATAAATTACGACCGCCCACTTGCGAGCGAAGCACCGAAGAAGGAAGAAAAGCAGAAGACCCAGCCCACCAGGTCACGACCACCCGGGCGCAGTGTCGCGCCAGGCTTCACACCTAATCAGAGTCGGCGGTGCAGATCAAGCGAGAATGAAGGAGAGGGGTGAGGAAAGCACAGCCGAATGCACCCATTGCTTTTATTTGTTTTCTTTCACGCTGATTCTTGTACTTTTTCTCTCCCTTGTTATTCTTCTTCTCACGAAGAAGCGTTTATTCCCAGAAGCCGAGCTAAGCGAAAAGGGGCCAACTTGATCTGCCACAGGAAAGAGGACGCCGGGCGAGCCTTCCTTTTTCGTCTTCATTAACCTCGAAGCCCAGTCGAACACCAACGGTTCGTAATCTTGAATCGGTGTGCCATTTCAGCAATGCCCATAAAGTCATGAAAGCGAGTAGGGCGGGGATTTGCTCGGTCGGCGAAAGTGGCTGTAGCAGCAGCAACAGAAAATAGCCGCGAACCTCTCTTGAGCGCGAATTTAGTGGTAGCCCTAAGCCACCGACACCGATCCGCACACTTCTGCACCACTCAAAAGTCATGGTTGCAAGAAACTACGGCAGAAACTAAAGAAGAAATATACCTGCCAAAAAAGACGAACACACAAGGAAACAACAACACAGGACAACGGCTGGACTGACGCACGCGTTGGCACGATTAGTCAGAGGTTGACATGAAAGGAAAGTGCCCACGGTAGAAGAAAAGTACTGAAGAGCGGCAGAATAGTAACATGTTGGTATGGCATGTTAACGAAGAAGTGTTTTTTGGTTGGTACATTTCTTCCTTAAGATGCCATACCAACAGGCCCACCATTCTGAGCCCAGGAACTAAAGAATGAACGAATGAATGGACGCCCTGCATCCCGCTTTGCATCCCGCCAGCACACCCTTCTCCCTATTGATTCCCTCCTCCAATCTTTATCCTGTCGATTTCAAGCCAGGCTTCCCCTAAACGGGCTCACCTTTTCCTTCTATTAAGCTCTCCGCCGTCAGCGAACGAAGGAAGCTGAACGCGCGGTTAAAGATAGTGTCTCTCCCCGTATTCGGTTATATTTTTTCGCCGTTTCAATCTGGCTCTGTTATAGTACGTTGGCTTCATGCCTATCAGCTGCTTCATTCTTTTCTCTATCGCATGGTGATCGCGAGATACCTGCCTCTCATCTTTCCCCTCATAGTTTCTACTTTCTTTTTCAAGGGTGCCACCCCCTGTTTGTTTTTCAGTAAACAGTGTACTAAGAGTGGGAGCAAAGGTTCACCCGGGAGATCCTGTATTTCGCGTTTGAATTTCATGTGTGGAATTCTTTTTTTAATCGATGTTTATTGCCTCAGGGCATAAAAGGATATTGTAATGATGGATGACAAGGATGCTCTAAATAAATCTGTGGGACCTTGCTTTGCCAAAAAAAAAACGAGAGGCAACATTCTGCACGATTCATTTCCAATTTTTTTTTTGGCTGTTTTATCATTGACAGCTTCCTCCTGTGGCGTCATGAATGATTGCTAACAAGCAATGTCTGAATCCGTTATTAAGGAGTCTTCGCCTATATTGTTATAAAAGGCAGGTCTGACCAAGTGCACATTTTACAGAGGTAGCTTACTGCGCATGCGCACAAGAGTCGGCAATGCATATCCGCTCAGTCAAGTTTGTAGGTATGAAGAGTTCTGTAATGACGTACAAGAACTCTGTGGACTGGATAGCCAACGGTATGAGACCCTCTTTGCAAGCAAGTTTTTGTAACTACGGTGGAAGGCCTAAAGTCTCGAAACACCCGGTTTTTCACAGCTATAGAGATTGAGCCCAAACCACATTGATTAACCATAGATGACAGTGCCTATCATGAAGCTTAAGAGTTAGAGCAAGACATCCATCATTTTTCTGTCAAAAAGTGCATCGAATATTTGTTGTGTTGGATTTTATGCCACATAGACAACTAAAGCCATCATGCGAGAAGCTCGAGGTATAGAAGAAATTGTCTAGAGAATTTTAGAGAAATGTGAAAAATTGTCGCCGGTGTAGAGTGTTCAAAACGTTAGCACTACGTTGTGCCATTAAAAGCTTTAAGGAGGGTTGGGTAACTTAGCAGCCATCATTGCACGGGAAAGGATCTCGAGACTCTCAACCAACCAAATGAAGACCTGAGCCTTTTTCTCAAATGCGCAGGCTCTCAGCTTACCCGCTATAGATGTCGTCCTGACTGACGCTGAAAGGTAAACCAAACAGCCACTTCCTCAGAAGAGTTCTCAGACAAGATTCATGGTCTCGAGTATTAACATGGCTCAGTCATGGCGAAGCAATTCTATGCCGAGTATGAGGCGCGCTTTCTAGTTTTACGAGAACGACAGCCGAACAACAGACACGTTAAGAGTCGCAAAGCATCTAGTATCTGAAATGCTGTGTTCAGCTGACAAAGAAGAAGCGGTGAAGAAAGCAACCAGAACTTGAGTAAGCAAGAACACAATATCAATAAATCTATTTAAGCGCAAGTGATTCGCTATATAGACAGCACTTCCATGAATACAACATTGACCCGTCAAGACTGCTCCCACAAGGATATGCACTTCCCTGATTTATTCGCCCTTTCCAAGCATCCTGACGTAGTCTATGGGACTTCACACAACAGTTGAGAATCAATTTGTATTAGAGAGATCAGGAACGTCGACGGATGATTAAAACAACCTCGGATGGACGCCGCCAACGCCCAGCAGTGTCGAATGTGATTGAAACTAGAATAACGAGAAGTCCACAACTAAGGAGCTCACTGATGGCAAGAAGCATCATCTGGAACTGCACTTATCTGGGAAGGCAACTACTTTTTACACCACAATCTTGTGATGACTAGAGTTACGATCGCCCTTATGGACAACAGACACATGCTTAGGCGCTGATGCATCATTTGGCTTGAAATTTTGTTCCTGTCTTGTGGTTAGTCGTTCCTAACTCTTTGTAATGATTCCACATAGCTGGAAGGTATCTTGAAAGCGAAACAATTTCACTTTGTATTTTCTCTTTCATCCCGCCAGTCCCGCACAGCTGTTTAAATGTTATGCTCCAGAGTTCCAAGCCGTGGTTTGGATCCTTACCTGCGCCAGCCCAACCTGCACACGCTTTAAAAGAGCCCTTTATGCAGGAATATACGCAAGTCGCAGCAAATCCAGACTCTCTATATTAATCGCTGGCATTTCACCACATTCATGACGACTTTACCAGCTTTTAAGGTTGTTTCGGGACGCAGCAGTCGCTGCTAATATGTTCGTCTGCTTTCCTCTTGTACGAGTGCCTCCATATTTGATTTCATCGCACGTGGGCTTCCGCCAGCACAAAATTTAACTTTCAGTCGAGCTTCCATAGCCATTTATGGTACCAGCTGCCAAAACCTGCTTAAGTTTCGACGCCGCAAGCAACCGGCTTTCGCGTCAGTCGCTTATTAAAGCCCCGCGCGTGTTACCTCAAAACTGTGTATCGAACCTTCTTCTTCTTCACCACAGTAAAGAAGAATTAAAATGGTTATTTCTTTTTCTTTCATGAGGCAGCAAGCAGCTACGCGGAAGAATAATAGGCACAAGGTTGAGATTAAATGTAGATGGCGAACACAATTTAAGCTATCGAAGAAAATGTAAGAACTTAAGAAGTCGACGCTGGCCTGGCGAGAAGTTAAAGGACGAGACCAATCTGATATTCTTCCTTTCGTTGTATCATTCGTTTCATTCCTAGATGCCGCATTTGTGTTCTGCGACAAATATACGGAGAAAATAGCAATATAGTAGATACAACTAAAGCCCTAGCAGTTTGTAACAATGAGCCGTGGTTTACGGCGTCCGGTATTACTGCGCCGACCGTTGACAGCAATAAACGAAATAGGCATTTTGATATTTGGCTATTCAAGCAAGCTACCGCATCAATATTCTTGGAGCTATATTTCGTCTGGTGGTTAATTTTTTCGCTTAGGCAATAAGAAACGTTTTATCAGCGTACTAAATTTTGTCACGGAGTTATACAGTGTTGCGTTCAATGTAGACTCCAGTTTAATCGGACTGCAGCATACCTAATAGGCCCGGCGTTTATGTTTGTTTTCGCCCCTGTCTCTATCTTCAAAAAGGCTTGTTCTCACTTCTCGTTGCCTCTGCTTCCGGCTTTTCTGCTTTTGCTTTCGTTTCTAAAATTTTTCCTCTCCTTACAGGCAAAGCCTGGACTCGACACCGCGGTATTCGATCGATTCTTCTCGCGCGAGTTCAAAGGTCAGACCCATCATCCGGACTGTCTTCCTTTTGTTCTGATCGTCAGTATCCACTAGAACTGAAGGAAACACAGACAAGAAAAGGAAGATAAGAAGGAAAGAAGCCAGCGAAGAGGACAGAGGAGCATGCCAAAGGCGGCTGCTGACCACCGCTCCTAAATTATGCAGATTAGCTTTTTCAGGCGCAACGTTAATTATTGCGAATTGCAGGGAGTCCGCCTTCCTCCCTCTCCTGCTATTCCTTCACTTACAGCACTCTCTTTTCTTGTCTCCCAGCCCTTTCCCAAATCCAGCTTGAGAGGAGTCCGTCTGAGGCGGTTGCTGGAATTTGTTGTCGTTGCCCCGGCGAGACCTTGTTAAGAGTGCGCCAACATCTGCTAGCGAGGTCCGGATCCTATGTATCGCTTTTCGATCTCTCTTGTTTGCTCCTAAACGAGTTTTCCCGTCTGTACCGCGGTGGCGCTCAGTCGCTTGTATGCCAGCGGCGCGCGCTCGCAAGCTAAGAATTGTTCGCGGCGTGCCCGATTAGGTCTACTCTCGTTCCAATGGAATTCAGTCCCTGCCTTTTGATTCCTGTATACTAAACCTGAATTTTGTCAGGTCCGCGCATATAAACGAAAGAGAGAAGACTCTTTTAGTGTGGAACACGGTAAAAAAGTGGAGACTCATATGGTTCTTGCGTCGTTCTTCGAATGACCTTGCGCACGCGTAACTCTATTGCTTGCCAAATTTCTGTCACCGTATAAAATATGCGGTTTCGTTGTGTTAGGAAATAAAGCTGTTTATTACGCGCAGCTCTATTTACTTCTTGTCGTTGTCCGCCGTCCGCCAATGCTGTTTTCCTTAGAATGAAACTGTATGGGTGACCTAATGCCAGAGCGATTCAGCCACTGCCTCGTGTTATCAACGCTGCCTTAAGGATAACAACTGAGTAACAGAATGCGATGCTGGGCCAGAGCGGTTATTCGTATAGACGTATATTAAGCTATACTCAGCTCACTTTACGTTAGTATTGCTTAAATTTTTGGCTGTAAGTAGGCTCAAATTATATGCGCCGGTATGAATGAATGCATTTTATAATTCCGGCTAGCTATTTTTCTGCATTTCGCTAAATGAATATGTCCTTTTTATAGACGTTATTTTTCACGGAAGTGTAGTTATGTCGCGATCTTGACAGATTTTGTAACCGTGCAGTGTTTATTTACGATGACAGTTATCGATGACGGATATCTTTGAAAATATGGTGCTTCTAGCCCTCTAGAAGCAGCGGTTGCCGCCTTAGTCATTACATGCTGTTATTTTTCGTCTCATTACATTCACAGCCTTCTTGGTTCTACAAGAAAAATCCAGCACCCAACCTGCAGTCGGATAAATCCGATCTTAAGTCCCCTGGACAACTTGGCCATGACAGCAGAGTAGCACAGGATTTCAAAGTTTGCAATGATGAAAAGATTCGATTTAAAACCGTACGTCAAGTTCCTGATTTTACGTGGAAACTTTCCTTGAAAGAGAGAAGTGAAGAAAAACCAAATCACACTACGTAAGCAGTCGACTATTACACTTAAAGGGTTGCAAGGAGCTCGGCACGCATTGAAGCTGCAATCTTAAATTTGCCTCTTTCAAGGCCGTAAAGCGTTATGCTATACATTTAAATATGGCGTTTAAATGATAAATTATTGATAACATGGATACGCGCAGTGTCTTATGTCACTCGCGAGAGCAATGAATGAAGAACATCGAAACGTACCCTCTGCGGCGACTCTGTGCACGTATGCCAGCATATATTATGACCGGTAACTCCGCTGTCACCAGCTAAACTGATGGCGCTGTACTCAGCTTTTCCTGCAAAGCACCAGATTACGCTGAATTTTTATGCTTTCCCTAGTGCTGCTAAGAGACATCTTGCTCACCGTTTCCAAGTTTTGTTGTATCCGACAGTTGATCTCGACCTTTGATAGTAATTAACGAAAATGATCTGAGCGTGGTCGACGGGGAAGTTTCTTTGTCACATCTGATATTGTTTCACATTTCGCCGACGCGTTCGCGCGCTCAGGATAGACGTCCACTCCGTGTGCGTACATAGCCCCTCCTGTGAGTAGTTTCTCCCCTGTGCTCTCGAATGGAATGCTCCCCGGTTGGCGATGGCGGCGCCAGTGCTGGCTGGCAGCTCCTCACGCCTCCACACTAGTAGCAACTAGGGGGTCCGCTTAAGCAGCATGACCACTCGCCGCGCCGCCCGAGCTGTGTGACCAGCACCCCCCCCCCCCCCCCCCCCAGGTGCCTTTGGAGAACTGCAGCCGTCAACTTGGTCGACGTCGACTGCCGACCGCGTTATGGTGCGCCGTTCGCGTCGTGTCGTTCGCGTCTCTCCTGACAATGTGCCGAGGTATCACATCGATATTGGAGCGGCGTCGTCTCCCCCTTTCCCTGTGTCATCTCACGAGACGTGCTCCAGAGAGTGCCGTCTCTTCGTGTTTTTCCGAGACATTCGGAAACGCACTTCGACTCACCTCAGGATTACAGAAGAGACCGCCTACTAACCGCTGACCAACGCGGCGTCCTCATTCCAGTTTTGCCTGCTCTTGCTGCTTCTGCGGGCTTCGTTTTTTTTTTCTTTCTTCGCTGTCGCGATCGAATCGTACAGCGTTGCTTCGTCCCTGACGTCTCAGAGGTGTGTTGTTATTTTGTGTGCTACTGAATGTTCCTACGAGCAAGTGAGTCGCTGCGGTGCGTCCTTCGTCCTGAGCATGACACTGGGAAGAGTACCGTGTCCTCGTGCGTTGCTTAACATGTTGAACGTGTGATCGCTGCTTCCGCGCACAGGATTTACAGATGCCTGTATCGTGCCACGAAAAACTGCACAAGCTAAAACTTTGGGCCCTTATCCATTCAGCATCTTATTAAACGTCCAGTTTGGAGAGTTGAGTTCTGAAATGCGATCAGAGAAGAAATGCTCACGCACACAATCACGATTTGCCTAAACTAAACCCACAAATCTAATCACTCAAGTGTGTCCTGCTGCGGGGATTTGTACTGTTTATTTACATCCTTATGTTCAAAAGATACAAGCAAATGGTCTTGTCATTTTGTTCGCTGTGCGAGAGGCAACCAGATTTTTCTGAATGATTGTAGCTCCGCGCAGCTGTTCTGGAGGATGTTCGAAATTGTTGCCTTGAAGTTTCCTCTCCAGCTTTTGAAATCAGCGCTGTCCGGAGCTACAGGAACTACGATCTTTGGCAACGCCGGTCGCAGTTGGTGCTGTCACTGCTATCTAGTTGATTTTTTTTGTTGCTTATGATCACTCAATAAACAATTTGCTTCAATGCCATGCCAGCTTGCCCATCTGCTGTCCACTACACCATCCAGGACCGCGATACCTTAAGTTCATTGAACAGATGTTTTTACATTTTGTTGTGAAATTGTTTATTTTCATGTTGCAACACACATCTTCTGATTCTTACTCTTTCAGTTATATTCCTGTATGTGAATAATGCGGACTGTGCGCTGAACTTTTCTACCTGGAGCATGAGCATTTTTCGGGCAAAAGAAAGAAAGAAAGAAGGAAAGAAAGAAAGAAAGAAAGAAAGAAAGAAAGAAAGAAAGAAAGAAAGAAAGAAAGGAAGAAGGAAGGAAAGAAGGAAAGGAAAAGGAAGAAAGAAAGCCACGTTGCCCTAATACGAACTGCGAAGCAGCCGCAGTCTCCAATGGCTTTCACCTGAACACATGCCTTTTACCAACCACCCACCACTCAGGAATGCAATAATTTTGGAGATGCCTTAAGTCACTTTTTTTTTTCAGGCCAAAAGCGGTAGCTCTTCTTCCTGTACCATTTGCCACAAATTAAGTAGCCGATATTCAGTGGCGTCTCCGTTGCTATAAAACACTCGAGCATGCTCCCAGCACTTTAGTGCGGCAGCTACTGCTGAAAACCCATCCCATATCGACCAACCTATTGTCTGCGCTTGATGTAGGCGCCGTCGCTATGAATAGATCGCTTTGCCAGAAACTTCCAGTGCTTCCTTGCGAAAAAAGCACGTGACTTCCAGCACGCGTTCTGCAACGCTACTCGGATAGCTAGGGCGTGTGTTTTAATAGCTCCATGCCGCAAAGTTTTATCATCTCTCCACGTAAAGTTGTCGGCAAATGGTTAGATCAATTTGAACGGTTCAAGACTTGGGACACGTTCAAATTCAGTCATTTTTTTTTCTCCTTGGAAGGCATCTGAAACTGACGTGGTATGAAATCGAAGCTCACCTTTCCACGCTGGCTCGTTCAAACGGGCAGTGCCGAAGACGACCAGCATCGTCTGAAAAGAAAGAGCGCCAGCTTTGAACACAGTCACGCTCACCGCACCCAAACAAGATGGTTGCTATCTACGTCGAGAAATCGAAACGACTTTTCGAATGGGCTATTCCCAACATGTGCGAAGAAAAAAATACTGCACATTTCACTGTGATGCGCCAAGGATTCACCTTTCGCCGATATTGTGTGGAATTAAAATATAACTGTCGCAGACTTTATTGCAGAAGTATCGCCGACTGAAAACATGAGTGCGCGAATCCGACAGTACATACGTCCGCTGGGAGTCTTCACTGGGAGTCACCCTGATATGACGACAGAGAGCAGCGTTAATGTTCAGTAAAATCATCTATTATTTTGCTTAAACAGAGTTGCGTTGTCTACTCTTGTCTTCGCAGCAGCCTCTGGTCGCGACCCGTATGGATGTCGTACGTGAAGAAGTGGAGCAGACACTGTTTATGCCAGCAACAGCAGCGACTACGCTAGAAGGTCCTGCTATGAAATATTTCATTTTGACTACTCTCTTTATGCGTGCATGACAGGCCTAACACTTCAATCCGAAATTTTAAACCTTGCCACTCTTCGTCCCACCGTTAGCCTTTCCCTGACACATAAGGTATTTCACAGTTAACTCAATTACGCAAGGTGCATAACCCCGCCTTCACTGATATCCCATCCCACTGATATGGCGCATCCTTTTCTCATTGCTCGACTCTTTTCTAGTGCCGCTCTGTGGGCTGACTCATTTTCTCCTCGAACAGCTATGGACTGAACAGCCTTCTTCAGGACATTGCTGCCATCAGCTGCGCATCGACATTTGCGACGACTGTGACATGTCATATTCGAAATTTATAATCATCATGTGCATGCAATCCCACCCCTTTATTAATATTCCGGAAGGTGTCTTTAAACGTGTCTTGAAGATAATAAATCGAAACTGAATTGAGAAGCCGATGCTGTCTTGGAGAAGTCGAACTGGAACTATTTGAAAGTTTTCCTATGGTTCATGATAACGCAGAGGCAAAACGAGCAATTTTGGATCACTGCATGACTTACTTCGGCAAATGAGAGTCAGTTGTTTTGCTCTGTGTCCTCGCGAAAAAAAGAAACAAACAGTCCAAGTGAGATCCTCCGTAGAACGATTTCGATTGCCCCACGTGCTTTCTGCATCCATCACACAGATTTTCAATTGGGTCCTGTATGACACCCATGGTGGCCCTTAGGCATGCAAAGTGTTCGGTAATGTGGTGTTTGGCATATTAGGACAAATTCCTACCACCATAATTAGTTAGCGAATGGTTTCAAACAAGCATGTCATAGCGAGCAGTGAGCACCAAGTTTACAATGACTCCTTTTTGTACCATTTAGGAGCTGTCGGAACGAATTTCAGAAACAGAAGTTTTATAAATACTTCTTACATTTTTGGCGTTCACGTGGCGCGAATACTACGCAGATCCAAAAAAAAAGTTCATATGGAAATAAAATTAGGTCTCACTAAACGCAAAGTTGCACAATTTGCTTTATCATGTAGCTAAAGAAAAAAAAGCAAACAGCGAACACGCACTATTCATGGCCTGACAGTGAGGAAGATTGGTTTTGTTTCCATGAGTATTACGAATGCAAATGAATACATCTTTTTTTGGCCATTTTTAGGAGCCCAAACAATTTGACATCGCCTTTGATTGAACTCACACTCCATCTTTTTTGATCAGGCGCCGTTTTTTCTTTTGCCGCCGTATTTGACCGTGATATCTTCGTGCATGACTTCTTACGAGCCTTGGGCAAGTCTAATTACGAATGCAAATGGAGGTCACCGATAATGAAAACGTGAGCCGATCCACAGTGAATGCGCTATTATTTGGTGTGTCTGCAGCAGGGTGGTGCAATTCAGTGTTTGGCGGTGACTTTTTCTTTGCTCAGTGGACGCCGTTGAATCAGCCGATCTATGCCGACGCGCTTGATTGGATTCTAGCTGGTTTCGCAAGCATTGGCTGCGCTGGAAGAAGGCAGGCGTTAGAAAACGCGCTCTAATTATGCGTCTGATAAACGTACTTCCAGTCCCTGACACGCTATTTATGAGTTAGCAGGAGTACCAAGTGACACGGCAGTGACACGTGCAATGCCAAAGCTTCCTATTCCTTCAGGCTGGCTGTAGACTGCAAGATATTTGCTATGAAAGCCTGGAGTCTTAAACTGACAGGAGCCTTCTAGGAGTTTGAACTTTTATTCACGTCTGTAAAAAAATGATTACTTCTAGTAGAAGTTATTGCGATCATGCCTTGCGATACTTTTCCCAGCTTGCCCAACAAGCAACTGGTGTACCTTTATGAATAAGAATGGCTAATAAAAAGCACAGAATGCTGTAAAATATTTTTGTATGTAGCGCGCTTTTTGCATGTATGCATGCGCACGCAATGCAAAATTTGTCAATGAATAGCTTAATGACTGTGCAGAAAGCTGCCGGTACTGATTTTAGTCCTGAGGCAATGACAGGGGAACCAACAGACGTGGCATTGATTTAAAGGAGTGGCGACCTTTTGTAGTCGTTTTTTGCATAAAGAGACGGCGTAATATGTCTGTCCACTGTATTCAAGACGCACTACAGCTCGCTAATGAAAGGCTGGGCCGAAATACTTCTATTCCACAGTCGTTTATATTATTCAGGCCTAAAAGGTCTTCATCCAGTTTTCAGATGCCCAGCCTTTTTGCACATCAATGTCAGTGAGGGACAACGGTGAAATAATGTAAACTACTGCTATGAACATAGATATGGCAATGATCTAACATTCGAATGAGAAGGAAATCATGCTTTTAAAGTTTGTTCCGCCCTTGCACCGAGCAGTCAAATACAGGCATACAGAGCCAATGAGGTGCGTCGATGACAATACTGTTAGGAACATAATGATGGAAATGGTCTAATCTGCCGATGCGTAGCAAAAGTTTGCTTTTGAAGTTCGACCTGCCCTCGCATGTAATAGTAGTGTCGTAGAAAACAAAAGGTGTGTGTTTTTGACTATAAGTATCAGAAAATACAAGCGTAGACCTGAGGAGGGACAGGCGGATATATGGATTGCAGTGGTGCGATGTAACGATATGCAAAAAATATGCGTTCATAAGCAATTTGACATTGAAAATGTTCGTTTGTCCGCAATATCTGGGTATGTCTAAGCTTCCTTTTTATGTAAGCTTCGTAACAATTTGATCCGAGCGAAATACTAGCTTAGCTTGGAATAAAAATGAAGCTCATTTAAAATATATTGTGCAAAAATGACCAAGAATATGGGAAAAAGTAGTTGCCCCAACATAAGGCAAGTGTTTTGTGAACTGCCGTATTATAATCGGGTTGCATTAGTATTGAAAGATTTTCGCGCTTGGGGATAAGTTGCGGTCGATAGTAATACAGCTCTATTTCCTTCCTTACAACCGCCACTTAGACTACTGCGGCTGGGCACCCGGTGACCAACGTGTGTTGTTTACTGCATTTATGCGATGCTGAAGGTAGTAAGTATAACGTATCCAATGCCCGCTTTATTTTTGCTGGCAGAAATTTTCGCCTTGCAATCAAGTGTTTGTCCACATGCTTAGGAATCCCGAAGACGAAAAGAAAGAACTGAAAAAAGAATGAAAGTGACAAGATCACATCTCACTGCCGAGAGAGATAAGTTTATGCATATTACTAAATATTCCGAAAAAAACTGACTGACATGTTCTATTTCTACTATGCTTCTGCAGATGAGTGTGGTGTTTTCCGAATATATCACTGAGCAAGTCGCTCTTGTCAAAATGCGGCTAATTATCACAGAAACACGTTAAGGAAAACGATGTTGGCTAAAAGAGAGATAAATGAAAAGGTAAAAGAACGAGGTTAATCCGGATTACGTCTGGCTCACAAAAGTAATGACCTTCATACTTATGCAGTGCGAACCGTCTATTAAAAGTTTGCACACCTTTAGGCCCTTCTGAAAATGTTCTAAAAGGCTTCCTCTCTCACAGAAATTGTTCCTAAATTGAGAAAAAGCAACAAGGTGAATAACATTCTTGTCTATTCATTGCGCGGCACTTCGAAAATGGCCCTGATAAAGTGAACTACGGTTAGTCAAAGCCTCCTTGGCTCTATATAACAATGAACGAAAGGCCCTTGTAAGCTAGTACTTGCACTTTACTGGATTGGTACATTTCAGTAAACGGCCGACCCACATTGTATAGAGCACTAAGCTCGATCATCAATGCTGTATGAACCACCGACTGCTCCCGTTCTGTTGTCAGCATAAAAGGGTCTTTACTTTCCTTGCAGATCGCAGAGTTATTTGTTGACAGCGGCCTTTATTTGATCGGCGCCACGGCACGATGTGAAATAATGACCGCAGCGGCAGAACATAAACAACATAAATTAATAGTTCAAGAAGGCTTTTTTTTTTGTTCTCGCACGCATTGAACGGGAAACGGTTTGTGTTCTACTTAAGAAAGCATGAGTAGAAAAAAAAACTTTAAAATATCTTTCATAATTGAGTAAAGTACTGCTACTGAGACATGGCAGGCTGCCTATGTTTTAAGCTAGAGAGCACAAGTTGTGCAGTGATGCAGTTCTGGCCAAACAGGACTTATAGATGTGAAATCACGAATGACAAAGCAAAGAATTTCGCGCATCGCAAGCCGCTGTTTTGTGTGGGTTGTTTATCAAATAAATAAATTATTATTTAGATATAACAGGCTTTGATAGTACACCGAGATGTGACGCCAGTGTTGATTCCCTTAAGGGTGCAGTTCTGTTTCTTTGTATTTGCGCTCTTTTTCTTTTGTTTCTTTTTCTTTGTCAGACAGATATTCTTCTCGGCAAACAGTAGGCGCTTAATCGATGTAAAAATTATCCACTTAAGCTTCACTATGCAATAATGCGTTTAAAAACGTCGCTGAAAATATCGCATTACGAGCGCAATCTTCAAATATCAGATTCCGAAATATCCTAACAAAACTATTTTGATTTCCTAATATTTTGCCGCTGAGATAGCTAGACTTTCAACAGGCACTCAGGTTTCACATCACACACTCTGGTGCTGCAATTTTTATTTGAATTTTGTGCAAATACTGTATTTATTCGCGTAATGTCCCCATTCCTAAGCAAAAGCACTATTCATGGCAGCAGAGTTCACCAAGCTTAGATGAATGAAATTGACAGCATCGCATCTAAACATGAGCTCAATTTTCAACTTTCATACAAATAATAACATTTTCCTGTTTGCGCTCAAGTTCAACAGCAAATTGTTTTATTTTGGTCACCATTTATTTACTGTGGAAGCCATCTCTTTAAAAAAATCTTCTTTTCCCTCTCGAGGGCCTCATCCACTCTCGGCGCGATTTCATGGCAGATGTTCTGATACTTAGCCATAAAAAAATTGCTACTCTTCAAGAAACACGACACAAAATAAGCGAAGTCAGTTTATTTCGCCTTTCTTAAGACCTCAGTCGTAAATGGTGAAGTACCCAGACAAAGGGGCAATATTTGTCAGGATTCACGAAAAAACAATATATAAGAGGCGCTTTTCGAAGAAAACATTCAATAAATTTCATTGCGAAGCATACCATGTAGTTATTATCTCAGTCTCTCGCAAGCAAAGTGAGAAGTCGTGTTACTTGTTAACACGGCTTTCTTTTTATTCCTTCCTGCATTTAGTACTTATGAAGCTCACAAAACTGGTCTTCGGATTTTGAGGAGCATATCACCACAGAACAATCGCTTTACTTTAATCCTCAGTTGTTCACTCCGGTTTCTTTTCAGAAGCTTTTAAGCAATAAGAGCTGTTTATTCAGTTGTTATTGAGGGCTCCATTTATTTCTGATACATGCTAGCCCAATATTATTTGCATTGTACATGACTATTTTTACAAAGCCCCGGTGTCTAATTTCATTTCCTTCAAAACTGCTAATGTATTTGTTGCAACCGCAACCTCCTGGTGCCATGGCGTGGTGCTTAGACAGATAGACAGAGTCATGGAAAACCAGAGAGTTTAATTAGATTTTTTTTTTCCGTATGCAACCCTACACATGAGGGTGGGGGTGAAGGAAGCGAAATAGAGACAAGAGGAGCGGATTACCAGAGGGCATGTTGGATGTGGAAGTCGTGAAGGGAGCAGATGTGTTCCTCTTTTGATACAGAAAATTATTTGTTCCATAAAATGCTTTAAAAACATGTTCTTTTGTTTGCTGTGGTGAAACACCTCCAATAGAATAAATTAAATCAGTAGCTTTAGTGGGACGAATTCAGCGCAAAACTTAGACGAGAGACACAAGAAGACATAGTAAATTTATGATTTTTGCTGTGAATTCATGCTGTTATGCAGCCCAAACTAGCCAGGCAGCATACTTTCTTAGTCGCGTTAGGCTCAGTGGAGAAATTTCAGCCAGAATAAAAGGTATTTTGATGCGTTGTTCTCACAAGATCTTCGACTGCGCATGCTGACATGAAAGCCAGGACTCATACATCCAGCGTGCGCAATTTTCTTTTCACACATCCAAAACTTTTCATATTTAATCGTACGTGAGTTCATGTCATCTTCGAACTGCGATTTTGGTGGCCATTCGCGATAGCAGGCGAGAGGATAGTCAAGGTGCCGAGAACTCGCGAGCCAATCTCACATAATGAGACCCACCATGGACCTTTGAGAAAATCGGGCACGCCTTTGTTTTTTGATGCCTTCTTCTCATTTTACTCCTCACTGAACCACAGTGTCATTTCTGTGCAAAACTTTAGTTGTGTTCTCTGACAAATCGGAGATGTTCTCTCAATTTTTATTGTTGCCAGTTTGGTAAATGCTACATGATTGCGTCTCTTTTGGTTTATTTATTCAGTACTTTTCTTTATGCAGTCCAGCAAACATTTTTTTTTCAGCAAACATGCCGCGTAAGCATTAAATTTCTTTTCTGTTTTTGAGGAGCTTCTTATGCAGCACCTCACCCAGCTCTTGAAGTTTCGTATTAGCGTTTCCAAAAAAAAAAACACACTTTTTTCTTTCCGTGATTGCTTCCTTTTTGCTTCTTTAGACAGTTTAGAAAGAAAATGAGTGGCCTACTTAGTTGATACGCACGCTGATCCATCACGCATGAAGAAAGCGTCGTTTCTTCAGTATTCCGCTCGATTGAGAACAGTTATTATGTTCGGGTACACAAAAAAATATGGAAGGAACAGAACAGTTTTCAAGGAGTAGCGAACGTCGGCCGATCGACTAAACAACGCATTGCAGAGGGCGGATAAGGCTGCGCTAGAGCGAAGAATTACCATCCGTGCGTGAACCATAAACGAAGGAACCCACTGCGAGTGTCCAAGAAACAAGAAAACACCTTAAAGGAAAGATACAAGGAAAAATAAAAAGTTGCTTGACAGGTTCTCTTGATGTAGCGCCCATCTCGCGCTAATGATCACCAAGAAGCCAAAATTTAGACTACCCCGAATGAAAGTTGGCCACTCTTTAGTAATTTATTTATTTTCGCAGCGGGGCCGTGACGAGGTTGTAGTTTTCGGTAAAGGCTGCCAGCTCTAGGTGAGATGCTGGCACATCAACTTCATCTGCTACAAAAACGAGATTTCTTCCAAGGTTGGTTGATGATAGTTTTTCCTTTCGGTTTTGCTCGTCAACGCCGTAAAGGCTATGTTCGGTCTTAAACCCATCGCAGCCGAACACCCAGTTTTGACTTTGCCAACAACTTATTCATAGTTCTCATTCTCTTAGGCCTTGGAATTTTCATTACGTCACTGAAAGATAAGCCCTTCATGGTACTCATTCCTCTTTTTTTTTTAACTACCGCGAAAAATACGTTAACCCTTAAGTTTAGTCTGCTAGTGCTCTAATGATTGGTTCGGTCTGGGTACTCTATTTAATTTATCTGCTTGAGGACCGCAGAGCTAGTCCACACCTGTACTGGACGAACACAATTAAATGACTGGGCGCACAGTGGGTTTTTACCTCTTCATTGAGCACTTCGGGACCGTTCAATAAATTTGTCTGTTTCATTACTGCAACCCAAGGGATAATCTTGTCATCATGAAGAAGCATCGAAGATTAAATTCCGACTGCGCCCAAATCATAACTCAGGGTAATTCATTTTGAATGCTGATGGCGTCTTTTCGAGTCAATCAAACTTCAAAATTTAGAGTGTGTACACCCCCCTCCCCACCTCCTAATAGTCATGCGGCCAGTTTTCGAACTAAATAATGAATAAGTTAGCGCAGTCGGCTGTCAGCGAATTTGGAAAAGAATAAGAACTGATAGTCTATTTGCTCACCACTTAAGGTTTCTGCCTTTTGTCCTTCGGTTACAGGTTGAACGGTCTTCTGCTAAAAGAATTTAGGTTCCTCAGTTCCTTTCGTATACGTGTGGTGTTCGCGGCTCGATTGCCATTAATAAGGATACTAATATTAATGAATTTATCAATAGGAAAAACGTTTCGACAGATAAGCTCCAGCCCGCTAGAACTGAGCAGTTCAGAGGGCGCAGACGATTTAATTATTCACGTATCAACGACCTTGTGAAACAACAGGGGAAATGCAGAAAATATTTAGAGCGGGGATATGTTTGAGAAAAAGAGAAATTTTCTGAAAAGAAAATTATCAGCAAATGCACAAGCTCCAAACCGTGTCATCGCCGTCTTGTATAATTATGAAATGGCTGTATCTAATAGAAGCAATGTATTGACAAGTACATGTACTTGCTGCCTAATCGCAGAAAGTCCGCTTACACAACGGCATATACTACCTGATCCTGATGTTTTGCTTGTTCGTTAATCAGTCTATATTCCCGCTACTAAAGTTCAGCTTTGAAGAGTGTGTCTGTGTTTTTTAAAATACCGTTCAAGCTTCTAAGCAGACGCATGCGCAGTTTTACCTCTGAAGTCCATAACTTATTTGCTTGTGCAGTTATCTTTCGGCGAGGTAACAATGCATTTGCAGATTTTGTTTTTGTTGTTGAGCTCCGCTTAGAAATAGAAATAAGGCTTTGTTCTTAGAAAGGGCTTTGGCTTTGAAGGTCAGATTGGATGAGAGAGAACAAAGTGAAGAAAACACGTACTGTGACGCTTACAAAGCTAGATTTAGTTGGCTCCCTTTCACTGGGTAAATAGGTTAAAGAGATACGAACACAAATAGAAAGGAAAGAGCATAGCATGGAAAACCCATGCACTCAAACTAAATGTGCAAGTAAATGCAACAAGCAGTAACTCGGGGAAGCCGCCTTTAGAAACTGCAGCACCGGTCGAGGAGCTTTCGGCAGCCTTTGAACCGTAGGACCAATGTCCCAATAAACTCGTTTGCGAAGATGTTTTTGCGCCCGACTGCTCGACGGGACTGGCCATGACTTGCTTCTAACGACGAAGCAAGGTGAAAAAAAAAGATCAAAGCCGCCGCGGTGGCTCATTGGTAATGGCGCTCGGCTGCTGACCCGAAAGGCGTGGGTTCGATCCCGGCCGCGGTGGTCGCATTTCGATGGGGGCGAAATGCTAGAAGCCCGTGTACTGTGCGATATGAGTGCACATTAAAAAACCCCAGGTGGTCGAAATTTCCGGAGACCTTCCGGAGTCGCTCTGTGACTTTAACCAGCCATTAAACTCCCATAAACTGAACTAAACTATTTAGAGATCGTTCGTATCTCACAGCGGTCAGTAATCGCAACTACTCAAAATAGGTCAAATATTAGTTTTCTTTTGTCATTCCCTACTACCTAACAACCTTGACAGACGACACGCGGTGAATTTGTTTTTTTATAAGTTGACATAAGGGTGGCATTTTCTCTTCCTTTATAATTCTAAGTTTTTCATTTGGGATCTTATGCGTTCGTAGTACGCATCTTCATTGCTACCAAATATCTTTGCTCTGCAGTAATTTATTGCCTTTGCTTCTAACGTGAGGCGAAGGCAATGGGCCTGAGGTTTCATCTATCCGGATACCTGCTTTGCGTAACGATCTCGCGTTAATTGTAAGATGATGAACTGTTATCTCTTAGGCCTACATGTCTGTGGACGTCTATGGACATGCATGGACATGTATGGACATGATCATGACATGTTGTCTAAGGCTGTTCTCTTAAACTCTAGCCACTGTTTTGGTCATGCGCTTGCTTATGAATCATTACAGCATTAACTCTGTGAATTAGTTGTCCGTGACCGAATACAAATCTCTCCGTGTGTATTTAACTAGTGATGTCTGTTGACATAGGCACATTAAATACAGAACTGCAAAATAAGGTCGAAGTTTGAGTTTGTTTCGCAGGAATGCCAAGTATTTTCCATCACAAACTAACGAACTGCTATACACAACTAACGTAAGGCCTATACTACAGTATGTGTGCACAGTATAGAACCCTAAAACTAAAAATGATATTGATAAATTAGAAAAGGCCCAAACCTGAGTGGTCGTTTTGTTTTAGATACAGCAGAAATTTCAGTGTGAGCAGCGCAGAAGTTGTTAGGATGGGTTTCACTGCATAGACGCAGATACCTACTTATGCTGAAATTCTTCCATAATATATATAAATCTAAAACAAGTATTGACCGCGACCATTACTTATTTCCGCTAGACTATATTTCTCCAAGAAGGGACCACGCTTTCAAAGTAAAAGAAATTAAATGGAGAACTGATTTATTAAAAACGTCATTTTTTCCAAAAACAATAAATTAATGGAATAAGTTGCCCCAGGAAGTCGTTTCAACAACATCTAAAGAATCGTTTGCCGCGTTGCTGTAATTTTTACTTACGTGTTTGTACCAAATTATGCTGCAATGTATTTTATGTTAGTCTTTTTTTCTTTTTTCCCTCCCAATATGTCGTATGATTGTTGTAACTCTCTCTCTTCCCCCCACACCTTACACTTTAATGCCAAACAGGAGTTGTGGGTAATGTGAAAAATAAATAAATAACAAATAAACCGTGTATACAAATCAAATGGGGCGGTTCGTGAAAGGCAGTTCCGACTGGGTGTGAAAAGTAGGCTTAAATATTAATACATGGAAGCAAAAGTTTTCAAAGCAGTTTTCTGATTTCACAGTGCACATCATTAATGCCTCCTTCTACGAAGAACACGCGAATTCATATTAGAACAGGTTTTGAAACAAGAAGCATTATTTCGATAGCGATGTATATTTAAAACACTGCGAAACGTGCGCATGAGAGTCTTCCGCCGCTGAGGGCACGAGGCGGTGTGCCGGAGAAAAAATACATGTGAGCGAAACTAATCAAATCATACTACTTGTTTAAAAGAGCAGCCATAGAGGCAGCCGTTCGTTAATAGTTGGCGACTGCTTTGAAGCAGAGTGTGACAAAGTACGCTTCATCATTTCGCTGCTGGAATCGGCATCGCACCGTCGCCTCTTGGTTGATTGACAATTGTTGACTAGTCTGCTGTGACTTACAACGTTCCACGTGGAAATCCTCGTGTAGCAGGTGGTCCGAATGTCAACGGCGCCTTTCCCTTTTCTTGACGGCTGCCTGAGAGCTCGAGCCACGTATAGCTTCAACTGTGATCTCGTGTACGGGGCCCTTATATAACAGCCGCGTTCAAACCCTGCTCAGCGACGCGGAAGACTGTCGGAGTGTCACGAGAGGCACAGATACTGAAGGGAAAGTATATACCCAAGGCAAAAGAAATGACGGCGAAAAAAATAAAACCATTGTGCTCCGGACCACCTTCGTTTATTTTTTGCGACTTTCAGCATACAACTGTAAGAAACGTGTTGGTGTCAAAACCTTCCGTTCACCCGGCAACTGCACAAACGAACGAAATGCCACCTCAGATTTTTATTCCAGAGAACGCTACGACTACTGAGTGCAGTGAAAGAGCTGCTTTAGGGACAAGTCATCTTCCGAAGCGCCACCCTCATAAAACGAGCAAACCCTTTCAAACGCTCTTTGCGCTCAACTTTTGCAGCCCTCTCACAACGCGCTGGCCAGTGAGTGATAATTAATGACCCAACACAAAGGGTATCCGCGGAGCGCCACTCTTCCCATGCTGCTGTGTCGCCGTCCCGCAACTTTCTGAAGAGCTTTCCCATCGCACTCAGTTGTGTACACAGCAGCGCGACGCACTGTTACGACTACCGCTGTTATCTCTCTGCCTGTGAACTGCGCGGCAGACCATGGCTGTCGGAGTGCAAACGAGACGTAGTCTCCCCTGATGTTTCTAGTGCCCTTTGTATCTGAGTAAAATTTTGCTTGCGGAAGAGATACCTGTTCAGCACAGCCAGTCAAAGCGAGTCTAGGAGAACCTTAGACTTCAATGAACCTAAGCCAAGGCAGTCTTCTGTAAAGACTGCTCGAATCGACCATATTCAAGCTATCACTCTGGTGGTAGAGAAATGCGCTGGATGTAATCAAAACCTATGTATAGCTTCCGATAAGTTACGAGAAAGCGCATCCGTATGTCGGAACCTCACCAGGCATTGTGGAACCAGGGTGTAGGAGCACCACATCAAAAAATACTGGAATATATCTACAGTGTATGCACAGCCATCACAATGATCCACAAAGAAAGGAATAAAGTCCCAGTAATGATCTTTATTAGGCAAGGAGACAGGATGTCTCCACTGCTATTCACCGATTTTTATGCCAGGTATTTGGAGAGCTTTATTGAAAACAGATGGGTATAAGAGCTAATAGAGAATACCTTTGTAATCTGCGATTCGCTGATGACATTGCCTTGCTAAGTAACTCAGGGGACGAATTTCGAAGCATGTTCAATCACCTAGACAGGCAAAGCAGAACAGCGGATTTAAAAATGAGTGCTCAGAGAACTAATGTTCAACAGCCTTTGGAGGGGACAGCAATTTAGGATAGTTAGAAAGGCGCTAGAAGTGGTAAATGAATGCGTATACTTATGGTAGGTAGAGACCACAGATCCCGACCACAAGAGCGAAATAAGTAGACGAGTAAGTATGAGGCGAAGCCCATCTGGCAAGTACTCTCAGATCGTCAATAGCAGTTTACCAGTGTCCCTCAAGAGAAAAGTACATTCAAGAGCTGTATCATACAAGTGCTCATCAATGGGGCAGAAAGGTAGAGGCTAACGAAAAGGGTTTATCTGAAATCGAGGAAAACTATCGCGCCATTGAAAGGAAAACTATAATCCTGGGCAATGTTGCGGGACAGGGTGAGAAGACAGTAGGTCAGGGAACAAACACGAGTTAATGACACCCTAGAGGAAGTGAAAGAGTTAATATGCTTGGGCAGGGTATGTATTCGAAGGAAAGAGCCGATGGCCGTTAACGTTAACGAATTTAATTCCAAGAGAAGGCAAGCGTATCGAGTGGCGGCTGAAAGTTAGGTGGGCGGATGAGATTAAGAAGTTGGCGAGGATAAGTCGGCCGCAGGAGGCACAGGACCGGACTAACTTGAGAGATATGGTAGCGGCCTTTGCCCTGCAGTGACCGTTGTGAATCTGACGATGATGCTACTGGTAATGATCTCTGCGGTGGCGGCTATGTGGACGAAACGACGACACCGATCATGACACCAAAGCGAAACGGGGGTGGCTAGCATTTAGGATGAAATACGACCAGAATTACAATAAGGGCGCCATGTCTCTAACTGACATACCAATTAATTGGATTGTAAACAATCTCTTCATTTGCCTATGCATTCATTTCACCACAGTAGCCTCCACTACCGTGAACTGCATCTTTATAGCAGTTTTCTCATAGCATCATGATAGATGCGCTTCCGTGATGCCCTCTCATGGTGAGGCAACAGTAGCAAGCGTATAGGTAGTCGTATGCCCGAAGCCGTCATCTCAAGAATGCGCATCGCACGTTTGCTACTTTAAAGCTCTCGAACAGCAGGCGTGCGTTCATCCAGTGCTGCGTCTCGAAGTGGTAAAGGACCTCTAATTTCAATACATAAACAGCAAAAAAGTCGTCCCGGAGACAAGGAAATTAGGCATCTATAAAGCGCCTATGGTGCCATCATCGGCCGAACGGCGGCGCGGCAGCCTCAGCCACGTTAGTTGCAGCGTTGACAGCTTCAAAGAGTTATCAGTTTCGCGCATCGCTTGCGTTCTAAGCCTCTCGCATGCGCACCGTTCGCGCGCTCAGTGCGCAATGCGTGATGGCGCAGAAATGAGATGGATGCATAACCCACTCCCTCCTGGATCCTTCCACGCCAAATGTCCCAGACGTTTTGCTCGACCATCTCCAATTTGTTGAAAAAAATCACGGAAACTAGTCGTAATGTGAGTAATGAAACACTGAAAAATTTTTGCCTAAAAATTATTCTTGAGGTGAGGGCAGTTTGAATATTTAGAAAAGACGAAAAACAAGGCACTGCTCAATTATTAATAACAAGTCAAACTTTTTACAAAAATTTTCAATAACTTTCATTGACAATTGCATAGATTCGGGCTTTCGACATAAATCGGAGCGTGCAGCTTTACGGAGCACAAATATTTTAAAAAAATCTAAAACGTATCAAAATGTACCATATTTGTCGTTTTTTGTTTTAAATATTATCTTTCTCTCAGAAATTTGGAAAAAAGCTGTTTTGTTCCTCGAAATGTCTATTACCTATAATAAATGTTACAGGTGATGAAATTGCGTACACGGATGTAAAAAAATACCAAAGTTGCAAAAAGTGCGTTTTTAGCCAAAAACACTCGTTAATTTCACCCTTAGGTGGTCCAAGTAAAGTGCATACGGCTGCGGCGAGTAACGCGAGACGCTCCGGCGCTGAACGCGGCCCGCTCGCGCATAGGTGCGTCGCTCGCATGAAGGTGCGTCGCCGACATAGTGGCTCCTCTACAGTTGTCTCTGGTATATTAATGCAGAAATTGCACTAATTAAATCAAATACAACAAACAGATCACATCGGAAACAACTGGGCATGAGCCTCTGACGGCCACAAGCGTCAGGTACTACGTGGTGCTACTACATCGCGGATTGTTTCAACTCCGGATTGTTCTGGTCATTTCCAGATCGGCGTCTAACAAGCTCTTATGCTGCTGCTTACGTCTGTCATGGCGCCGTCAGGAATTACTGACTGAGACATAACCACACCGAACAACTAGCTCACTTGGGAATGTGCCGCCCTAGCAAGGTTAATGAAATCTTTTCCCACGAATACTTGTTCGACTACTCAACGTCCCCATGCTTGCCTGCAGTGAAAACCTCACCTAAGGACAAGAACTATAGCTTTCGCGTGGCTAAAGTGTCGTCAGTGTCGGTCTCTGCGGGGAAGAGGCGTTAAGAGAGGACGGAACTTGCTGTCTGTGGCTACGGAGCATGTTTCCAAGCCGCCCTATACAAGCAGAATGCCTGGAAAATTCTGGTGACTATAAACAGCGGAATACTGGGTCACTTTGCAATGACGCGTCGCTGCACACCGGAACGGTGAAGAGAAATGCCTCGCCCGTGAGCTGACGCGTGAAGTTTGATTCCAGTGTATTTTTTCTTTTCTGGCGGAGATAAATTTGAGCTCAGTACCAGAAACAAGCATTTCAGGAACTGTCGCGTTGGACACCGACCACAGCCCGATCCGTCTTCTTCACAGTTCTCCTCGCAACCAGACGTTGATAACACGACAATGTTTGAAGCACAATCAGAACACTGCAGGCCAGGGATGCAAAGCGCTCACTTCACCAATGCGGTCCACAGCCTGTGCCGCCAGTGACAGTGTTCAATTTCCAGTCCTGGACTACTTGCTAACATGTCTCAGCTTCCGCTCAGACAGGATATACCATCAGGGTCACAAGACTTACTTGCAAGGGGATGCTTGTGAACTCGGCCCCGGTGCCAGGCTCCCCCTCGGTTATCACGCCAGGCCGCCTACGTCTGCTAGCAGAAAACTCGAGCCATGGACACCACCGTTAAGGAGCGAACGCACTTGTTTTCGCAGTGGCGCCGCGCGCATGATTATCTCCTGACGTCTATGTGAAATTTGATCTTGACAGCAAAAGCGCGCATTAGTCGCTCCTTCTCGCGAATGGTGCATGGCAAGCCTGAATTCCAAGCGTATCAGCAGCGTGAGTCGCACCACCCACCGCCAACGTAGCCGGGCAGACACCTGTGTTGTCACAGCCAACGGTGACGTTGTGACAGCACACGAGCAAATAACCCTTGACTTGATGCATTGGCAATAAAGGTTGTTTACCGTCACCACCACACGAACAGCTTCACTACCCCGAAAAAATAATCCATGGGCGCGTCGGCACAGCGCGCAAAAAACAGAGCAACTGTATGAAAAACCTAGAGTATGAGCTCGTTGATCGATCGTTTGATTCGGATCAACAAGTTTGCGGATCGCATATTTTAAGGCTGCATGCGGGCTTAAGGTGTATTGCACGTATTAGGATCAGTTTTGCTACTTGAGAGTGTGCCAGACGGCTTCAGCGTTCCGGTTGATAAATTGGCGTGCCCGCGGCGGCACAGGCGTGAAGATTTCTTCCGGGTATTGTGGCTCACGCGGTATATCCGTTGCATCACGGCTTTTAGCTGCTAGGATTTTCGTCCAAGCTAAAACCGCGATTGGATGCTACTGCCATGGATCTCGATTAGTGCGGTCCACCCAGGAAGGGAACGTAAACGAATCCACGACAAACGCAACATTGCATGCTATTTTGAACGTTTCTTTTAGAGACAATGAGAAAAATGTGTTACACGTCGCGATAGCGCTCAAATTCCTGTGCAGTGAATCTACGCTGGGTTGGAATAACAGTTCAGGATTTTTACTGCGCACTTTTGCCCTTTGGCATATGAATCAAAGGAAAGCATATGAATCAAAGGAAAAGGTATAGGCTGGTTTTTCATTATTTCAGCACCAAAATGAGCTAAGTTAACAGTGATGATTGCTATCAATAACATAATTTCAAAATTCACGTTTATTTTTCTCCTAAGATCACGTGCTTCAAATTAATTAGCTACAGTTTATCCTAATTGGGACATTGTAGTGTTTTCAGACGCACTTAATTCTCTTTGCTGAAAGAAAAGACAGCTGAACTTAACTGCAGCCTTTCGAAGTCCTTGCAGGCACTGTAGTGTCACTGTAATGCAGCCTCCTCACTGGCTCCATTGTAACTTATAATAGCGTTAGTATAAGCCATTGAATTATTGGTGTTTAGTTTCGTGAGATAACAGCTTTCACGAGAAAGCGGCTCAAGCTAAGCGCCTAAGTGACGAAGCACACAGAAGAAAAAATGCAGGCGAAAGCAACACCGTATTATTTAGTTACTGCTAAATAAAAAACAAAACTAACACTTTTTGCAGCACCAGCAAGCTGTTTAAGTGGATTCTATGTCACAAGAGAGAAGCAGAGGAGACTAACCGGCAGCCTTTTTCAATACGATGACCCCGAGGTTTATTGCTGAAAAAGAAAGAAAAAAGGCATGCCCAGTAATGACATTTGAGTTTTTTTTATTTTCTCTTTCTATCGCATTTAAAGAGCACCAAGCTAGCGCCCAGAGCAATGGCGCTTTAACCTGACTAAAAGGTCTGATGTTCATGTCGCTGCTGTCTTTGCTACGAATAAGGACGCTTTATTTAAGACGGCTTAACCACTAAAGTGCGCCATGAAATTCTAGGATCAGAGAGCGTTGAAGCCACTTTTGTTCCATCTTACCTTAACGCTGAACCAAGTCTGGAGTTTTGTTTTGTGCTTGGCGTGAGTGTTTTATTCGATCTATTGGTACGGTATTGCTGGCCCCAGAAATTTTTCTTCAGTGTGCTTTGCCACTTAGGCGCTTAGCGAGAGCCGCTTTCTCCGCGAGAACAGCGACAATATCGCTTAAGAAGCTTTTCCGCGGATTAGTGGCGCCGCGTCCTAACGCCACTATCCTTCAACGCATCTGCGCTCTGTATCAATGTATTAGCGACGAAGGTTACTATCAGTACCATGTAGTTGTGAGCAAGCATAAGAGCGTGCGCCGGGCATTATGTTGCCTTACGCTCACAATAAATGCGTTCGGTGAGATGTATTGGTGGCCTTGGCAGAACAAGAAAATAGTGTTCTTTTTCATGCTCATTCGCTAGCTTGAACGCTTGCATCAAAGTGCTGAGCAAACGGGATTGGCTAGGCATAGTCAGACGACTGTGATGCTCACTTTTCTTCCAGGCATTTACTCACCTGTTTCCTTCCGCAGGTAATAGGCGAGTAAAATGGTCGAGACGCCTATCACTATGAAGCTTTCGCGCGTTCTGACAGCTTTGATTCTAAAGTAATTGATTGAAAGTCTTGAGCTTTAAATCTAGCTAACTGGTCCGCAAAACAAGGTTTCGTTGTAATAGTCAGCCTTCATGACCTATGTGAGCACCATTCTTCATTTTCATTGTGCTCATCGTGCTTGACTTATTCTAAATCCCCGCCATTTGTTCGTCTCGACCGGTTGCGAATATAACCCGTGCGCTACCTCGTCAAATATTATTTTTGTGACCTATATAGCTGTGGAGTGACCGGTAGATCGTCCTATTAAACAATGAGTTAGCCACACTTAAGGTTTATTGATTGTCAACAGCGTATTTCGGCCCGAGATGCTTTAATCGATCGCCTGATACTAACAGCATTACATTGTATTACATTCTTTAGGGCCGGACTTAGCAAAGAATCATTACCGATGCATTTTCTTCGCAGCTCCTAATTTGCAGGTGCTGCGTGTGACACAATGGTTAATAGCCAACATGCAAATGCAATTTACCGGATTGGTATCCAAACCTGTACTGACCAACGGAAAACAAAGAAAAGATTGTATTCGGAGACGCATCTTTAGAAAGATGGCGTTTGGTTCGAGAAAGGTCGATAGGCACAAATTCTGGGCTACGCATCTTCAATCGTGCTTATCAAAGGAATGCTCGTCAAAACTAGAGAATATATTGACATTTTATCAATTTATTTATGCTAATTCTAACGGCATTCTAACATCACTACAACCTTTCAGAACGTTCAGCCCGATGCAGAGGGGAAAGGTTGGCGAACAAGCTAGCAGACGAGTCGCTGCTCCTTCTCAAGAGTCTCAATAAGGCGGAAGGTGTGCGTAGCATAAAAACAAAGCACATGGAGTTATTTTGCGCTGGGGACCGCTGTCACCCACCTAAGAAGGTGGAATGGGGAAATTAATAGCATCGTTCACGCCGCGTTCCCTGCAGGCCCGATCATTTAGAGGCTCGCTGCAGCAAGCCTGCTTCTCAGATTCTTCGAAGAATCTCGTTTTCTGCTGAAATAGTTATAAATATTTTTTTTCTCTTGTGGACGGATGCACAACAATCGCGAATATGACCAGTGTAACGCTATTCCCTCCTGACTAACGCCGTGGGCTCTACGATGGGCAGTATGTGGTTATATTTGCGCTTCTGCTAAAGAAAATATTTATAATAACAAACTCAATTATAAGCAGCATTATCACGTTTTTCTGTTTAAGAACCGCCTATGTGAATATTAGCATTGTACTAATATTTGGCAAAGAGGATGTGTTAAGGGTGTACGTGAACAGTGAGATGAAACACACAACGGGTCGCAAGGGGCAGTTAATGTTGGCTTACACTAATAGTTTGACCTCATAATACTTCCACCTCGGTTGGATGCATCTAAGATGACCAGCATAATAACTGTGGAACCGGAACATCACAATAAGAGTATACGTAGCCAAAGAAAATTACATTTATGCATTCTAGATTATATCATTGAAATATGATCAACAACGAACCCAGAGCTGTCCATTACAGACGTACAGGGTCGTCCACTCTAAGTACGAACACGGCACACGGTTGCCGCGCTCCGCGGAGCGCGAGAGCATCCGGCGCTGTCGCGCATCGAAGCTCTGCGGCGCAGGCGCACGCTGGCCTGGAGGCGGTGCTTCGGGTCGTCAGCTGCAGCGCGGGTGCGCACTGTGCTTGCTCTTCGGTGAAGCGCACCGAACATTTAGCGCGATTACAGCGCTCGTGTGCACTGAGACATATATATATATATATTTATATATATATATATATATATATATATATATATATTATATATATATATATATATATATATATATATATATATATATATATATATATATATATATATATATATATATATATATATATATATATATATATATATATACACAGGCCGTGCTACGTCCGCCGCTATTGCCGAGGGTAGCGCTGGTGAACACTCTCAAGGTTCGCTTACACCCAATAAACATAAATACCCATCGGAGGTCGTGGGTTCGGATCCCACCGGCGGCATGGTTGTTTTTTCTCCTGCTTTATAAGTTTTCTTTAAACCAAATGATTTGCACTACAAATTAAAAATAGAAGCATTTCCCGATGCACCCCCCTAAGGTAGCAGTAAATTAAATAAGAAAATTAAAGAAGATCATCGCTAGTTTAATCCGAACAATAATTTGAAATGGGATGGATGAAGAATACTGAAATCAGCCCGTACAGATGGCGTTTTAGGGATACATGGTTGCAGCTTTTTTGATCACAGCATTCAACTCATACTAAAGATTTCATCTGCCCACATGGCGTCTTCAGTCGAAGCACCTTTCCAGAACCTGTAACACAGATCGTGTCGCCAGTTATGGAACTTTGCAGCGATTATGAGAAAAAAATTAAGCATGTACACGCAATACATCATACTACGCAGAGTGCTAGCTCGGGGGTCTTAACATTGCGGCGTCATGCACGTGTGATCGCACAAGAAAGAAATGGTCATTTTCCCAGTGGAATTAATTATCCGCCTTCAGCCAGAACGAGGCACGGAATACAATTACTGGACTCACGAGAGCAGAAACTAGAATGTGAGGCAAAAAAAGATGTCACTTCCCTTTACGGGCTCTTAGAAGAACCCATCACCAGAGAACGCAGGGAGAAATGTCTTGGACGCCACAGGCCCCTTAATTTTCGAGTCAGACAGTGTCGAAGATATGGAAAGACTGGTGTTTTACACATACCGTGCTCCGGGGGCAAAAAACGAAGCATTGATGCCTTCTTTAGCGTAACAAACCCGTCCTGTTAGCGTGGCAGCTAATTTATCTGTGAACACGTATCCCGCGGCGATTGGAGTGAACGCTGAAAGGAAATGTTATGAAGTAATTAGCTCAAGAAGTGCTGTAGAATAAAACAGAAAAGTCATGTTGACACATCTTTTTCTCTATTTGTCCTTTACTGGAGCGTAACCGAGGTCTGACGCTTGACAGCTTTGAAATGAAAATTAACCGAAGCAGTGGAGGGTTAATTTGGTCGCAGTAATCAAATTCGTTTCTTTCGAAGTAAGCAAAAAGATGCAGAAAATAATTTTTTTTTCTGTCTGTCATTAATCATTAAGTTTCTGTCATGACTAGACTTGTTATTATCTTTACTTCTTTTTCTTGTTATAAAAATTTATTGCTCTGAGGGGCCCACCAGCAGAAAGACAACTGTGGAGTCAGGGAAACAACACCTGTGGGCTTTACTTGGGCAAACAAAAATGTTACGTAAAGAATCGCAGAAGAAAGAGCCGAAACGTTGGAGATTATATTTCGAGATTTATTTATATTATCTTTAGCACGTGTAAAGAGGGAAACCGCCGTTTCAAAAGGGCGATTTTTCAGGATATTTGCTGCTTTTCTGTAAAAAAATTAAAGCTCCAGTAAATAAATTTTTCCACAACACTCCGTCGCAATAAAAAAAAAACGTTGCTTCAGACCACCTTAAAATTCGAACCGCTTTAGGTGCGCTAGATATATTAAAAACGCGCCAAGCTTATGTGAGGTTGGCGTACTCAATCACCTTAAATTTTTGCAACCTAAGTCCTTTCACCGCACAGTTTTACATGCCTTTCGTGAAAATATAAAAAAGACACTGCAAAACATTAAATGGTTTATCTGTTTTATATGTTGAACTGCAACTCATCTCCACGCTGCAGAACAGCTGGAAGGACAGGCGATATGTAATACGTGACATATTTTCACAGCGTATTATTTGCCTCAAATCTGGGGGGGGGGGGGCGCATTTTTCTCACTTGTTCTTTCTCTTTACTACTAAGGCTCTTAATATATTCCATCATTTGGCACCAAAGAGAAACAAAGTAGTAAACTCAAACGTAGTGCCCAGCAATCAACAGGCATTTATTAACTAAAGCATTCGCAGGTCTACTTTCGTTTACCACCTCACGTTCTAGGTGTACGTTTTTTTTTTGTACATTCAAATACCAGCGGTGGCTATGTATACAAGGCGCACGAACTCCTCATACAGAGCAGTACATATTAAAATGCTACGCTCTGGAATGCGGGGAAAGTTCATGGAGCAGTTGCAAGCAATTCGCAGGGTGCGGATTAGCAAGAAGTTTCGAAACTTGGGTCGTTTTTGATGAATAACGCAGAACTCCACTAAATGTGAGACACTATAGTGTGTTGGCTTTCGAACTGGCCGTGGCGATTCTATAATACCCACGTGCTAGCACCGCTTTTTTTTTATCCGCATATTGGGCAGTTTGGCGTACACAGGAATGCGAGGATACAGATTACCGACTGCCCGAAAACAAGAAACACGTGTTAAAGAAGACAAGATATCCGGAAGTACTAAAATAAGCTGACGCACTTTTCTAGCTGGTTAAACACGACAAGAAATTTAAAGAAGGCTACAAGAAATTTAGTGGTATTATAGGCGCATCTTGATGGATTTCCTCTTATTTTCTTAACAAATTTTATTTTGGTTCATAGCATATCTGCTACAGATAAGCCGAAGCACGAAACATGTTCTGTAGGGCTGCTACAATGGGCTCAGCTTTCTATTTAGCTTATCAGAGCGCGGGAGCGACACTACAGCGCCGGTGAAAGTAACAGTAACAAGATGCCCTTTTTTACTGAAGATACTTTACTTCAATTATTTTCTAGGGCTCTGTATCGTCCTAAACACTATGAAAAAAAAATTCCGAAAGACACTTTCTCACTTTAGATTTCTTCCTTCCGTTTATCAGCGGAGTTCATCTTGATACGATTCCTTAAATTACCAAATAAAAGGTTCAGCTAGTCCGGTACTATTTTATATTCTCAACAATAATGAAAAGCCTCAACACAATCCTGCATACGCGAGCCACTGTTCGGCGCTGATAAACATTAGCTACTAAGCCAGGGAGGTCTCATCAATTGCTGCAAAATAAAATCATATCGGCCTGCCAAACTGACCGGTTTATTTAGGCTTGCCTCAAGTGATGCAACGCTAGTCTGCAATACCAAGGCTGGGAACGATGCTTCAATAAAGTATCTTCGGTACCGATACCCGATACCCTGAAAATCATATTTTAAATACTTCGATACAATAATAAAAATTGATTCTATGGTGATTAGCGAAGTTAATTTCTCTGTAGTTTATAGAATGTGTTAGAAATTGCCTCTAAAATAGATTGCAGTAGACATGAACTGCTCAGTGCATAGATTTCGTAATTTGACTTTCGAGCGAAGCAGGTCCTGTAAGCTTCAAATAAGGAATTCCAGCGCGTCACACATGACATGTGAAGAGAATGTCCTAAAATAGCTATGATGTTTCCGGCAACTTGAATTTTTGGACCCCTGGCAAAAAGCTGAACATTCTGACATGGTGTATGTATGAACGCGTTAAAAGGACGACGTCCTCAAAGTTGCCTTAGCATCCGAAACTGCTTCAAGACTTGTATTGTGGCAAGCGCATTGCATGTAACCTGGCAAAATGAGTTCAGCATATTCATGGTCATAAGGTGCTGCCATCGACTCGAACGACAAGTCATCTGCGACTTCACCTGGCAGAAAGAGAAAACGTTCGTTTAAAATATTTTACACAACATTCACAAGTATTTCACGTTTTTTTTTAAATTAAATGATAACTGAAACTCTTTCGCTGTACCAGAAACAGTATTGAATAAGGCTGGGTCCATTTTCTGGTATTTTCTGACCGTAAAGCAAAACCAAGTATGTAAGAAATGAGGGGTATTTGCATGAATGACGAATAAATCAGCGGATAACAAAGCAAAACAAGACAAATACTGCATATGCATGGCCTATTTTCTGTTATTTTTACTTTATTCGCGATCAGGTAAAAGGTTGAAATTCAGCACTGACATCCCCATCAAATCACTTGAAACACTTCTTAAAATGCTCACTTTATTAACGTCACCATACCCACATCACTGGTATAACATCTATGAATTGTTCATTAGATACCATCTCTCGCAGCTTGTCTCCAGCTGTTTCGTCTTTCCTTATTTCATATTATTTTTGCAACCCATTGTCTTTCCAAAGCTAATTATTCCACCATACGCGTTTCCTCGCACACTGATCGACATTAAGTAGTCGCCCTTTCATGTAGTACAAAAAACTTGATTTCAGTGATTCATGTTAAGCACCTTGCTAGGCTGGAACCGCCTTCCTGGCCCAAAAGGAGACAGTCAAGCTCCCTCATATTCAAGCTCAAGCAGGCACGTCTGGCCACGCACCTCAGCGCGTGCTTCTCTGTGGCTTTCAGCCTATGGAAAATGTTAAGGGGGATATTTTACAAACAATTGTTTTGCGCGCGCTCGCCAAGGCGAAACACGAGTGTCAAGTGCGGGGCTTTCGGTCATCTTCGGGAAGTGTGTGGCTGATATCAAAAGCCTCACGTATGACGTCTTTTGAGGGTCGGTTCCTTATGGCACGCATAATTTCATCTCATTTCATTTAGCTGTGCGCAAACCATCGAATTATGATGGGCGCCAAACGCCAACCTGCAACGCCGAACGCCGTGGTTGGTGCACATCCGCGGCTGCACTAACAGTGCTTGTGAACCACCACAAGTAAGAATCGTGCACGTATCTGCCTTGCGCATGGCGGAAGCCGTCATCACTCCGTCATTTCTTTCAGCGCTGAGCACGCAAAAGACCGCAAAAGCACTGTTTAAGTAAGTTAAGTAATGCAAGTTCAGTGGCGTGTCGTCATCACTCCGTCATTTCGTTCAGCGCTGAGCACGAAAAAGACCACAAAAGCACTGTTTAAGTAAGTTAAGTAATGCAAGTTCAGTGGCGTGTTTGTCTCTTGTTCTATGTCCTACTGTTCTTTGCTGTTGAAAAGAGCTTGTCACTGTTTAAAACTAAGTATAGTGCAGATCAAGATTTGTTGTCACAAGATAGGGAAACAGCGGCATTAAAATAATGTTTGTGCGATGTTTTCTCAATATCAGCTCCTACCTATCCTCACAGCGGTATAATTTGATTTGTAACCGGTTCCTGCCAGCATTCCTGCCGCTGTTTTGACAAACATATAGGCAACAAAATAACATTACATACTTTATTATTGCGAAATCTTTACTAGGCTATATCGGCGGTTTCGTGTCATCAAAACGAGTCCGCAGCCATTGTGGAGAACTAGAAAATCAGAACGTCTAAAAAGTGGTAGTAATCGAAGGAGGGTGATGTGAGGATGCGGCGCAAAAAATTTGGTGACGGTCGGTTGAATAGTTAATTAATTAAAGCAAAAATGTGCAAAAAGTGCCGTGGCCAGGGCAAAAGTGATGCAAAATTTGAAACGCCGGAAGTGTATTACGACGTGACCGGAAGAGTGGGTTTAGCCAACGCGCGGCGCCAAATTTGAAACTTTGGAACGAAGCGTGGTGGGAATTATACGAATTGCACATATTCTCAGCAAATAGGGGCAACAGAGGCCAATAGAAACAAATAGAGGTGATGAGTGCCGAGGAGGCACCAATGCTTTCGCATAACTGCAATGCGGGTTACCGCAGTGATCTCGAATTTTTTAGTGTTTGCTAGTTAGTGCGAGAAGCCATGATGTGCAAAAGGCAAATTTATTCCCATGAGAAGACAATTTTCGGCTAAATAACCTAAGCTGGACCGTCTCCTTTCGAAGATAAGACGTCTCCTCCTTGAAGCGGGTCAAACAAGGAGCAAAAAAAAAAATAACAACGCCACACAGGCGCCCTGCAAGGTGTGAGGAGACACCACTCCACACGGGAGCCGCGAGAGACGCCGTGGGCGTCATTCCGCACAGCTTGAGAAAATAAAAACCGAAAAAACTCGCTGGCGCCCTTGGGGTTCCGCGAAGAACGAAAAAAGCCGCGTTTATAGACGTCCCATGGTGCACGTTAAAGAACCTCAAGTGGTCGAAATTTCCGAAGCCCTTCAGTGCGGCGTCCCTTATAGCCTCAGTCGCTTTGGGAAGTTAAACCCTCATAAACGAAACAATAAACCAAACATTTTTCTAAAGCTTCAGTAAATGTTGTTAGTTTCCTGGAGTAGAGGTACTCTTTTTCACTTCTCGGTATTTACAGTATCCAGTATCGTTAAAATACACGGTACTTAATAAATGTGTTCACGATAGCGATACTGCGATAATTTTAGTTTTGCGAAGCGATACCTTATACAGATACATAAAATCTATAGAATGATATTATAAAGATACATGTATCTTCGCTACTGCCCATGCCTCTGCAACACGACGCTTCAATACTTGAATGAAAATTCAAGCCCGTGCCCAAGAGCACTGGATACAGGGATATTGAATTACGTCACATCAGGGTAACAGAAGCAGCTTGCGTATATGGCGAAAGCTGAGCCCGGATTACGAACGATGCAAAGGGTACGAAGATTGCGTTATTCGTAACGAGTTCCTAGAAGCTTTCGCCATGCCGGGGCCCCTATCCTCAGAGCTCTGTTGCCTTGCACAACTCGCGTTAATCAATCGCGCAGGCAGTTTTGTTTGTAATTTTGTTTTCATAATGCGCGGTTATATCTAGACATTCCTTTCACGTAGTCAAGTTGCATGGCTTGCGGCCATCAATCTTTCGCTTGTTGGGCCCAAACACCGTGCAACTATGCAATTCTTCAGCTTAATTAAATTCACGTGTTACCTACTACGCAAAAGACACGACGTGTACGACGGCAAGCCTCTAATGTGAGCTTAATGACTTTGGTTGAATGTAATCCTGCCATTGCAAATAGGACGCAGTGATTACCTGTCATGCTTATGTTCAGAAAAAGCACCTAACTTGGCCAACTCTGTGGTTACGCTTGAAAATCATGCGCGGAAAATGTACTCTAATTTTCTTCTGTAAAATCTGAGCATAGTGGGAACACTGAAAAGCATTAACAGGCAGTTAAAGAAAAACAAATCACCCAAAACACTTTCTTTTTTCCTGGGTACCAGGTGAGACGATTCAGTGGACATTTTGCACCATTAATTGACTGCGGAGAGACAATAGCTGTATTGTCAACAGGACGACGGCTACATTCTCCTACTGTCGAAACACAGGACACTTCGGAAACAGACCAAAGGGTTATCAGCCCCCAAAGATTCTTATGGTGTACTGTCTTTCTCAAGGCTGTTGCTGATGACTTCCGTCATCTTCAGCAATGTGCGACCGAGGCATAGTTTCCCCATTTCTTTTTATTCGGCAAGTATCTAAAACCTACTCGGGTGAACTTAACAAGCTGTCTGTTCTTTTTTTCGCGCTTGACTTTTTGTAATGAGAGAAGGAAGGATCCGGAGAGCGACTAAACAACCATTGTCAAGAAAATCTCAATGTCGTTTCTTAACGTCACCATGCTATGCACTCCAAGCAGTTCATGTTGTGCTTCAAAGCCACCAAGCCCATCTTCTTGGAGACAAAGCTCTGCTTCCCGCCTATATACCTTGTACCAAGCGCCGCGTACCTTTATTCTCCCTTTAGAAGTGCACTAATCACAATTATGACGCTGTCAACAAACAGAACCCACATAGACAATGCTATTACGTAACCAGAAGGTAGCATCATCACCAAGTCTTAGCTTTTATACGTGTCTAAATTACTACCCCGCCTTTAAAAAGCTAGGAAGATCATTTTCACATGGATAGTAACTCGTACACACAAGGCTTAAGTAGAACCGAAAGCTTTTTGTTTGCGCACACATGGGTGACTTCAGATACCGAAAATTCAAATTCAGTTCGGTTCAGGCGTCTAACCCTGTTCACGTGTTCAACATAGCTTATGTGACCAACACTGTTTAGGCGTCCGTTGTATAGGCGACAGAAGTGAAGTTTGGAAAAATTTATTAATTTCTTAATAAACTTTTCTTCAGTATGAATCCTATAAAGGCGCATTTTTGCCCGCCTCTTCGTTGTTCGTGCTCTGGCTGTCTTCGTCGGTAGCAGAAGTTCAACGGGTGGATTTCGCTGAAACATAGACAAAGAGTTGCCAATCAAATGCGCTCCCAAATTGCAGCGCCTCTTTGCGCATTTCCAGGTGGGGTTGACAAGTCTTGTGCTTCGATTTCTGTCGTGGGGAAAACGCAAAACACAGTTCGTAAAAATGGCGGCTTGACTCATTATTTCGAGGAGTGGGTGATTGCACAATATAGCTATGAGCTCACGATATTTAAATCTTTGCTTCCTGTTTTTTGTTTTTGGAATGCTCGAGGTCTTAAAGCATTGCTCTAGAAGGTTGGAAGATTTCTTAGCACAATATATACCTCCTCTTAGAGCAGGCACAGTGGCTGCGTGTTTATTTGCCCTTTTTGTTCCCTTTTTTTATTCACACAGGCATACAACAAAGGGTCGGCGCATAATAGCCCATGATAGGCAACGCTTTAGCACAAAGTGGAATAAAAACTCACAAGAACTAGTCCGTTAAGGAGGAAAAGCGCTAAACGTTGCATTCCGCATTACATTTTTTAAATCTTAATTACAACGGGGATTTAAATTCAGTTGCTCCGAGGTATTTAGGAACAGAATTTTGTAATGAATGTTTTATCTTTATCGTTTATGTGCGCGCCCGGTTACTACAGATGTCTAGTTTTTTTTTTTGCGGTGAGATACCTTTCTTGACTGAAGCTTGGAAGACAGAAAACTAGGTATGAACGCTTTGATTCTTCTCTGTTTGGAAAACTTTTTACATTTCCTGATTTTGATTATATTAGTGAACTAAGGCAGCTTCACTAGTTCTAGCTTATTGGCTTTTGGCTTATTTCTTTTGGCGGATATATTTCTCGCACTCTAAAGCTCAGGTGCAGTTCCATACACATGCAAACACGAAGAAAATGGGTCACTGAGGGAAGGAGAGGGGGTCCTCAAGATTCGAGCCTTTGCGTCGTTTTAGTCAACCCGAGCAAAACAAATACATCCAGAAAAACAAACAAACGAATAAGTGCCCAACGTAACAAAAAAAAACAGTACCATAGGAAGGAAATCTCCAATAAGTCACTGAGATGACCACAGTAGGCGCCTCATGTTCCGCTTCTTTGCCTCTTTTTAGTCATTCAGCACAAAACGAATGAAAGTTATGAAGAAAACTAAAAATTGCTGATCGAGCTTTCCTACAAACAGATAGTGCGCGTAAAAGTCAGAAGGTGGGCCGATTTGGTACGGACAACGTCTGCTATTTTGTGGCCATCTTTTTTTAATCATTAAAAGTCGCATTGAAACAAAAAGCCCGTTTGCGTATATCATCGCCCGGTGTCCTGTCACAAAATTCGCTAATTTGTCGACGGCGCATGTGACTTCATGACACCATGTGACATGACCGAGTTTGCAGGTGCGCCGGCAGTTGGAAGTCGTCAGGCTCGCTGGCCCTGTGACATCGCCAAAAACAATGACTGGCCCGGCGTCAATTGACAGGACGCTTGGTTGGCTTGGAGCCATAATCAACGTCGCGGGTGTCCGTCCCAGCAACAAGAGAGCGCGGCCACGAAAGCATGTCGCTGCAGAAGGAGCGCCCCACGGGCTACACAGGCTTGCTTATGCGGCGGCCAGCCATTACGGAGGAGAAGAAGGCCAAGCGGAGTTGAGACCTTAATGGCTGTGGCATTCTCAACGCGAAAAGTAATTAGGTGTCTCGTACAATTTTCCCGTCAGTATTGAAAGCAAGTATCTGTTTCTAAACTGACTACCCCGGCAGTTTTCTTGAGCCGATATCCGTTCCTCCGTAACCAATGATGTGCACACAATCAAAAATGAGAATGCAGTTCCTTTGACAGGCTTTCCGCATGGCAACAAGCAACGCGAAGCAGCTCAGGGTGGCAGGCCGAGCTGGGGAGTGATTTGTCGTTGTAGCGGCAGGCCCCGCGTGGACAGCCTAGCTTAGAAGCCCAATTCCTCTTCATAAAGGGATAATCCTGTTCACCTGACAAATAACGCTTGACCGACATGCGACGGGCTCCGTCGTGTAGTTTGTGTTCTCGCTCAGCCGGCGTCTGGTCTTCTTTACCTTCGCGAGTCAGCGTTCTTGACCTGCCATCGGGGCGGCAGGTTTCCTCTTGACGAGAGCCTGGCAAGCAAGAGGGTGGCCGAGGCAGCAAGGAGAGGTGAAGCCGGAAAAGACAGCCTCATTAATTTTCATTTGCGGCTCTCGGAGTAGGGCCTAAAGGGGACTGATGAAGATGTCCCAAGGGTCGCTTTGTGTAGAGGAAAATTTAGAGTTGTAGTTACTTTTGCTTTGCCGGTATTGACGTACCAAGTGAGCCTCTCCCTAACAGGATCTTCTGGGAAAAGAGAAATTTTAATGTGGTAACAGCGGCGAGAAAGTGCCAGCAAGACATTGTTGTCTGTTAAACGGATGGGATAAGATGCAAGCAATAATTGAGTGGCCCTTCAAGCCGGGCAATGGTCGTTATCTGACACGTGCGATTTACCGCTTTTTTAATGACAGATTAGCCATTTAAAATCATGCGTGCGGGGTTATCGGGGCACACGGATAATATTTATTTTACGCAATCCGGTAAGCTAGTCGCCGCTCTTCATATCTTGATTTCTCAGAATGCGCTGCCGTGGCCTACAACTTTGAAAGGGCTACACTCAGTATCGCCACGATATCAGTCGGTCCCCTTACACTGTGGAATAATGCGAAGTAGTACCGCTGTAACAGAAGGCAAATAGCACGTCAAGGAAAAATGGCAACAAGTGACCTCTTTCTCATTTGGAGGTACGACTTACATTCGTTTATCCGCCTCGTGAGAATTGCTATTTTCAAAGAAGTTTTCACTTCCTTCTCTTCAGGCAGGACGCTTAAGAGGATTCGTTCTTGAAACACACGAATTACCTCCTTACTAATTTATTTCCATGGGATTTACTCGCATGTACTTGTACTGGAATGAATAGATAAAGCAAATCAAGATTTATCGTTTTTGTTCGTAGCGAGGTCTTCAGATCCACTCAGTGCCAACGTCTGAAGCTGATCCGATGCAAGCTGGGCCATTCAGGGACGTAGCTTTAGCGATCAAGATTCGGCATCGCAGTGTAAGTGTAATTTCAAAGCTTCTCAAAAGGCCTCGCCTCACAACAGTGTGATTCGTGGTAGTTCCGCAAGAAGACAGAGAGGAAGAAAAATTAAGATCTGCGTAAGGGCGTGTTCTTGAAGTATTGTGACGGCGTTACGTTTATCCAAAGGCACTTATGTGTTATGTGCACAGACACTTCGTGTCGAACCTTATTCCGTTTACCTGTTTGCTACGACTGCCGCATCACTTTACGACACGGTTTCTTATGAATAAGCGCGTTTATATCTACTGAAACTGAAGCTTGCCGGTTGCTTAGATGCCCCACGTCATTCCGTTATGTTCTTTCGTCGTTGTCACTAAAATAAAACCAACGAACTTCGCTGTTCTTGCTGAGCCTATGCAAGTCCTATACGCTACATTGTATGCATAGATATCTTTTTCGCAGTTGATCATGTGCAAGAGGAAGAATTATTAGGTAGCTTTCAGAGGAACGCTAAACAGTCGGCCATTGCTGCGTGTTGCATAAGGAGCTGCATGAAGTTGACAATCTAGCCTGTTATTCTTGCTGTGAAGCCCCTCGTTTAAATAAAAAAAGCAGGGTTATAAAAGAGTCCTTACAGCAATGTAGTCTGAAGAATAAAATTGAAAATTCAGGAAACTCTGACCTCGGCGTTTCACACAGCACTGCTCTCAGAACTGAAGGAATGCTCTTAAGGCGCAACTAGGCAAATGTCGCCCCTCGTTCTGAACTGCTCTTTCTATTCACGCTTCTTTTGCGGTGCCTTAACGTGCAACTCCAGCGCTGGCTTTTCATGTCTGTCAGGGTTGTTTGCGACCGGAGGCAAAATGAACGTATTCATGAAAATATGTCACCCTGTGGACGCTGAGAAGTGCACGCAATCAGACCATCTTAATTGCATTGGATGCGATAGACATTCCATAAAAGAGCTTTAACGCAGTCGCCGAATACTTAATATTAGAGCCATGGATCTCTTTTTAAACTCAGCTGCAAGAAGCGTTATTATCATGCAGTTGTTCATAGTTCATATAGCAAAACTTAGGGATATAGGCGCATCTGTACTGGGAGTTAAAGCCAAACTCTGTCCATAAAAAAAAACAAATTAAACTTTTTTCTTAAGCACTTATCTAGTCTGCAGCAAATGCAGCCGATGCGCTTTAGAGAGCGAGATGTTTATTGGGGGCGAGATAAATAACAGAGCTTTGAAACTGAAGTTTTTTCTTGATGAGTTTCCTTATTGGCCCGGTTTAAATTGTTAAGGAGCTGCACACGTCTTCATTTTCTTTTTTTCCTCCGGCTTCTCTAATCTGTAATCTCAAATTTACATACATCAAGGAAATCTTCAATTCGTAATTTTTTTAATATCATAAGGCTTTTCGCTAATGAGGTTCTCTTCTCAAAAGCACCAACGAGCGAAGCAAGCCGCACAGCGTCACCACCGAATAGACACGCTCCCAAGTCGTCAACGGCGCTAAGCCTCTGCTTAAAATTTTCACGGAAGCTTCTTCGCGTCCGCAGCTTATTTTGTAATGTTGTTTTTACTTCTTCTTGACACGTTTCTAGCAGAGCGGAAGCTGCTTTATTTGTTTAAGCTCATTAAAATAATACCTCACGGTGTGCGCTGTAGTATAAATGAGGAGTAACAAAAAATAATAAAACGCGGAATAAGTAAGCTACTCTAGGCGCGTGGTAGTTCCTGTCTATCCTTTTTCGCAGCCACAGAGGGGAATATTGAAGGAAAAAATTGATGCCAACGAATGCTAATTATATGCGAATCGACCACAAGTGTTTGAGCGCAGAATACTGCCACGAGCAAATTTAATATATACATAGCTCTAGATGTTTCATAGAAGGTTCTTTCAAAATTTTGAGAAAGAATGCGGAACTCATGCGTTTTGCAAACATGGCCACTAAAAGTGCCCATGTTTCTGACATTTCCGACTCGCCCACTTTCATTGGCTGCAGCCGCCACCGGCTTTCGCCCTCAGTCGAGCAGGATTTTGCCGCTTTATTCAGAACAAGAGTTTCATATGTCTTGAATCTTCGCGTTTCTTATAAAAGATAACCAGATCTTGGTCCGAAGCTAACCTGTGCCCGCGCAGTGCCATGGGTGTCACTTGAAAAAGGCGCCGACTCGGAGCATGGAGCGTCGGCTTCTCGATTGAAGTAAATGCAAGTGTTTCTTGTCTGCAATGACCTACGGGCTTGTTTACTATTACGCAAAAAATGTAAGCAATGCTTAGCATCAGTCTTCTCAATTGGGGTTCAATTCAATTCGATGCAATTTATTTTCTTTCCATAGAAAAGGGGAGTTGAGGCAAAAGCTGACTTGTCCGACAAAGGCCTCAGCACCCATATACAGTTGACAACGCAGTGGCAAAAAAAGAAAAAAAAATCTTATTTGTAGCATAAGTTCGGAAAAAAAAAGAGCACGCATGTGCAGGTTGTAACACACTAATACACAAAAAAACAATTTCCAACACACACTTTTCTACATGAAGTTCACAGAACAAGCAACACAACCAAGATTTACTCATCAGAATACATAATCATCAAACAAAGGATTCACAGGATTAACACAGTAACTGTACGGAAATCTCGAGTGAAATATTATGAAATATGAATGTTACTACCTATTAAGTAATGTATAAGGTTCTTATTGGACCACGAAGTTGACGAATTGAAGTCAAGAGGGATGCGGGGTCATTTCGGAGATCCGAAAGCGTGTGCGCTAACGATCTGCGCTGACAGGGATGTTCGCGATGCCAGGTGCCTGCGGCAACAGCCCAAATCTGTTGCGTGCAGTCAAGGCAGTACTTCGGCTCGGCCGCTACCTAAACTTATTGGCTACGATGCTGGCGTCGGCCGGCCTTTTTTTTTCTTACGCTGTTTTGACTTTCGTGTGATATTTCTCATATGAATAGCCGCTTCTTCTATAGCTGCAGCCACTGCGTGTGCTGAGTGGATCACTGTGCTGATTACACACTGCGCCTAGCCGAAAGGCGGTGTAGGCCGGCGGCGTCGGCTCATTTCTTGCAAGGAAGGTAGTTCGAACGAATTCGCGCAGTGCATAACTCCAGATTTTTCTTTAGAAAGAATTTCGAAGTTAAAGTTCGCCTCATGGAGGCAGACTATAAGGGGTCACGGCAGTAGAGAACATGGTACCACTTCATTGCCTTTTACCAGCGTTCTTGGAGCAAAAAAGCTATGGTCCTTCTAAGAAAACTTTTCTTTTTTTGCAGTACCGGCACAGTGAGGCACTGTCAGATGCGTGTTTCAAAGAGTCGAATCGTAAAATTCAGAAAATGTTTATTTCCGGCACCAGCTATCTCAGTAGATTGTCCACTTTTTTCACGGCCAAATGTGTTGATGCGCAAATCGTTTATAGAACATTCTCTTTTTCTGCGCGGGGTTTCGTCAGGAGTAACATACACTGCATGCCGAGTTTTCTTAAAACAACTTTCGTTGGTTACGTGAGCGATTATTCTTCATCATTCTTACAGCCCCGCCGCGGTGGCTCAGTGGTTAGGGCGCTCGACTACTGATCCGGAGTTCCCGGGTTCGAACCCGACCGCGGCGGCTGCGTTTTTATGGAGAAAAAACGCCAAGGCGCCCGTGTGCTGTGCGATGTCAGTGCACGTTAAAGATCCCCAGGTGGTCGAAATTATTCCGGAGCCCTCCACTACGGCACCTATCCTTCCTTTCTTCTTTCACTCCCTCCTTTATCCCTTCCCTTACGGCGCGGTTCAGGTGTCCAAAGATATATGAGACAGATACTGCGCCATTTCCTTTCCCCAAAAAAACCAATTATTATTATTATTATCATTCTTACATCATTTATTGTGAACTCTACGACATAGCAGTCAGTTTGTTAAAACAGGCGATTACGGCGATTTAAGTTAACTGTACGGCATAACGAGCTTTTGTCGTCTCTGCTGAAAACAATAGTCTGAGCAGTGTTGTGGCTCAAAGAACGTCATAAAATGTAGCTCTTTTTAATATTACTTCCTGGTTGCGCATGTGACAATATATCGACGCAACCGACATATTGGAGGCTACCTGGAAGTGTCTGAAGTGACTTCAGAGCTGCTAGCGGTGTTCTTCTGAACACTCGCTCTTTCTTTCTTTGCTCTTCTTGCGAACTGAAAGAGCGTGTTTCCGAACTAACTATATCGCGATCAGCCTGTGCGTTACTCTGAGGAAAGGATCTTTATGGAAGGAGAGAGGGGGAGAGGGGCACAGCTAAGAGCACGGACAACCTTTTGCAAAGCGCAAGCAGCGAAATAGTTACAGAAAGAAACTCTGGAATTCTGCAATGTGCACTGAGTTTGTTTTTTTTCGTGGCATGATTAAATGATTGCTCCCAATTTTTTCCGTTCTCCGCCGTGCAGCGAATAGGAATGAAGAACGTTGTTCTGGAGCGCATGTGATAGTTTTCTATCGGAACGATTCTAGATTAAATTATAAACTTGACTAGCGCAAAAGAATCAAAGTAGGGTATCGGTTTCTACCTACTTTCTTGCTGAGAGTGTGCATACAAGTGGAGAGACTTTCATTCTCTTAACGTTTTCCGCTTAGGTACCATGTTCGATCTCAGAGGCATGATTTATATTCTACACTCATAGAAATTGGATTGTTCCGCTTAATGGTAATAAGGAAGCTAGTGTTTGTCTTTCGCACACGCTAGGAAGTCGCACATAAGGCGACGCTTTTTATGCACATAACTTTTAAAATGAAGAAAGCCAATTGTTTATATATATATATATATATATATATATATATATATATATATATATATATATATATATATATATATATATATATATATATATATATATATATATATATATATGTATATATATGCATCTTGTAAACTATACTACCTCTATTAGAATAAATAACGCTCGATTTTTTTTTTATTAATTTCCAAACTTCCCTCATTTCCTACGACATGTTTTAAAAGCTGCATTTCGTTTACACCTTCTATGTGGTTGTTACGACTGCTATTTTTTATTTTTCTTTATTTTTTCTAACCAAGTTTTGCAGTAAGTCACGCCGCTTGTTTGTTCCAAAAAACGATATCTCAGTGCACATATCAAGGCTATCAATTGTGGAACTGTGGATTTAATGACAGGCATGAAAGCAGGAAACATGTTGCTCGTATGTGCTGTCCAGGTCTTTGGTTTTCAGCTGTTAAGCAAACACATAATTTCTTCACAGTGTAGCACCAGCTATTCCGACGTCGACCCAATAAGAGATGAATGGACTCAGGGCACCGTGAGTGGAACACTACCGTCCTACAGCATAGTTCTGCTTTTTCAAATAGTGATATAGCAGTGGCAGAGCGACGAGCATAGATGCGCGGCTATTACTTCCGATGGCGGCAATAAGCAGTTGCGTTAAGGCCCGAGAGGCGTTTTAATCTCGGCGCAAAACACAATTGAGACGTGTCTCTACCGCCATGATGTGCAGATGACACCTGAAAGAAGCTCTAAATTCATCAGTCTGCGCCCAATAGTTACGGTAACTAACGGTAGTCGCCGCTCCCTTGTTATCGCTTTGCTGTAACGTCAATGAGGGCAGTAACCTCTAAACTACACCTTTAAAACTTCTGAAATCGGTATTCGAGATTCCTGAGCTGCATTTTATGATGGCGTTTTTCTTAAATCAAATTTTTGTTTTGCGTTTTGGCCGTTATTCGGTTCTGCTATTAGTACTCAGGCTGGTTATCAACGCCTGGTCGCTAGCAGCACTGACGGCATGGCATTCACAGCACCGACAGCTACCTAGTGGCTTTTGTAAACGGCAAATGATAATCTTTCCAATGAAGTAGTAACAAAGTGGGATAATTGGCGAGCATCGATGATGCCTAATTGTGCAGAGAAACACTCTTTACAAACGAAAAAGTGCAGCAAAGAGAGAGACAGAAAAATAATTACATTACGACGCAGCATTACGCGTCGAGGATTTCTTGTGCACGCTGGTTACAAAAACAAAGAGATTAGTCAACTGGTCTGAGGAAATCATGTGCTGTTCAGGGAACTATGCTTTGTAAAACACGCACTCTAAAAATATTCAAGGCAGAGCACTGGTCAAAACTTCGGTAGTTTTGGGTTTCGTTAAGAGCCATGTTTTAAAGCCGCGGCACCCATAAAGATAGAAAAGTTTTTGGAGGCGTGAGCCAGGATTGCGCTCACCCTACAAAAATTTAGAGCTTCGAGAGTGCCACACAATATGTGCTGCATGGCAGAATAGCAAAGCGCGTGACCTCAAGAGTTTTGGACAACGCTGTACGTTCTTCTAGCCTCAATAGTTTACTGCCGCCTGCTTATCCGCGTGTCTTTTTTCTTAACTCAAAATCGTTAGTCCTAGCATAAATTTTTCAGTTGCGTCCACACCTAAAAAGTGAAGACCTAAAAGGATACTTCCGCGATCATCGGCGTAATAAGCAAAAAAACAAAACTGTATTCGCCGGAAAAAAATATTTGCGCTGACTTACACTTTTCTGCCTTAAACTCGAGGCTTCTTAAATTCCAAGGAAATGCTCAAAACAACGAACATACGCTTAAAAATAGAGCAACGATTACATGCACCGGAAAACACCGACATGCAGAAAGTACAGTGCCGCAAGTTTTTGCACAAAGCTCCTCAACGTCAAAAAATTTTATCGAAAGTTTTAGATTCTCAGAATAGAGTTCCAACATCTCAGCTCTTGGCCAAGTCAGACAGTATTTTTCTTTCTTGTAGTATCGGCAAGGTAAAGATCTCAAAAACGTTTCTTCACACGATTAACCAGTCACTTTAAAAGCAGAAGACACTTATTACGTAACATTCGGAAACCACTGCATTCATCAAGACCCACAATTACTTTCATATTTCGGCCAAACCAGCCATTTATCTTCGAAACAACCAGCCTCTTTCATAGTCAAGATCACATTAATTTCAGAATTCTATTCGCGTCTACCGGCAAGACCTACCTCAAAGAAAGTAATGGCCATTTCATACCTCGGCCAGACAACTACTGAAGCATTTTCATCTTCAAAATGAAAAACGAAGGAAATAAGAAAAGAGGAGTGGAAAAGAAAAAAAGATTTCAGGAAAAGCCCCGAGGACCGGTCAATTCCTTTTGCTAGGCTGCTGGTGGTGGTAGATCCTATCCTTTGTTTTCTCTTTACTTTTCCTCTTCCTCAATCTTCCCCCTTTCAGATTTTAATTATCACACCAGACACTGTAGTGGTGAAGGCGAGGTCTCCCTTCCTAGACCTCACACTACTATCTGTTTACCTACCAGTGGTGCGTTTTGAAACCTATAGTGACTCCTTAGAATGCTCATATAAGAAATTCCTCGTGAATAAAAGTTGCGCGGAGAAGTAATACAACATTCGCTTCAAGGAATGCCAGAGAAAAAAATTTACTGCCCTCACCAAGTTTCCCGTGACTTCGCTCGCAAAAGAATATGCAAATTTTTTTTATCAGCTCTCTCAATCTATAGAGACTGAATATTTTCTCGAGTATTTTCCTCCATCGCTTCAGAAATAACGCCTCACGGTTGGCAGCATATGTAAATAATTATTTATACATTTATTATGCAGGAACAAACAAAAAAGTGAATTGTTAACATACGCTTAATATTCTGCGTGCCGAAACTCGTCAAAGTACAATAAAAATGTTAGTGAAAACTTCATCAATATACGTAATTTATGACGAACGCTAACGCCAACGCTATACGCTAACCGAAATGCCAATCAGAAATAGGCTCAACATCAGGTCTTCCGTCGATTTTTTGAAAAACTGGCTGCACCACATAATTAAAAGCTTCTACAAACGGAGGAAGAACATCGAAAGTTATAAAGCTACTGAAGCATTTATGTCTCTCGAGGACCCTGGCCCCTCTGCGAAGTGCCTCATGCTAGGATCCGCTGGAAACGTATAAATATTAGTGCTTCGTTTCTACTTACGGCGTCTACATTCACCATCACAAACAAGAAAGCCGACGTAAGAAACAAATCAGGTCAAGAAGGCACAAACAGAAAATTGCAGCGCTTCATCCGAAAAAGAAACTAAAAACACTGAAGAAAGGAAAGAAAAGATGGCAGTGCCTCTCTGTCTGGCTTCGTTCGCCAAGCAGTCGGGATTATCTGGTTATGAAGAGGAATAGGGTGGTATTCCCCATTTCCGCCAGCGGCTGTCGCTGCCACGAGAAATCACATCGCCATTCCAGGGCGGGGCTGCTCGGCTGCCATCTTGTGTTGCCTTACGTGGTGACGGAGAGGAGGGGTGACGTTGGCGCAGGAGGGTTGTCGTTGGGCTCCTCGAGTACGTGGCGATGGATAGGCTTGGTTGCTAAATCTTTTCAGCGAAAATTGGAGCGCTTTTGTGCAAACATGAAACAACGAACCCAAGGAAATGAGGCCGTACTCGCAAATATTGTGCTAGTTCTACGTGCCCCGTTCGCGGCGCGCTTATTTTCCGGAAGTTCACTTTCTCGGAGCACAAAGTGCTTTGCGATATCCCGTTTCGCGATGAACTAAGTTTATTTTTTTCTCTTTGGGAAGCTGATGTTACGCGATATATTAAAAAAGAAAAAAAGTGACAGGCGATCATACAAAGTGACGTGGCGTTTCTATGTTAAAGTATGATTTTCAATTTCGTCTTTCCAAACTAGCTTTTACTGTTCACTTTTTTGTTACGTCTTTCCGATTTCGCGCTCCACTAGGGGCGCTATTGCTGCCTGCCTATTCCTCTCTCTTTCTTTCTTGATCACCTTCACTCGCTCTGACGGCCGTGGCTCCTACGCAAGGGCAACTTCCTCTCGCTCTCAATAAGAGCTCTACTGCAATACACCGTCTCCTCTCCATTTCTTCGGTCGCCATTCATTCTCACTCTCTTTAACTCTGCCTTCAGCCCACAAAACACCATGTTCACAAAGTTCATAACAAATGTTCAAGAAAACGACGACCATATGACTAACTCAGTAAATGAAAACCAAGGATGAATGATTTACAAGAAGGATGCCCGGTCTCCGAACCGAAGATGGAAATTCCAAAACGCTGATCCTGAAGGTAATGGGGCCAAATGCGAAACCATGTTGCGCATCTATACGTCCCCATGAGTGGAACTGTGGCACGCAGTCAAAGGTGCCCGCATGCATTTTCCACTCATCCTGACGGTGAGGTAGGGTGCTCAAGTGTCAATTTCTTGGTCTATGTGGCCGATGGCCCGGACGCCCCATGCAACAGGAGACACCACATTTGGGGGGTGTATTAGAGGTAAAGTATTTTAAGATATGCGAGATTTAATGTTCCGCAGCTGCACGCAGGCTATGAGAGATGCCGTAGTGAGGGCTGCGGAATCATTCGGACCAGCTGGGGTTCTTTACCGCTCACTAAGATTTACACGTGAGTTTTCCTCAATTTGCGTCCATCAAAACGCGCCCTCCGCTTACCGGATTCGATGCTGCATCACTGCAACAGCCGAACTCTACTGCCATTGGTTCACGATGGCATGCAAGTACTAGAGACAAAGAGAAAAACTTACGACGGTTTATTGAACAGACATTCAGGCTACTGCTACGAACAAGACGAAGCGCTCTTTAGCGCGGGACAGAGCAGTCACGCTACTCTCCACGGCCATTAAAGTGTATATCTTCCGGTCATCACGACATCATGTTCGTGGGATTGCCACCACGCAACAGTTTGTGACGGTGCTGACACTATTTCTGACCTCGGCACCGTAGCATCGATGGCTTCCGTTCGGCTTGTTCTTCGACTAAGCAGTCCCGGATCAGTCCCAACGCCACCAGACCAGACCAGACCAGACGAGCTCCTGTAATCAGCCCCGTTCCGTGCTCAGCCCACAGGAACCAACGACCAGGGGAAGAAGCAATCTTGTCAGACCCTCAAAACCCCTCTACGAAGCCGTGACTAGATGACGACATAAGCACCCCCTGCCAAGCCGTAAGAGGTGTCAAGGGCCTTGGCCTGCGGCTCGACCTAACGTGGTGGCTTAGTGGCTTTGGCATTGGGCTGCTGATAAAGAGGGCCCGCATTTCATCTCGTCTGCGGCGGCCGTATTTCGGTGGCGGAGAAATATAAAAAAATGCATATGTGCCTCGTAATGTCAGCGTATGTTAAAGAATCCCAGGCGGTTCGCAGTAAAAAAAAAACATGACTGAACCTTGTCCAAAATTTGGCAACAGGTTTTGTTGTTTAGCAGTAAGGATATAATTTTCTGTGGTTTTTCGGTGTTTTTCTATAGTACTGTAGTTTTTTTCTGCAGTCTTTATGGGTAGCCTCTAGTTCTGTAGTACTCTTCTGCTGTAGCTACATAAAAATTCTTTTTTTACTACAAAACTTCGTGTTGTTACTACAGGTTCATGGGCAAAAATATCACAAAAATTTGTTGTGATGACAGTGTGTTTTCTGACTCAGCTTAGATTAATCGGATCCCTCCCCTACGGCGTCCCTCATAAACCATGTGTCGCTTTGTCACGTTTGCCTCCGCAGTGGCTCAGTGGTTATGGCGCTCGGCTGCTGATCCGAAATACACGGGTTCGATTCCAGCTGCCGCGGTCGAATTTCGATGGGGGCGAAACTCTAGAGTCCCGTGTAATGTTCGATGTCAGTGCACGTTAAAGAACCCTAGGCGACAGAAAATTCCGGAGACCTTCATTACGGCGTCTCTCATAGCCTGAGTCGCTTTGGGACGTTAAACCCCCATAAACCCATAAACGCTTCGTCACATTAAACCCCGCCATTTAAAATTTACAATTTCGCTTTAATTTCATGGAAACCGAGGTACGTAAAGTTGGGGGGCCAAGCATTCAGCGGCCCTTCACACTAATCGCGTCGGCAACTTCTTTACCATACACACCGTCACGCCACCCCCGAGATTCCAAGTAATTGATCCGGATGACGGCTCAGTAGCCCCGGGTAATACTACGAAGAAGACGACGAAGCGGACAGTGCCATGGGACTATCTTGTGAAAGGCTAACAACAACGACAACGACCAAGCCCCCGCGCTAGGCCCACCGGTCATTAAGGCATATGTTATCCAGTCATCTTGTCATCCCGTTGTTTGACTTGCCACCACGTAACACTATTACTTTTGCTCTCATAGGTTTATTCGCAGTGTACGTACCTTCCTTCTTAACTAAAACTTCCAGTTACTTTCGCGGCCTGCCAATGGCGAAAAAGAATGTACGCAATGTTTACACTATCCTGCGCAATTATTTAAACTCATCTAAAGGTATTTATATGAATACCAACCAGTGAAAGCAGTATGCAATGCGATGCAATGCGATAGTATTGTTGTTATGTTTTTGCTCGAGAGGTTGGATTTATAGCACCGCAGCGCATACAGCTTTAACTGGGTGTATCCGTTTACGCAGCATAGCCTAATTTTTAAAGAATATCTACCAGTTCAATCATTTTGTCACAGCACGACTGCGTATAGTGTGCATTACAATAATTTTGCTAATAGGTAGCATTATGGGCGTGTTCTTGACACGACCAGCGTGATCTCTATTCCAGCCCCGCCTACGCCACCTAGAGAAGCGACCAGTCACCAAGCAGCGAATTAAATGTAAACATAATGAGTTTATTTAATATATGGGCCACTTCATTCTCTCTTCCAGTTTCTAAGTTTCAACAGAAATCACCAGGTAGTAGAAACTGCTCAATCATAAAAATGTGCCGAAGGCCTTCTATTCAGCGCTTTAAGAGATTTTGGACTTCACTGTCACTGTGTCTTGCCTTGCTCTCGTCTTATTGTAGCCATTCCATCTAGTAATACCGAATAAACTGGAAGAGACACCACTTGGAGCTGTTTATGGCCGTATGAATGATAAAAGCCGTAGCACTAAAAGAGTGCTCTCGCAAATAATGTTGGGGCGCAATCGCAGGCTCCACAGCAGGTGATCTGATCGTTAGGAATGTAACTTTTGACATTCAGAAAAATTATGACCTAACGCCGAGTAGAAATGCGAGGCGAAATTTATGTATCTAAACATCACAGAGTTTATAAAACCTCAACAGAGACTTATGGCATGCATATTTTAATAAACAGCATCATGATGTAAGTCTAAATTAGCAAATACGTTGCGAAACTTTCTCTCAGAACTAATGTCTGATAGTGGGACAAAACTCTAGTCATGAGCAGTGCAGTGATACTATTGAAAGCACTCATAACTCTGTTCTTGATCCCTGCAGTGATAAGCCAGCCCACGCAGGCGTCAAAGACCTCGAAGTGATTGTACCTGGGAAGACGTTCAAACTACTATGTAAATTCGGTGCTTCATTTTAGTGTACATTCTGATGCTCCCGCTTTGAAATTTTGCATCATAAAGTCTGTTTTTCGGTGATTTCTTCTTGTTAAACTCCATCTATTTTCTCAGTTTGATCTTTCTTACTGTTATGTTTCGTTTCAATATGACAGCCGCCTTAAAGTGAGAAAGTTTTGTGAGAACAAGTGCTATTTATAATGTCAACAACATAAAACGTTTTATTTTCCTGAGTTCAGCTACGACCTTGTATCTTACTTCTGCGCCCTTGCTTGACAGTAGTTTTTTGAACCTCCCCATGAACTATTACAGTGTTAAATAAAGAAGTGTTGGCGATAAGACAACACGCGCCGCAGTACAAAAGCTGTCTGCCCTTAAAAAAGATTAGCGCGTGAATGAGGAAGCGTGATTTGCCGCGCTGTTGAGTCATCATCATCATCATCATCATCATCATCAGCCTGACTACACCCTCTGCAGGGCAAAGACCTCTCCCATGTCTCTCCAATTGACCCGGTCATTTGCCAGCTGCGGCCACCGTACCCCGCAAACTTCTTAATCTCAATCCGCACATCTATCTTTATGCCGAACCCAGCTACGCTTGCCTTCTCTTGAAATCCACTCCGCTACCCTTAAGGACCAGCGGTTGTCTTGCCTTCGCATCACATGCCCTGCCCAAGCCCATTTCTTCCTCTTGATTCCGACTAGGATGTCATTAACCCGCGTTTGTTCCCTCATCCACTCTGTCCGCTTCCGGTCTCTTAACGTTACACGTTTCTGCCGCGTAGGTGAGTACCGGCAAGATACAGCTGTTGTACAGGCACTGGTTCACTGGCCACTACTCTAACAAGTTCGAAGAGTCGATAACTCAAGAAACGTTGCTTGCGTTGAGTCCTATTCATTCGACGTTTAATTAGTCAACACGAGCTCTACAGACCGCAACACCACAATGCCATTTCGCAAAAGAGAATGACTGACACATGACTATCCTTCTCGGGGTCCGTTGAAGTTAGTAAGGAGACCCGAGCATAGCGACACGACCTTAGCTTCACTGCTGCAGACATTGTATGTAGCTGTCACCATACACGCATAAGATCAATCAGGCTTGCAGCTGCTACATTGTACTCACAGAAGAAGACACGCTGGGAGAAGGGTTTTCATGTATGAAGCTTTGTTGTATGGTTCGCGCAGCTCTGTGAGCCTTTCAAGCCTTTGACGGCTATCTCTTCGCTTCCGTACTCTGCGAGAAGATATTACGTTGCACGTAAGCTTGCAGTTAATAAAGACGCACAGCGACTCTTTGCGGAAAACTCTAGACGTACATCCAGCGCTGGAGTGCCCAGGCCGTGAATTGAGGCTCATGGGATATTCATAGGGGGTTCTTCTTACGCGTGATAAACGGCGCTCTACCTCGCGGTCTTGTACGATATTTTGTTCAGTACTGCCACTAAGCGAATGCGGAAGTCCCCCCACGTCCTCCGTGCTTGTCAGTGTCGCCGACAGGAAGCCGTATGATTAAGTAGGTGATATGCCGACAGCAACAACCGTAAATCTAGCGCTATGGTGGGTTTAGAAGTGGCGATGGGTCTGGTCTGTGGAAGAGGATATTAAGATTTCGCTGTTAAGTTAGTATTACAGCCGACATGTACACAAATAGTTGAGCAAGAAAAGGGTACATAAATAACCACTACTTAATTAGCCGGACGGCTGAGTGTGGCAGACAACATAATCCGAGGGCTGTTGCAGTTTGCAGATTCATTTTGGAGATGTATGAAACTGAAGCGATATCACCAGTGGATATTTAAAGTACCGCCTTTGTACAGCGTTCGTCAGTGCGTTTGCGTGTTTCTTCTCTTTTTTTGTGCTCCTTCGCTGCTGTTATGAACCAAGAAAGTTACCAACTAGTCCAAAAACTTGTTCTTTTATTCCTCAAATTTTGAAAAACTTTTAAACGGTGAACCTACTTTTAAGGCACTGTGATGCTTGAGATGTTTTAATTACTAAGCTGCTGGTTTCAGCGAGGCGCCCCCGTTAGCTCAGTGTGTGAAACTGTTGCAGTACCTGGCGCTTTGAAGAAGGTCTGCTATCCCGGAAGCTGCGGCTGCATGCGAGGCGCTGGGTCAAGGTGACTGCGCCAACTTGTGAACCCCACCAGGTATGAGATGTTCAGAGCAGACGCTCGTCATCTTGTACTTCACCTTCTATGTAAAAAAAGCAGAAACTTCCTTAAAAACGCGAGGTCTAACGCACTTACGCCCTTTGAATGACCTTTTCGTACCCTAAAAATTATAAACGTAATTTATCTAATAAACTTTGTTGACCAAACTGAGATAAGGGATACCAGTGAATGCGGTAAGTTAGGGGCTACAATGATTCCGGTGTCAGCACGTGTATGCTTTTTTTGTCTTTTCCCGCGTTATATGTAAAAGCGTTGTAGATTCGTAGTATGGAACATAGGCCTCATTAGCTACCTCACTGTAAATATGAGACAGCATTTATTAAGATAACAAATCAAATGTGTGAAACTTCGGAAGTGGCAGAAAATCAGTGGGCTTTAACTTGCTGGGCCAAGTTCGCAGACTGGATGCCGGCGGCGGCAGTCGCATTTCAATCAATTAGAAATGCTCAAATGCCTGTGTCCTGAGATTTCTCCACATATTGTAAAGCAGCAGAGGATACAAACTAAACCGAACTGCTCCACTAACAACCGACAGAGCGGGTTCGGTGCGTTCAAATTTATTAAAAAATAAATTCGTCATTTAATGTCACATACGAGATGCTGGAAACGTAGGCCTTAAAAAACCCACCAAAGTCCCCAGCCTCTTCTAAAAATAATTCATTTCAGGTTTCACTTGCTGTGAACTATCAACCTGCAACAGTTTTGGGATTTTTATGACCACAACGTCAACTCCAATGGAACTCAGCGCAGAGGTCTTAAAGTAAATTCCCCTGCTGCTGCTCCGCGCCTCAGTAATGACTTATTCTGCATGCAGTGTTGAGAGCTCGCTCATTAAGTTAATAACCCCGAACGTGGTTAACTGCACAAAATAAATGATGTGTTTGGGACGGCACTAATAGGAACAGGCGCTATCAAGACAGGCGATCACCAAGAGCAGAGCCGAAAGTACTCCGAAACCAAACCATTTTTCGATAAAGCGATGCAATACTAGTTAAGGCACCCAAGACACGGCAGACCCTCTGGACTTGAGAAAAGCAAAAACACTCCCAAAGTGAAATATCAAAGATCTGTTTCCGCTTCCGATTCGCCAGCGACACGAGCGCCGCCTTAGAGCTCGTTCGCCGGGGAAGCGTTCTTGTTAAGGTAGAAAATTTGAAGAGCACACACACGCACACTGGATTAGACTAGCACTTCATAAAGCGTATGGCTTCTCTAAGAATTTCGTGGCACCGACAGTATCACCACTGTGAAATGTCTGGGCAAAGCATTGTAATTGTATTTTGAACTGTGATATTTATTTTGTGTATTCTCTTGAATCCATTGTGTGATTCTGAAGGTGTTGTGTCATGGCTGCGTCCTCACGAACATTGAGACCGAGACTGTTCTTGTAATATCATGATAAAAAGCACCAAGTCTGTCCTCAAGCGAATTGTAGGAGGGCAATATCAGCAACGATGACGGCCGAATTAAAGTCAAATAAGGATTTTTTTCTACAAACGACACATTAAGCGACCACCAGATTAGAGCGCTAAAACTTGAAATCTAAACTGGAATTTATTAAATACGGAAGTGCAATCTATACATTACGGGCAGTCACAAAATAATCGATCAGTTACCACGCCATCTCCGTCTATAGCCTCAAATCTATCTTGCATTGCTGAGCGCCATTAACCGTCATGCCGTGTTTAAGTCTTGGACGTCGCGGGGCACATGTGTTAAGAGCATTGTTTTACGAAGAGGGCTGGTCGACAGAGGTTAAAGATCACAGACACTGAGCCACCATGGCGGCAGGCTCAAATTTAACTCCGTGTGATCGTATAGCGCGTGATGTAAGTGTCTGAAAACAATTTAAAACACTGAAACCTTCGAGCCGGCTGATCACTTTGAACTTCGAGCCCCCCTCCCTCCCTCTGCCCCCCTCCCCAGAAAATTTGAAATTTTGATGTTCTACAATTTTGTTACACAGCGCGACAAAGATTGTTGGCCGCTCAAAACATCTTTGCTGTTCATTGTGCCAGCTGCAAAGTTTTTGCGTTGCTTTTGTGCAGTGATAAACACTTCGGCAAAAAAGATTCGGGGACACTTACAGCCTAAGACGCGATAGCGTTATTGCCTCCTTTCATCGGCTTGGGGTCCTCGTTGCATATCACTCCACAGACGCAGACACTGCCGGACAAGACGCACAAGACCTCGTTTTAACCAAGTCCAGCGAACGCGCCTCGGTGACGTCGAGGTAGCGTGTCTAGGCCGTTGTTCGAAGAGCATGGCTCCGAATACCATCTCGCCTCAGTTTAATTTTGAGTTCAGTTAATTTACTTTACATTTTTACCTGTCTTAATGAGGATTCAATCATGCTGCAACCTTGTATTTGCAATATATGTTGTTTCATTCACTTTTCAAATCCGCCAGTCGACGTGTGGCGTCAATACATTCTCGACCAATACGCATTTTCTCGCACGTCTTCGGCGCCGCCGCCGCAGGTTTCTCCGCTAAACCCAATCGTTAATGCTATAACGTTAAAACATCAATTTGTGGGGAACGTGTGATATAATTTTCATTCTTTCCTTAGCCCTGGTAAAAAGCACGCCTTGTTGTTTTAACATAGACGCGCTGTTCTTAATGCACGCAGAAAAATGACTGAACCGCTCTGCTTGGCGTAATCCCCTAGGTAAAAAATGGGTTATGTGTATATGCGTCCGTAGTCCAGCACATACCAGAGCAGTTTTTCGTTTTCTCGAGTTGATGATCTTAAAATATAAATAACTATTGAAAAGACGATGTGTAGAGACATTGACGTGCACTGAAAAATTAAAAAGGACGTGGTTATAAAATTATCAGAGACCATGGAAATGTGTGGGCTCGCCATGCGACCTAACAATACGGCGACGTTTCAAAGCCTTTCTAGTCATTTTACGGCGGATCCTAAGCAGTGGTTTGGCATCATTCAGCGTTCCCGGGAAGCAGAAAGAGGCAGCATAGCAAGGCAGCATTGTTTGCCTTGTGTTTCGCTGGGCTCGCACACCTTGTCTCACGCCTCTCGAATAACGAACAGGAAAAAAGTCTGGTTTTGAAAGACTACTACATGGTGCATGCGAGATGCCAGAAAAGACCAGAAAGTGTCGCCGGGGACACCAAATATTATTTTGGGAATGCGTTTAACATGTACATTTTCACCTCTCTTTGCCCGAATTTTCGTCCGCTCAGGCATATCACGCGGAAATGTGTAGGTTTGAGTAGCATTCGAAACCAAGATTTTCAGGTGCCAGTGTGGGTAGTGGCAACGCGGCACGCTGAGTACGCTTGCACCGATGCGAGCAGAAGGCGGTGCTGAGACCGAAGAAAGAAAGAGAGAAAGAAAGAACGAAGAAAGAAAGAAAGGAAGGAAGGAGAAAGAAAGAAAGAAAGAAAGAAAGAAAGAAAGAAACAAAGAAAAGAAAGAAAGAAAGAACGAAGAAAGAAAGAAAGGAAGGAAGCAGAAAGAAAGAAAGAAAGAAAGAAACAAAGGAAAGAAAGAAAGAAAGAACGAAGAAAGAAAGAAAGGAAGGAAGCAGAAAGAAAGAAAGAAGAAAGAAGGAAACAAAGAAAAGAAAGAGAGAAGAAAGAAAGGAAGGAAGGAAAGAAAGAAACAAAGAAACAAAGAAAGAACGAAGGAAGGAAAGAAAGAAACAAATAAAGAAATAAAGGAAGAAAGAAAGAAAGAAAAAAAGAAGAAAGAAAGAAAGAAAGAAAGAAAGAAAGAAAGAAAGAAAGAAAGAAAGAAAGAAAGAAAGAAAGAAAGAAAGAAAGAAGAGGAAAGTGCAGGGTCCTGACGAATAGCTCCAAATGGTCAGAATACTGCGACTAAATCATTATTTACGTCACTCGGGGTTATCTATGACCAACCTTGCTGTGTCTTGTGGCGAAATCGAGTCCATAGATGACATTTTCCTCATCTGCCGGCGGTTCGCTTCTCTCCATAGACTTTACTTGGAAATCCCCCTCGCTCGATTAGGGCTCCCTCTATCTATTCCGATTCCCCTCCCCTTCGGCGCAAGCGCCAATTGATGTGCCCTGCAACTAGTGCGCGACAATATTCACTGCTATTTAATTACATCAGGTAGATTCCTCTGCTGGAATGAGAATTCACGGATTTTTCTCTTTTCATTTTCTTTTGAATTTTTTGTCCAAATTCCAATCTAGGACACGAAATTATCCAGTTACTCCACTCCTTGCCCATGAGTGCGTTTGTATCCGCAATGCACTCTGGCCAATCCCCCGCCATGCTTACGGGCCATTAAGAATGAGATCATGACTATCATCATCAGCAACTGGGAAGTTATCATGGCCCCGTGCAGAGAGAATGAAGAAATAGATGCGAAAGTAAAAGGATGAAAGAGAAGGCACACGCGTCGCAGCAGCCGTTGCCGCCAAAGCGACGCCGGCTATTCAGCGAAATGCCCGCCTCCTCGGACCTGGCATGCAGGTCATAAAAGCTTATGCAAGGGTACTTGCTCGTGTAATAGTTAGTTTCCAATTAGTGAAACAACAGATTTGCAATAAACTGCGAGCATTTCGTAAGCAGCGAGGCAAATGGAGGAACGCAGAGATTTACATAGACGCCACCGTACGAGAGAAAAATTTTCAGAAGTTATTTTTTCATTTATTTATGTAACAATCCTTCTAAACTTATGCGAAATTATTGCAGGAACAAATGCGCGATATCCTCCCGATATTACCATCAAGGCACTGTTTGAAAACATTGCCACGCTTTATTTCTTTGTGGCGCAGAGTTGCTTTTTTTGTGGTGCGTGCTCTATTACGTCCTACATGCTAGCAGTAACCGCCTTTGTCTTCTTCGCCTGTGAAAGTGTTTTGCGTGTCTGGTTGGCTCATTGCGTGCATAATATGCCTGTACCAACACTAGCGTCATTGCTCCTTGCATCCACCTTACCAGCCTCACTTGGAACGAGTGCCGCACAAACGGAAAGTAAATGAAATTACAACCTTTGTCCGTAAAGTTTCGAGACTGTTATATTTTCTTCTCTAGTAATGATTACCCAAACAAATGTCACAAATGTTAATACGTTGTCACTAGATGTCTGCGCATTCTACTGTGAGTGGATGTGGAGAGATGGACGTCCCCCTCGAACAGCATGTAAACATAAAATTCTGTGTGAAGCTTGGCAAGACAGCCGCGCACACGTTTGAGCTCCTTCGTGACGCTTACGGCAACGAGACATTATTGCGGGAGCGAGTTTTCGAGTGGCACAAAGGTTCGTTTTGGGGAGAACGTCGATGGAAGACGACAAAAGGCAAGGGCTCCCTTCAACTTCACGGAATGAAATTAACGTGGTTCGGATCAGAGAAATCGTACAGCAAGACCACACCATTACAGTCCACATGCTATGAGATGCTCTCGACATTAGTAAAGCAGCATGCCACCAAATTTTGCGTGAGGACTTAGGGAAATGAAAGCTGAATGCCAGACTTGTGTCGCAGTCTCTCACACAGGACCATAAAGACACGCGGGCATCAGTGAGCGCTGATTTGCTCTCTGAGGCTGAGAAGGATGCTGCATTCGTCGATAGCATCATTGCTGAAGACGAAACATAGAGTTTTCAATACGATCCTGAAACAAAGAGGCAGAGAGCCGAATGGCGGTCCACAAGCTCTCCGGTGTCGAGGAAGGTGCAGCGATAGAATACCAAAACAAATACGATGCTGATAGTTTTTTTTTCAATGCCAGAGGTGTCATATACCACAAGTTCGTTCCACAAGGGCAGACGGTGAATGAGGGGTTTTATATCCGCGTGCTCGAACACATACGTGATGCATGCGACGCCATCGCACTGACTTATGGGCATCTGGACAATGGAGCCTTCTCCACGATAACGCAAGACTGCACACTGCTCTCAGCGTGACAAAATTTCTCGCCAAGCACAGCGTTACTGTACTTCCCCATGCGCCATACTCGCCTGACCTCTCCCCATGCGATTTTTTCCTGTTTCCTCGTGTGAAGAGAGCCCTAAAAGGTCGCTGGATGGGGAGCGTGGAGGCCATTCCAGACGAAACGACAAAGGAGCTGACAGCTCTGACAAAATAAGCGTTTTCCAACTGTTTCCAAGACCTCAAGAAGCGTTGTAAGTTGTGTATAGACTGCAAGGGATACTATTCCGAAGAGCTGCAGAACAAACGATTTCAATGTTAAACGCATTTTTTTAATGGACTCAGGCTCGGAACTTTACGGGCAAAGATTGTGATAACAAATGCTTTCACCCATAAGCCCCTACAAGTCGAGGAGTTTAGGTATGTTCCCATGTCGTACAAGCTACATCGTCCATATTGCCGCGTGGGTCCTCTCAAGTGACCTTACGAAAAGAGTGCATAAAGATCTCTTTAGCGAGAACTTTTCTTGTATTGTTCCTTCTGGATGCATAAGTTCAATATATTGAACAACATGTGAGCATTATTGCAGCGAAGTAATCTAGGGATAGCACAGATAAGACCTTAAGTTTTGATCAACATTTGCTGCTCTTTCCAGGCCGCTAACGCTAACTTTTTCTTGAGTAACTTTCTTCAGAAGTGTGCCACGGCAGTCAAGCAACGCACTGCGGGTAGTTGTGCAAATAACCGGTGCGCTGACGGTGTTTTGTGAAAAAAAAAATTGCCGCGGAAACGTACATTCCGGCGTTAAAGATGTGCGGGAGCTTGCGACAAAAACTACCGAGACCCAACCTTTTGAAGGAGTTGAAAACGGCGGCTCACAACATATAGGCTGCTTTTGTTATTCTAAATCTATCTACCTTGTCTCTGGTGCAAAGACCACATCCAGAGTCTTTTAAAGGAACACTTGAGAAGGTCGTCACATCGTCCTCTGCTCGAGACTCCGCTTTGCTCCCTCTTCTTCCGGCTTACTGCTCCTGCTTACTACAAGAAGGCACACGCGTCGGGAGTGTGTTTACCGTAGGCTCGCTTCCAGAGTAACAGGCGCACAGTAAAGCTCGTAAAGAGCGCCGCCATGTCTTGTTGCGAGACGGCGATTTCAGGCTGAGAGGAATGTTGACACAGGGCCCAGCCAGCACTGGTCGCGAAATGGTCCATGTCCGGGTAAACAGGATTTGGCTCGTCTGTGCAACTCGCTTCACAGCCCTTCGTGCTGTATAGCGCGTAGCGATTGGCAGCGCCACGAAGCATGAAACGAATTCATTAGATCTTCTTTAATTCCTGTCCTGGTGAGATAACGAAGCCGGTCTGCTAGAACAGCTGACCTTTGATTGCTCTGCGGCTACTGCTACTGCTACTGCTATTGCTGTCAGGAAGAATGAAAAGGAAAGTGCACGAGCCTGTCCAGTGGCTCAGGCTGAGCCACAACTGCTGCCACGTGCTGAAAGAAGGAGAGTCGAAAGATAGGAGAGGAAAGATAAGGAAAGACGCGCGTGCGCTAATATGTCCCGGGCCGATTCCAGACGCAGTGCGATACCGGGCCAACTCGTGCCGGAGTGCTTGCAAGCACTCCGCCATATTTACAAAAATAAATTTAATATCTTAGGTCCAAATGGGACCGGTAGCAGATATTAAATCAGAACCAACCAGCGTAACATGAGTAACCAACGTAACATCCATGCTTTTCGGATGGTAATGTCGCTGCCAGTTAATCCGAAACGCTCTGGCTGCTGCAGCATTGCACGCAGACCGATTTACGAAATAAAAAAAATGTCAGTCGACTTGGGTAAGTAAGCCAAATGCGGATATGTGCGCTAGAATGATGTCAATTGTCGGTTAAAGCGACGACCTACTTGGTGGTACCAGGCTACCGCCTAATTAGCACCCCAAATACTTCTTCCATTAAGCAACTGTTCAAGCATCATTCGAATCACGCTCTCGTCCTAAACGTTGCTGCTTATTCCCCTTAGCTAGGCGCACTTAATGGCGGTGCCGTGTAATGAGCTTTCAAGGTTCTGGCCTGGTTACCACTGCCTACAACTTGGAAAGTAAGCCACCCAGTGTGCACGTGAGCAGTGGCGCAGTGTCACATGGCAGGTGCAAAGGCAGGTGTTGCCATCGGTGGGACTTGGGTTGCTTGGGTTGGGTTGTGACCCAGGTTGCTCTTCACGAGCAGTCTCTCACGGTTAAATGCGCTGCCACCTGGCACGGTGGGAAGGTTGCCCAGAACCCGGTGGGCACGTGAGCAGCCTGCCACAAAACCCGCTTCAGACAGACAGACAGACAGGCAGACAAACAGACGAACATACAACGTCCAAATGTGGGGAATGGCCACTATACGTGCTAGGGCGCTACAGTATATCGCGATTACACATTCCTGTTAACGGCATTGGTCAGTGAGAGCAAGCTGCCGTTTTTTGCGAGGACTTGACACTGTTTCGCGGGTGGCGTGCCGATTTTCACGCCCTAACCTCGGGCTTCACACACAGCTTAAGATAAGCCTCGGCCCGATGCGCGTGCTGCGAAAGCTTAGGTTGACGCAGTGATCCTTGCTACGAGCGAAGTTCTCCCCTGCTGGATCGTTTACTCGTCAGGCCCTTCATGACACTCCTTCTTCACGACACTGTCGCGATCGCCGCCCGCAGATCGCATCTCCTGGACTGACTGCGAAATGCAAGTTCTCACCAACATCCTACAATGGTTTCCAGTGGCTCTCGGCAATGGTTTCCAGGCGCACGTTGAGAACGACGCTGAGGGTTAACATGAGACGAGCAGTGCGTCCAACCTGTTCCTCTTGAATGATCACTGCGCAGAAATCGAAGTTGACATGCATTGATACACTACTATGTTTTAATGATAAAGAGAAAACTTTATCTTTTTAACACTGTTTTATAAGCTATAAAAGTCGAATAAATGATGCACAGCTACCCCCACTCCGAGTCACTTTCGTAAGGAAGTTGCGGTTCGTCAGAATATGTTTTTTTTTTTTCGCGCGGACCCTTGAGGATAAGCTGCATGGTCGTTCCTTTTTATGCGGCTATCTCTAAATCTTCTCCCGCCTTCACGTGGGAATTTTCAGTCCATTGGCCACAAAGATTTTCTAAAGCGAATTCTCTCTGCATTGTATGCATATTTTGCTGCCGACTAAAGATCAGAACAGGCAGATGGAGCCATGCATTCTATTTTTGCTATTAACATAAATTGGATACATGTGTACTCAGTGTAATTCACAGTGTGCAGACTTCCTTGCCTAGTTAGCCCAGGGGAAGAATCTGCGCAGGCTGCGCAATGCTTACAGCTATTGCTAATTTAATCTTTCTTGGATATACAGTTCATTTCCTTTCTGTAAATAATTGTGCACAGTGGCCGCTCGCCCCCACTTATTTTCGAACAGAGCTTGGACATTAGAGCGAGCGGCAGGAACTTGATTGCTTTTTGTATTTTGTAAATAGTGTACAAAGCTCTCCTCTGTCCTTTCTTGCTATTTTTTTCCTCTATACTTCTCCTCGCTATATTCTCCCTTTCCCTTTCGCCTCCTCCGGCTGCAGCTCGGCTGCAGGTGCAGTACATGGCGTTCGCAGCTCTCCGCTTGAGCAACGTCGAAATTCGGGCTTGTTTGTACATACTTCAGAGCAATACCGCAAGCAGGATAAGAGACCAAGAACGAGTAAACACACACACACACACACACACACACACACACACACACACACACACACACTTGAGTCCTCTATGGCTGAGAAAGGCACGCTGGGCGTTACCTTATTAATGCTAATTAAGCACAGCTCGCAAATCAAGCAGAGGACGAGAAATCGGAAGGTGAACGAGAGCAGGACAGGGGATAACAAGACGCTGCTTATAACGAGAAATTATAGATTTGGTTTGAACAGAATTTTTTTATTATGCCTCCGCTCGAGATTCGTTGCTACAAGCGGGCTTTACGTGCACGTGGAAATGCGAAACCAAAGGTGGAGGTGGCTCTTTCTGCGAGCATAATCCCGATTCACGTCTCACATAACATAGCGCTCAAGCTTTCTACTGTGACAGTTCTCCGGTATAAAAGAGACGCTTACACGTGTCATCATTTTTTAAGAGTACATACTTGTTGGGGAATGAGTGTTACCTATTTCGAAGGAAGAGAATTACCAAACTTTTTTCTCTTTTAATTTGTTTGTGGGATGATTAACTCTGCAGTCTGAGAAGAATAGGCGAACAGTACTTGCAGCCTTTAGATCACTTTTTATTAAAAGTAGTTCCCCATTAGCGTCGAGTATCCACCAAAGCAGGCTTTGCAAAAGACGAGCCGCAGTTTGGGCATCTTTGGAGGACGCGGGTAATAATTACTTTCAAGTTTTCTCGATAAGAGCGCTTAATGGTGCTGAGAAGAGCTTTAAAACGCGAAGGAAGGGCACCACGTCGCGCCACGTAACAGGCAGTGTATGAATCATGCGATGATCCGGAACGAATTTTGAGCGCGAGACAGCTCGGCAGCGTAGACGCGTGCATGCGACAAAGCGTTCGTTGGTTGGTTGTGAAACTTTATTTCCAGCGGATATAGAGGAGCGACACGAAGTCGCCCCCCGCTTAAACGGCGGCCGCTATCCCTTGGGCAGCGGCGGCGTCTTCAGCCAGCTGGAGGAGCTTGATCTGTATCCCCGGGTCGGGGCTGAGCAATAGAGCCTCCCAATGAGCAGAGTCGGTAATGAAGTGACTCGCGGGTAGGGACTGCGGGCAGTTCCAGATCATATGATTTAGATCGGCTTTCGCATCACAATTTTTGCATTTGTTTGAGTAGAGTCCTTCCGAATAGAAGCTACACAATTGGGGATTTGGATAGGTGTTAGTTTGAAGTTTACGCCAGGCTTTGGCCTGTTGCTTGGAGAGCGTTTTATCTGCTGGGGGGAATCTGAGTCTTGCAAGCCTGTAGTGCTGCAGGATTTCTCTGTAAGAAAACAACCTGTCCTTGCCAGAGTATAGGGCGGGTGGGCTGCACGACCCAGCTCGGCGGGACAGTTCTCGAGCTAGGTTATGAGCCGCCTCATTACCAGCAAGGGAAGCATGAGCAGGCGTCCAGATTAGGCGAATGCGCCGCGTGGGCTGATACTTTAGCAGAATCCGTGCTGCTTGTGGGGAGATTCTTCCAAACGTGTAGTTACGTATAGCCAATTTTGAGTCGCTGACAATGGTTTCTGCCGAGGATCCCACAATGGCTAGAGCGATGGCTGTTTCTTCTCCAACATGTGTGTGCTGAGTGCGTATAGTGCCCCCAGTTATGAGTGTACCACGTTCCGTGGTGACCACAGCTACCATCTTGTCAGCCGAAGAATCTGCCGCATCTACATATACCACAGAGGTATCATTAATAAAGCGTTTGCCTAATGATTTGGCTCTCTCTGTACGACGTTCAGCGTGGAAATCTGGGTGCATGTTCCGAGGTAGTGGAGGAATGACCAGAAGCTGGCGTATATGTTTGGGAAGGTCAGTTGTGGGTCCGCCTTGTCGTTCGTATGTTATGCCTAGTGTGGACAGAATGTGTCTGCCAGTTGGTGTGGCCGATAGTCGTTCGTACTGCGAGACGGTTACCGCTTCAATAATCTCGCTTAGGGTGTTATGAAGACCGAGACCTAACACTTTCTCAGTCGCTGTGTGCATGGGTAGCCCAACTGCCTGTTTGACGCATTTTCTGATTATGGCCTCCACTTTTTCTTTTTCAGCTGACTTGAGATGTAGGTAAGGGCATACGTAAGCTATGCGGCTTATCACAAAGGCTTGTACTAAACGGAGAGTATTGCTTTCCTTCAAGCCCGAGTGGCGGTTACTAATGCGGCGAATGAGTCGCATAATTTGCTGCGAGGTTCCCTGAAGCTTCCGAATTACGTCACCATTGAAGCCGTGTTCTTGTAGAATTAGGCCCAAGATTTTAAATTTGGGCACTCGAGGAATGGGGACTCCGCGAATACTGAGTTCGATGGCCGGTGGGGTTTGCGCAAGGGATCTGATGTTGCGGAATATGAGAAATTCAGATTTGGCTGGAGAGCACCGCAGCCCCCTAGGGTCTACATTGTTCCCCACGATATCTATTGCATGCTGTAGTCTCTCCTCGATTTCGGCATCATTGCCCTTGGCGGTCCACAAGGTGATATCGTCAGCATAGAGGCTGTGGTGGAGTTGCGGAACCTGCGCTAATTGGTGTGGAAGTTTCAACATTGCAACGTTGAAGAGAAATGGTGATAGGACCGATCCCTGCGGGGTGCCCTTGTTGCCGAGGGGGAAGTCATGCGAGTGGAGACCTCCTACTTGAAAATGCGCCTTTCTACCCGAGAGAAAGTCGCGGATATAGTTGAAGGTGCGGGCTCCCACCCCGAGTTCATGCAGGTTCTCCAAGATCGCATCATGTCTGACATTGTCAAAGGCCTTTTCCAGGTCAAGTCCAAGAATTATTCTGGTGTCCCGCGTTTTTGCCTCAATAATCTGATGTTTGAGCTGAAGCATTACATCCTGCGTAGAAAGTTTTGGTCGAAATCCAATCATGGTTGGAGGGTACAGCTCGTTCTCCTCCATAAACCGGTTGAGGCGGGTATGAACTACGTGCTCCATGAGCTTACCTACACAAGACGTGAGCGAAATCGGCCTGAGGTTCTCAAGGCTGAGTGCCTTCCCTGGCTTTGGGATGAGAATGATCTCTGCCGTTTTCCATATTTGTGGGATGGAGCCCTCCGACCAGCATTTCTGCATATACTCAGTTAGTAATTGTAGCGACACTTCATCCAGGTTGCGGAGGATCTTGTTCGATACTGCATCTGGGCCAGTGGCGGATTTGCAGTTTAGCCTGGCAATCTCTGCCCTAACCTCATCCACAGTAATGGGGGAGTCGAGCTGCGTGTTTTCCGGACCAGCATAATCTGGGAAGGCTTGGATAAAATCATTGTCAATATATCTATCTTTAAGTTCAAGGAAAAGGTCCTCTGGTGGGCCTGCATACTCATGCACAAGCTTCTGCAGGTTCTGCCTCTGGGTGGTTCTGCTACCTGTAGGGTCAAGTAGATGACGGAGCAAGTGCCAAGTCCTAGAGACTCCCATATTGCGATCCATTTGGTTGCATATGTCATCCCAGTTTTGTTGAGTAAGTTTAGCTGCATGATCCTCGATCTCCTTGTTTAGCCTAGCTATTCTCTGCGCAGATTGCGGTTCCACCGCTGTCGTTTGAGTCGGTTCTCGAGTCCTCTCTTTGCCTCCCATAGGTGAAGAAGCCGGCTGTCCGCAATCTCCAGGTGGTCAGCCTGGTCTAACGTATGGGTGACTGCTTTGGCATCTTGACAAAGATCCTGTGCCCAGATATCTATGTCTATTATTTCGGGGGTATCAGCTTCTCGGGCGGCTCTTTTAGCGCGGAACGTGTCCCAATCGACAAGGGTGGGGGCTCGAGCGCTACGACGTTTGGGGCCAGTTGAGGTCACTATTTCCAATATGTAGTGATCGCTGCCGAAATTTTGTTGAGTGTTTATCTATGTTGGAGTGCCCGAATTTTTAGCAAAAGTCAGATCGGGAGGCGTATCCCTGGAAACACTGTTACCGCAGCGGGTGGGGACTAGTGGATCTGTAAGAAGAGTCAACCCACACTGTTGTGCGGTGAGTCACAGTTTTCTACCTTTAATGTCCTCCTGTGCGTAACCCCAAGCCGAGTGTTGGGCATTAAAGTCTCCCGTGAAAATGACGGGGTGATTGCCTGCGAGCTTCAGGGTCGCCTGAAAAAGCGGGCCGAAGCTTGCTTTCCGTAACTTTGGGCTGCTATAGACATTCAGCACAAACAGACTGTGGTCGGGTTTCCTAGGCGGAATTAATTCGACTAGCACGTGTGTGACATTTGTGACTGGGGTATCGTGCTGTACTACCGTAATATTTCGTTTGACAAGAGTCGTGACTCCAAGCGTTCCACCCCCCGATGAAAAGGATTGATACCCAGCTAGCTTGCTATTAGTTTGTGTCTCTTGTAGTGCGATTAAGTCCTGTCCGTCCCTATTGTTGAGGAATTGTTGGAGTACAGCTCGTTTGCGGCTAAATCCTCGGCAGTTCCACTGCCAGATGGTGTAATTGGGTTGTGGCGCCATGTTGTTGCTAGTCGGATACCGCTTCAGAAGAAGCGGGTTTGCGAATTTTGTGAGGAAGGAGCCTGCTCTCTGCTTCCTGCTGCCAGCTGCCTAAGTTAATTAATTCCTGCCGGTGTCTGCATAATTCTTCCATGATGGAAGTCATTGTAATCTGCACTTGAATGAGGGTGCTGTTAGTCTGCGTTTGCGCTTCCTTCAATTTTGTGAATGGTGTCGGCTAGTGTTTGGCCTTCGGACAGGGAATCGCCTGCTTTTCGCTTAGGCGGGGGTGCCCGCGTTGATTCAGCATGCATGTCCGCTCCGGCGGAGGTTGAGGGGGTAGGGTTATTGGCGCTATCGGTCGTAGGCGGTGACCCAGCCTGCATTTGTTGCTGTTTTAGAGCGGCATTTTCTTTCTTTAGGTCCTCGACCTCACGAAGTAATTTCCCTACCAGCACTTTCAGGTCTGCTAGCTCAGAGGGGTTGGAGTTAGATTTCTGGGAGGCTTTATCTGCCCAGCCTACCTTTTGCGTGCCGACGGCGTCCTGGTTCAAACCGCGGTTCCGTGGCTGGTGTGAAGGAGTCCTGGATTTGGAGGCCGACCGGCCTCTCTGTTCCAGTCGTGGAAAGGAGCTGGATCGATTTGTTCGTCCTCTGCTTTTGGAGCGGCTGCGTCGCTCTTTAGACTGCGGCGACTCTTGGCTATGCTGGGTCAGATGTTGGCGTTCCTGTTCCCAGCGGCGTTTGCTGACAATGTATGGAGTGCGGTAGATTTCGCGGCATTTGTTGCTGCCCAGTTCATGGCCCTTACGGCACAAGGCACACTCAGGCTCGCAGCTATGTGTCTCAGGAGGATTGGCCACGCCGCATCCGCGGCAGCGAGCGTTTTTCGGGTCCGGGCAAGCGTCTCTGCGATGTCCGAGTTGTCCGCACCAAGAACACACTTCGTATTTTTTTTTTGTAGAGGCAGCAGCGAATCATGCCACCACCGAAGCTGATCCAACGGGGAACTCGCTCACCGTTGAAGAGAATGAGGACCGTCTGCGACTGCGCACCCATGCGCCGGACTCCACATATTGGAGGATTCCTTGGATGCTGAAGGTTCGCAAGGATGTCAGCGTCCGATAGATGTTTCGGAACGCCTTGGATCACTCTTTTACCACTGCCATCCGGCGTGGCGACATACGAGGTGATGGCGATCTTGTTCTCGCCGTAGATGAGCTCCTTGATGTTTATGTAGCGTTCCACTCGTACCGCGGAATGGGTGGCCACCAGTATGGTGTGTTGCTTGAAGTTGAGTAGCATGCAGTCTTCAGATGATTCTGCCAAGGTGAGGCCTGCGGCGTCCCGAATGAGTTGAAAGATGCCGAGTTGGCCACAGCTCTCGAGTATACGGAGGCCGCCCTATGGCCGGAATATCACCTTGGTTAGGCCCTTGGGTAGGCGAGGTAGGTTCGACGCCACCGATTGTCGAGCAAGTCGTCGGCCAAGCTTTTTCGCAGAGGAGTCGGCAGAGTGCCGCATGCTGCCCTGTCCCTGGGCGCGATCGGTTCCATTGTGTGCCGCGGGGTTATTCCTTTGGCGTTCGTGACCGGAGCGTTTCGATTCACCGACGGTGAACCAACCATATTGGTGCGAAACTTCTTCGGGGCTAATGTCAGTCCCCTCCACGGTGACTTCCATGTCCAATGTCGGAGGAAGATCCCACTCAGATAATGCGGCACAGCCCCGTCAGAGCGGGGTCGCTAGGCCTGGCGTGGGCCTAGCGGGCCGTGCGTACCGGCGAGAGCCAAAACGCAGAAAAGTCCGCAGAAACAGGCAAAAAGGGACTTGCCGATGCGTCCGACGGCGTTATCCGAGCTTCGAAGACGAAATCTAGGCAAGAGCGGTGTTGACCGTCGCTGAATTCAGCGGTGGGCATGGGTGAAGCGAGGAGCGTTCGCGCGAACGTCCGATCCACGCCACGTCCGAGCCGGTCAAAACGTTCGTGTCAGAAAGGCTTCTAGACCGGTTATGAAATGTCGCTCTTACTACGCGTGCGTGGGCGGTAGGCAGCGATTTATAAAGCATTGCGTGCACGCTACGCTAGTTTGAGAACACGTGCATCGCTAGCGGTGACGATGCACATGTCCCCATTGCATGTTCATCCACTCGTAAAAGCCCAGGTCACACAACCGTGCTGCATGTTGTGTGACTGAACACATATCGTAAGCAGCAAGAAAGAATCCAACGAATGCTGAAAGGAAACAAGGAGCTAGAAAGAAAGAAAGCGAATTGAAAAGAAAGAATGTGAAACAGAACCAGAAAGAGTAACTGAGAAACAAAAACAATCTAAGAAAAATATGAGAGGAATAAAGAAGAACTAACAAAAAAGCTGTCTGGTTATTAGTAAAGATATTTGAAAGCACTGGCACATGCGCAAGAACTTCCGGCAGCCCGCGGCAGCCACTCAAACCATTCACTCGAGATAGAAATGTGAATTCATATGTCCGCATCCAGTCCCGTCAGCGCGTGGTGGGGATCTGTTTTGGTCCCCACGGTTCATGCTCCGAGGGTCTCTTGAAAAACCGGGAGCATGGAGTATTAACTTGAGTGGGAACTGTAGACACTGTGAACTTTACCGATAGCTATAGGGGAGTCCCGAACCTGCCACATTAGGCACAGCATCCGACTCTGAAAAAGAATCGCATTCAGTTCGCCTCATCAGTGAGTGCCCAGAAATAACACCTGAAGGCCATCACTGCTTTACTATTGGTGAAAACGGTTAAGATTTGAATACTGGTTTTGTTTTTTTTTAGCTTTGGGAAAAGGTGGCTTAGGTGTTCCGTACGTGTGTGTAGTAAAGTGGAAGTCGGGACGGACTCGAGAATTCAACTGACAGAGGGGACCCAGAGTGCGCGGGCCAAGAACAGCATCAAGGGCCTTTGGCCTATTTTGTTTTTATTTTGTTTTCAGCCCCGAAGGATATACTTCATGAGCACCAGACTCACGTAGTAAAACAGCTGTGGGCTTAGATCCTCACTTGATACTACAAATAATACTACTAATAAAATACTCTAAAATACTACTACTAAAAAATACTCTAAATTCAAACAATACGAAACAAATGAACTTGGCGCTATGCGGACACTTACCAAGATGAAGATGCTGTAATAGCTGTACACAAGTGGTAACGTGGCTACAGATTTTTTCTGACATATTTGCAATGGACCGCGATTTTCGTATGCCTGCTAAGGGTGGGCGCAGCTGGCAAAGGACAGGGTTAATTGGAGAGACATGGGAGTGGCCTTTGCCCTCCAGTGGGTGTAGTCAGACTGATGATGATGATAATGATGGGCAGAGTGGAATAAACTCAGCTATCAGAGCCTAGTTTTGGAATAAGCTAGAACAATACACGCTAATCTGTCAATGTTTAGTTCGTCACGTTTTCCGTAGCGAGAGTTCATAAACACGAGGAAGTGAGTAACCGTGCCACCAAAAACCGCATTTTTCTGGTTTCAGCAAGCAGGCACCCGATGGCTTCCATATTGTTTCATACTGCACAAAAAAAAAATACTGCTCTAAACACTTGAGAGGAAACGCCACAAAAAGATTAAAAAGTCTGACACTGTTCAATTGCCTAAGAGCCATAGTCCTAAATTTTTAAATTAGAAAAAACACCAATTCCCACGCATAGATAACGATAGGCCGTAGGGAAGCTTGATGCTGATTTACTATTTCGCTTGTGCCTAAAACTTAGTAGTTTGAAAGAATAAGCCCAGACGCTCACTGCCTGTCCGGTGGTGTCATTAATAGGTTTTTAGCGTTATGTTTCTGCACAAAAGCAAATTTAGAACTATTGCAATTTCTGGTTCATGAAAGAATATTAGCAAGTGTCCATGACAGCATTTCTAAGACACTCACTATTTGTTTTACGTCCTCCAAGTTTTAAACCCGCCAAATAGAGGTATAACAAACGATATAGAACTTATAGGAAAGCACTGTGTAAAAATGATTCCACAGCCCCCTCTAATGCATACCATACAGTGTGCTTGCTGTCTATCCAGCACATAGAGCTACTAGGTAGAGTCCTTAAAATGAGTATCTTACACTGCTACTGATAAATGAGAATAGGAGCCAGCTTTACACGCTTCCGCTTCAGCGCGCACAACCTACAACGGGATGGAGGATAGTGGTGCTGGTTTCACAACCGCGTTCCCATCTCCAGCAACACTTGTTGCGACACGTCGGCTCACGCTTCCCTAAGGAGGAAAGGAACTGGACTAGAGTAAAAAAAAATGTGTACACGTGTAGAGACAAGTACACATGCTCACTCGCCAACACGCGTGGGAACGTTCCTAGGCACGAAGACATGCGAGCACGAACGCGGTCAGAGGGAAACGACAGCTGAATTCGGTGGCTGGCGAAACTCAAGACAGATGGAGCCGGGAGGCTTGCGCAAGAGCTTGCGTCTTTTGAAGGAGCGCTGCTGTATTCAAGAAAAGCCTTTCTGCACTAGTCACAAACAACTATAAAAGAGAGCAGGTACATCTGAGGTGTAAATGTGAGCACACACAATGTTTCCAATGATGTTCAAAAAATACAGAAATATATTCAGTTTAGTTACAAGTATGTGGTAGCTCTAATGACTTTGCTCCCGGCAGCCAGACAAGAAAAGGAGGAGCTCTAATTTTGACTGAAAAAAGCGAGAATACTACCTGTTTCTGTTCATTTGCGATGAAACCAATTTTTTATCATTTTGACAGCCAGCGCCTGTTGAAGCAGCGCTCCAGGTAGCAAATGCTGCTATGAGGATAGTGTTCCTGTATGTGTTCCTGTATTTTGTATCTTGGCGTGGTGTCCAGAGCCCCGTCAGGCAGTCTCGTTTGCCTTCAGCTTTGGGGTCAAAGATTTTTGATAATCCAAAAAATAAAATTCCAATTCCAAGCTTCGGCGGCGAAGTGTTGTGTAGCACTACTGCGTTCTCCGGAAACAAATTTTCGCGTTCTGTCGTTGACCTACGCTCTAAGACTGTCTCGCAATTGTTTACCACTTAACGGGTAAACGAGCGCTTGGTGACTTCCGCAAGTAAGCTGTTATAAAGGTGCATGCTGATGGGACGGTTTGCATATAAGTTATTCGCCATTACACTGAACCACGAACACCATGTCTAGAGGGGTGTCAACTGAAAGGACTCCGCAGAAATGTGAACAGGGCAGAAAAGAAATTCTAAAGAATAAGGGAAGCTCCGAGTATATTAGATCACATTATGGTTGATTACAGTACATTTCGCTTTTGGCGATGCCTTTCCTTTGGGGGCGCACACAGGAGATGAAGTGAAAATTTTACGTCCTTATGCCTGGAAGGTGCTCGTCGTCGTCAGTTGCAAACAGGAATCACGTCAGTCGTTATTCATGGTCACCTGACGATGTGATCGCGAATATTCACAAGACCATCACGCACATGATTTCATTACCCACGCATTTGAGCTCAAAAAACGTCCAATAACTGAACAGGCGAAAACTTTAGGTATGCTTTCTGTCCTGCGATGACAGGTGTTAAACTGTGGTATTGATTTATTCAGACAATCAAAGAAAGTTTCAGGACCCTCGAAACTTAAGAAAATAGTTTAAAATAACTAATATTTAGTAAATAATGTCAAAACTTCTTTTATCTGTCTGCCTAGCGGAGTATTCAACAGCTCCGTGGTGTCAAAATCCCCTTCGTTACGTTGGATTCTAATATTCAAACAACGATGAGTCAGATCGTATACGGGCCACCTTTCGTCGGTTCTCCCGTCCTCTCAAAACTCAGATCCTCTGCAGAAAAGCAGGGCAGAAATATATACGCCCATCGCTTTGCCCCTGATTCGAGAACCTCGATAATTAAACTTCCTTCGCAGTGTAGACAAGCTGGGGAGATGAACCGGAATCATGGTTCTGCTTCCGGGATGGCGCACGGCACAACGTGATGTGAATTTCATAGGGCGTGAAAAAAACCGATGGCGTGTCATGTGACAGGCCCGATTGAAAGTAAGGAGGCAACAGAATTCTCTAGAAAAATGCTTACGGGTCACTAAGTAGTGGCACTAACAAGTGAGAATGCTTCGGGACTTCTGGGACGGCGGAGGCGGAGTGAAAGTCGTCCTGGCATTTACACTCCGACGCGCAGCAAGAGCAAAGCTAGCTGTTCATCTTTTTCGTTCCATCTATCGTGAAGTTGCCAAAAAAGTCAGGTGGTAAGGTAGAAAAACGCTGTCCTTTTCTTTCTCGTGTTGCCGCCGTTGCGCCGCAGTTTTTTCAGTAGAAAAACGAACCCGCCGCGGTGGCTCAGTGGTTAGGGCGCTCGACTACTGATCCGGAGTTCCCGGGTTCGAACCCGACCGTGGCGGCTGCGTTTTTATGGAGGAAAAACGCTAAGGCGCCCGTGTGCTGTGCGATGTCAGTGCACGTTAAAGATCCCCAGGTGGTCGAAATTATTCCGGAGCCCTCCACTACGGTACCTAATTCTTCCTTTCTTCTTTCACTCCCTCTCTTATCCCTTCCCTTACGGCGCGGTTCGGGTGTCCAACGATATATGAGACAGGTACTCCACCATTTCCTTTCCCCAAAAAACCAATTATTATTCAGTAGAAAAACGGGTAATGGTTTTTCTCGTTTATAGAGCAGCGAGTCAAAGAATGAATACATTGTAAGAGAATCAGGGGAAACTTTATTTTTGTCCCGTAAAATTGCTACAGGCGAATAGCAAAGATTTATACGATCCAAAAACAGCACGTTAAAGATCCCCAGGTGGTCGAAATTATTCCGGAGCCCTCCACTACGGCACCTCATTCTTACTTTCTTCTTTCACTCCCTCCCTTATCCCTTCCCTTACGGCGCGGTTCAGGTGTCCAACGATATATGAGACAGATACTGCGCCATTTCCTTTCCCCAAAAACCAATTATTATTATTATTATCTTCCGCTATTGGATACTAGGAAAGGATCGAGCACTGTTGTCATGAGCATACGCCACATACCTGCTGGTAGAAGTTATAAAAATATGCAGGACCGCTAGCCATAAAAATTTTGCATTTAGGTTAAAGATTGCACAAGCCGACGCCATGGATGCACATAGAAGCGAGACAAAGTCGAACTTTGAACGCGATTTGATTTTCTATGATGGAGGTGTTCAGCAGGGATGAGTACGAGCAGGCTGGGTAACACCAAATGCTTTTCAATGCTTAGATGTGATAAGGCAAGGAATTTGGGAGCTGAGTTATGCGATAAGAAGCGACCCGAATCATTCCAAGTCTATAATCACCATTGAAGATTGTGTAGTGATAGTCGACTGGTAATAAACAAAACACAATAGTCTAATCAACACAGGTGTTCTTGATCATTTGCTTAAATAAATGTAATTTCTTTCGCTGCTGGCGTGCCTCACCAAAAAAATCTCCACGCACGAAAGTTTCGTCCAGGAATAAGTGTCTATGAGAAAGGTACGTTTCCTTTGATTTCTAATGTTCACTATGGCATTAAACAGCACTCCCTAGAAGTTTAGACTCCTACAAATACTTGCAAGGAAGCTACAAGTCGCCCTTTTTATCTTGCTCTTATTAGTTCTTCTGAGGCTGACTTTTCCTAAAGAATTTCATTTAAGAGTCAAGGTGAAGTTAGTCTCATGTCTTCATCGAGAACAGCAAGTACTAAGCGCGCGCAGAAAAACCGTGTATTGCTTCCTGTTCGAGTATTGCATTTCTGGTGCTACGGCGATGGCTGTCCAATCTGCTGCTCTCGTGGGTATATATGTTTATTGCGTGTAAGCGAACCGTGTAAGCCGTCGCCGTAGGTCAGTTGGTAGAGCACCGGACGCGATATCCGGAGGTCGTGGGTTCGGATCCCACCAGCGGCATGGTTGTTATTTCTGCTGCTTTGTAAGTAGTTTTCTTTAAATAAAAAATCGAAGTATTATTCTCCCACTAATCAGCGCTATAAATTTAAAAAAAATTCCCCTATGCACCTTGGTTTCCGTGACTATTGGCTTCCTTGACGTATTTGTCAAACGAGACCCTCATTTTCCTTACCTTGTCTGCTAATAGCTTAACGAGGGTCTCGGTTCTGGCATTCTTGATGCAATGGGTAGCATAAGAGGGCTCTCGCACAATGTCCGCTCTGGCCGTTAGATGACGTTCCACGTCACACTCGCAGTAATACAGGACGTGCTACGCCCGCCGCTATGGACGAGGGTGGCGCTGGTGAACACTCTCAAGGTTCGCGTACACGCAATAAACATAAATACCCACGAGAGCAGCAGATTGGACAGCCGTCGCCATAGCTCAATTGGTAGAGCACCGGACGCGATATTCGGAGGTCGTGGGTTCGGATCCCAATGGTGGTGGCATGGTTGTTTTTTCTGCTGCTTTGTAAGTTGTTTTATTTAAATCAAAAATTAATCTAAGTGTTATTCTCCCACTAATGCGCACTAGAAATATATATATATATATATATATATATATATATATATATATATAATATATATATATATATATATATATATATATATATATATATATATATATATATATATATATCATGTATCGGACCGAGCCCTGGTGAGGTTACAGATAAGGAACAGGAAGTGAAACAGTAAGAAAATGAAACTCTACTGCGGTTACATTATTCATACAGGAAGGTTTTTTTCCTTCATAGTAAGCCAAATAAAGCCATAGAACGAAGCAGCTACATTATTTGCCCATGCTAACGAGTTTTCTGCTGAGTGACGTGGAAGAACCTATTAGAAATCTATTATGAAAGTTACAGGGTTGCACACAGGATTTTAGTAATTGTGGAGTGCTTAGATTTCAGGCTCAAACTCTTTGAAAACCGTCGCAAAACTGAGATATTGTTACTTAAGCCTGGCGCTACCAAAAACCGACGCATTACGCCGATCCTGCAGCAACGCCGTGAGTGCGGATATAGAGTGAGCCAATTTGGAAGCGGCTTATAATGAAAGCCTTACGACCTTTGTACTGCTTTGTGTTTTCTTTTGATGATTTCTTTGTCTGCAAGGGTTTCAGTACTTCCTCCATGACGTCTGTGCTCTTCATGCAATGATTCCTCACAATGCTTGTGAAAGATTTGAAGATAATAGAGTCTCATTTTCGGTAATACCGCGCCAACTTTTCAAGGACACCATGACGGCAGCTCAGCAATTTTTGGGTGGGATCTGGTATGTGTCACTTAACGTCAATACTCGGTACAACTTTATGTTCAGGGCTGAGACGTGAAGGCTGGGGAAACGTATATCTAGCATCTATAGGACCAACTGCGTTGCGCATTTATTTCCAGAAGAAACGGGAAGCCATCGCGACAAAGCACCAACAGAAAGCTCAGAAAGGCCGTTGTTACTGCTTCTAAAAAGGGTTTCTAGCAAATTGAATCCCGTGGAGAAAATCATTAACACGTTCCTTCGCGTCTGGCGTGAGAAGAAGCCGGCAGTTGGAAAGCGGCGTCAGCGAGATCGAACTCCCTAGAGGTAATTTGGGGACGGAAGTCGTCAAAAGTAATTTCTTTCGGTTCTTCTCTGTTTTGAGTTTGGCAGGTACCACTTTGTAGAACTCAGACCACTGAGATGCAGGTATTAAATCTTAGGCCGTTTTTGGGCGCCTCTGACGTGGGATGTCCTCTGGTTGCATCGTGTCTGTTAATCCTTCATGGAAGTTTGCGATGTTTGTTGAGAAAAAAAGTCGGCTTTCGTCCTCCTCAGTTACTCAACGGTGCCTTTACGTCAAGCGCCGCTGTGTTTTCCTCAGATGAGCCTACAATTTTTGAAGTTAAAATCGCCTCCAGTTTTGCACTGAGGAGTGTTTTCATGTTTGAACTAACTGACGTAGTGGGAATCACTCAGCACGTACAATGTTACAGCATTTCACAAAGAAAAGCCTCTGAACGTTTAGCTTGTGACACAATGAAATGGTGCTAGGCAAATATTGATGATACTTAATGCTTCAAAGATGCATTACTAGCGTTGCTACTTTCCATGATTAAAGGTCTAGAAATTTACAACGCTTACAAATGCAAAATGCTTGCGTAACTTGCGAAGAGCAAAATATATTGCTTTACTGTTTTGTCGCTTATGCAGTGAATGCTTACGAGACTATTCCTTTGTGTTGCCTAATTTCCTGACTCTTGAACTCCAGTCATAAATTAATTTAGGGTACCTCTGAGTCAACAGATGCCAGCCGATTCTTATTAACGTGCAGGACGAACACTTAGCGTCTCCAGGTTATTCAACGCCTTTAAAAATTTTTTTTGACGTCACAAAATGTCAAAACGTGAAACTCTCGTATTTCACAAAGATTTTTTGCAAGCGTCAGGAAAGCTTTTTGTTCACGTCCGCGTATCCCTGCATCGCAGGCTTCATCAAATATCTGCGAACAAAACATGAACGCCACAACGTAGGACAAGGAAAAATGCTGAACAAAAAAAAAGGTAGAAAGCGATTGGAGAAAAAATTTAAATGGCAAAAAGAGAAACTTTGCGATCGACCTAGTGTAAAAGCAAGGCAGACAGAAGTATGGAAACACGCACCAAAACAATGTCCACGGGTTATCAGCCTCAACAGCACAATGGCAGCTGCTTTCTGGGCCGTTGATCTTTCTCGCACTCAAGGAACATCCCATAGCTTTAAGATGAATGTCTAATGACCAGTCGAGCACAATGGTAGGCTGTGATCAATACTACTTGGCACATTAATATTCGCTGGCGCCTGATTAAAGGGATTACGCACTGCACCCTAGAGATTCGGGCCGCTCAAGATTCTTCTCAAGGGCCCAGCTAGATCCGTACAGAAGGGTCTCGAAGTGAGAGTGCACTCACCTAATGGGAGCCCGCTAGACCGATAATCCAGAAAAACAACGTGTTTAGTAAAGTTCGTATTTTCAAAGCCGCAAATTTGGCTCCAAACAATAAAATTTGTAAGTATGGGCTTTGAACTTGAACTCATCGAACTGCGTTCGCTCTATCTACAAAAGGCCACTTCAAATTTGTTTTAAACTGTGTGCATATGACAACATATCAGACAAACAGATGAATTGCAAGGATCCGAAGGTACGCTAACGAAGGAAGAACGACACCCAGACGCACTAACACTTGGTGCTGCATTTTAATTATTATTTTAATGCCGATCCTTTTATGCACGATTAGCATAATAATACATGTGAATGGTATGTGTTTTCGTGAAACTGAATAATGGTTTCCAGAAATCTGCAACTGGCAATTAACAGGCGCGCGAATAACATGAAAAAAGGGACATAAATTTAATAAGGAGAGGCTTATTCTTAACTGAGGGCCGTACCATCGACTACTAAAATTCGTGACGTCTTTCTCTTCTACAACTAGTACATAGTACATAGGCACCCGTTCAGTCTGCTGTGTGGTTTCGCCGTTTTTTTTTTCTCTCGCCATTGCATTTCATCAGCTATATCTCTTTACCACCAAAAAGCTCAAATGAAAGTCCTGCTAGAACCTTTCCATGCACTTTCCATGCAGAACCTTTCCATGCAATTTCGTGCTAGGCTTTCTCATTGGAAAGTATGACGGCTCAACCATTACATACAATTCAACCGGGTGAGTCTAAAATAAACAAGCGTCTCACATAGTATGAAGTCCAAGTGGTTTATGAGCTTGAAACTTAAGAGCGAGATACATTTACTCACTAATTCATAAAAGGAGGGAGAAACCTTAAAAAGAGAATTCAGTCCCAGGCAGCAATAACTATTGCATTATGCCATTGAATTTTAATTTCTGGCAGAAGATACCAGTATATCATTGAACTCTTGACTTCCGAATTTAACCAGAAGAGCCATATATTCAGGCTTCGGTTTCAGTTCCCGTCGATTAGTAGTGAAAATTATCAACATATCACTCACCCTAGCAGCTCGATCAAGCAGCTTTCATTTTATTCTCTAAGCGAGATGAAATACAGCTAATATTTGTTAAGGCGCTTTCTTCTAACTGTTAACGCCGCTCTAAATGTGCTAAATATGCAAGTACGTCGTCATAATAGAACAGCTGGAGGGTATGCCTTTATTATCTAGTACATGCTAGTAAAAAAAAAACAGCCATTAGGAGTGATAAAGAGCGAAGTGAGCTGCTGCAAGTATGCAAACCGTTTTTAAGGGTAGCTGATGAAGCGAATTCAACCTCACAGCATATCAAACTCTCGAACAGAGCAACTTTGATGAGCCCGAAGACAACAAAATGTGACGACAAAAAAGTGTAACAGTAAAAAATTTTCCAGAAAATGTTTTATAATGTTCACGACTGCATCAAATACGAGCCACTAAGAGAAGAGAGTTTTCGAATTAAATATTGCGATCTTGCAACTGTAACCATAAATAATTGTAAGAACTGTGCTTCGTTAGCCAAGCACTGACAAAACAAAAATAAGTACAGATTCATGGCAAACACACCTGCCAGTAAATATTTTTTTGCGCAATTACAGAGAGAAGCACGGATATTACATTTGCAGCAAACTAATGCAGTCAGCCAGACTGCAAGACGCGAGTTTCTAGACAAAGGTACCCTTCTGAACAATACGGCCAGAAATTTTTTATGCACACGTGAGCAGAGCGTCCATGGTCATACTTTCCTTTTGACAATGCTGTGAACGGGGCGTCTATCTCCAGAAATGTGCAAGGTTATCCCTTGTGCATAATTCTGTCTCGTTCTCGCTTGCGTTACGGTCTGTACAGCCTGCCGTAAAAGAATGAAACGTTGTTGCGTCTTCCGCTACTCGCCAGGACGCTGGTGCAATCAAAGCGCAATCAGGGATAACGCTCATATTAGGGCAGGCGCGGGGAAGGGGCACAAGAACTCCGAGAAACAAACAAGTTCTAAATATACTGACTGGAATCATCTCAAACAAGCTGTCGCCGGGAAGGAGTTGCCGAGTGAAGAAGGCCAAAAACTAAAGAAACAAAACAAAAGCAGGCTAGCCAGACAAACGCAAGAAATACAATGCGAGAAAGTTTTATTTTGCCGGCTGCTCGTAATTTTGTCGAGCTTCGCAACCTGGCCGTCCTCTGGGAAGGAGCTGTCGTAGAAACTCGTTCACTCGCGCTGTTGGCTTTTCTTCGCATCATTCGTGATATCCTTTCTCTTTTTCCATTCAAGGAAGAAGCCGACGCAAACGTAATTGAAAGGCCGAAAACAACCTAAGCGACTCACGCCATAAAATCAATTCAATTTCATTTTGCATGAGAGCCTCGCTGCAGTAGTCAATAACCGGGGTTGCAGAGCGCTTGAGTCTCGAAACTTGATTCTTATTCGTTTTTACAGACTATGGTGCACACACGCGCGAGAAAAGGGCGACGAAGGTTGCTGTGCTTTTCTGTTAGCACAGAGGCCAAGATGAAGGTATGCACAGTGCGTTATTCGTGATGAACATTTTTTTTCTGTCAGATCACTTCGCTTTCACATATTTACTAGCTTCTCGGAAAATGTGTTAAATAAAGAATTCTCAGAAAGCAGCTATTACATCGAACTTGACAACCGCACAAAAGCCTTGCGGTATTTTTTTTTTAATTTTAGTCTTTTACAAAGACGAGTCACGTTCCCGGAATATACAGGAGGGCAATCTGCTTTATTTAAGTGCTCAGTTCTGTGGCTTTAGTTCTAAGTTTGAATGTGCTAGGGCGGTTGTCGTTCCATAGTTACAACGATCTTTTTAAGAACGGTTCCCTTTTGTTACTGAACAGCCAAATTGAAAAAAAAAATGTCAGGCCCCACAATAAGCTGTAGAAATGTCACTTCTTTCTCGCTTGGAAACATACACACGCATATTTAGTTATCTTTTTAGATATTTTCATTTGCAAATTACACTTGCCAGATTTTGCTTGCATGTCTTACGCTACCAAGTACCGTAAATTCGCTTGAGGTAGGCAGGGAAATTTAGAAAGCAGAAAGAGGGAGCCACCTCTGAAATGGCAGATGATAAGTCTTGTTCGCAATACGCTTGAGCTAGGATGACTCACTACCACCCGTTCTCACCTCTTGTGTCCTAGCTTCCTATATCCGCTAGCATAGGAGACGACTTCCATTCCGTCGTCACAAATTTTCTCAAGCCTTTCCTATCCACAACTTTTCAGATAACGACCACATGAGTGGCTCCCCGAACAGGCCTCCTCGTAAGAAACTGCTGACCGCGAAGGAGGGCCTCGCAGCACCGTCATCTTTGAATTTTGCCACGTATAATATTCTTTTTAGGGATCCCTTACAAGCCCGCTCCTCCGCGTTGCTCGCTTTGTAACTGAATATTTTGCCGTTGCCTTGGAAGAAAGCACGCGTGTGCGGTGCTGTCCGCGAGATTGAAAAAATTCTCTCAATTTGTTCAACCTAAACGGAAGCTAAGTTAATATAGCCTTCGTGCCCCCTTCCTGCAATATAACCAGCTATGTTATTTTGTCATCGCCCCGTTGCCCACGGCCATTATGACTGGCTTGTCGGGCAGCTTAAACCACTCCGATAAGACTCCGCACTTCCTTGACGTTCCCAGCCTGGGCCAAATAACATTGATCGGAATAGCATCTGTGCTGCACTGTCTTAATTAGGCGATTTTTCTGCGGTTTTCAGCTGAGGAGAGGGAAGTAGGACTCCTGGCTCCTTTGTAGGGTGAAAGGACGTCACCATGGGCTGCTCTTCCAGCAAAATATATCTACTTCCGATCCCTTTCCAGAAGATTAACCGGTGCTTTCAGTACGGAAGACGAGTTTTTTTGTGGGTATTTATTCAGAATATTTGAGGAGCCATGACAACAGCAGAGTTGTTTCAGAAAAAAAATTCCCACTTGCTGCATTGTGTACCAGCCATGGCAGAGATATAGCTGCACACATGCAATGATTAGGCTCAAGTTGCTAATTCCAAAACTGCGTATGAATAGGTTAGCTTCATTTACCTAAACAGGTTGTTGCCTGCCTAGGGGCTTTTTTCTTGTAGTTACACAGCGCTTCACCTTTCTTTTACTGGCTTTCTTTTAAAACTGGCATGTCCCCATACGGACGCTTTAATTTCGGCTTGTCAGAGAGCTTATTTGGTGTACTTGATTATTCGCATTTGGAGCATCTTGGCCACCAAAAGCGGTTTTTCTTTTTTTTAGATTGTAGATAGAATGTCTAATATGTGCGCTGTCTGCTTTCCTATCTCCTTGCCTTTACACCCTAGTAAAGAGGAATTTAGTGAATGCTCACGTGAATGTCTATCTGAGGCTGGTTAAATTACCATGTTCCTCTCCTAGCGGAGCCCGAATCCCAATACATGCTATTTTTTTTCCAAGTGTAGTGTTTTAAGAATCATTGTGTGCGATCCCGCAGGATATAACCATCGCAGCCTGTTGTATTTATTTAAAGCTTATATGTTGTCTTCAATCAGCCGTTGCATTGGATGTGCATGCCGGATCATCGGCCCGTCTCTAATGTTGTTTGCTTAGGGGCTACGAAAATAGCGCCTCTAACAGTGCAAGGGGATATCAAACTCAAGGATTAAAATCGGCTTCTTGACATGATAGGATACTTTTAGATAAGTAACGCCAAGAGTCAAAATGTTCCTGATTGCGTGCAGTGGTGCACCGACATCATAACGGTTTTCTAACCCTCGAACTACCACTTTGATCGATCAGATCTCAATATCCTGAATAAAATAAGAAGGTGAAGTAATAATTACGCCCGCCGTCATATCATACTTGGAAATTAACACGAATTCGTGTACAAACTGAGTCCTTCTGGGGCACGCGAGGAGGAAAGTAAAATTTCCGTCTTTTGAGGTGGCCTAAGATGTGCTGGCATTTTAATCGAGTAAGATGGAACCTTCACATGTATGCTATATAGCACGCAGCGCTGTTTTTCAGTCATGCCACTCTGCACATTATATTTATTTCTGTAAATGTACTTTTGCTGGCAGCCATAGCCTTCCGGTCAACTGATGCCGCCCATAAAAGTGCCGGTTTCAAATAATTCGTCTAAACCACCATAGATCTGCTCCTGTGAAACGAGCCGTGGTGCGTGAAGTTCTAGGAAAAACAAGAAATATGCAAGAAGTTGGCAAACACTTCGGCAGTGGCTATAGCCTAGAGTCGATCGTAAGCGCTAGTCAGATTGCAGGGTAAGCGCTCTTCGACTGCGAATGGCGTCATTCGGAGACACCGTTCCCGCAAATTCTGCGTGCTGCCCAGTACCCTCTTTTCCTTCACAGTCGTTCCCACGCCCCGTCCAACCCCAGCACCCGTGTTTCCGCATCCCTGATTGTTGCTCCGTGATAGGCGCCTATGCGATGGATGGCTGTCACTTGCTGTTGCGTTTCATGCTGCCGCCTTCGTCTGACACTCATTCAGCGATTCTTGCTTCTCACTGCCACCTCATGCCTGCTTCCTTTGGCACGACATCCTTTTCTCGTGCTTCGCCCTCGGGGCCAGCCGATGTTACAGCAGCCGACGGTCCCTGGAACCGTGCTTTCTTGCTGTCTCCATTCGCTATGCTGCTGCTTCCCGCGCTGCTCCTGGTGTCAGTAATTCCCGTCTTTTTTCTGTTCGCCTGCTGCTAGTGTCAATTCACGGCTGCATTCCGAAGGGGAAATAATAAATCACTGACGCTCTCTTGTTGAGGCCCGTTGCAGACGACATTCGGAAAGTAGGATCCCTCACGCAGTGACAGGCGTTGGGCGATTGATTTTTATCTTTTAACTCTTCATACCTGTCTCACAATAAAACTCGCGTACATTTTTCCTATTGCTTGTATGGATTTCACTGCGTGTCATTGCAGTCCATTTGGATCTTGGAAACGTGCGCCAGCACAAAGGCCGAAAAAAAGGGCAGCTGAAAAGGCCAGGCAATAAAGAGAGCTTGCAATCTTTTCTACTTTCGTTGGGCAGTCGGGGCTAAATTAAATATGTCCCTGCTTCATTTGACCTTCTCTAAAGCATGGCTTCATTTCATCCCTCTGAAAGAAGGACATAGTGATTTACTTTTTACACGGTTGTAGCAGGAAGACCAACCAGCAGGCATTTCATATCAGTCTTTCTTCAGGAAACGAGACAATACGGTACATGTTATCCCCCAGCGTCGATACAGAAAGCGCTTTGGTCAGTCTATGTTGTGCGTCTTTTCACTCTTGCCTCTTGTCTTCATAATAGCTCACTTTTACACCACAAAGCCGTTATAGGGAGTCTTTCCGACCAGAGCGTCATCTCTGAACAGCAGGTGCGATTTGCGTGAGGCCACAGGCGCGTGAACAGCGCAGGGCCTAGTCCTATGATCTTGCTACAAAACAGCACCAGCAACGACGCTCAACCGCTGACTCAACGGGCAAACGAGCAAATAGCACTTCATGCCAGCAGGCAGACTGCCGCATTAGAAAAGAAAAGAGCCATTGAGAGTCTAACCCCGCACGAGCTCTACTCCGAACCGCATAGAAGAGGAAGCAGCGAATGCGCGCAGTGCCGGCCGCGGTTTCTTGTTGTTGTCATCGCTTCTGAGGCAACAACAACAACGACAACAAACCGCGGCCAATTCTACATCGTGGGTATATGCTATTTCAACAGACGGCATCGACAACAACAACAACGCGAGGCATGCGCAGCCGCAGCAACAGTCTTCGAACTCCGATGACGGCAGGAACAGCCCCACTTACAGCCTAAAGGAAATCGGAAGAGCGGAGCACCTAGGCTCCGCTCTGTTCGTGTTTCTTTCCATCGCGATAGTACGTACAGTCTTGGTCAAAAGTCTTAAGGCCACAGCGTTCAGCTGCAGCGAAATAAATGTTCCTTTAGAATGCTCCGTGTAGCGGATTATTCAAAACACAAGTCAAGCAGGAAGCTTCTCTACCACAAGAAGAAACCTTCTGCTCACATTTCAAGGTCATTGGGTCTTTAATAGTGCAGTAATGGCTATGTTGTCCGGTTTGGCTCTAAGAATTTCGGCCAAGACTGTACATGGTGCGAGGGCTAGATTTGTAAGGGAATGGATTTGCGCCGATGACTGCGCTGACTTCTCCTCGGTAGTGAAATAAAAATTTAGGAAAGAGACTTTCCTTGTCTGTAGAGAATGTGCTTCATGGCTTCACTGGCGCGGAAAAAACACACGCAGTAAGATCATGGCAAAAAAGGAGACTGGATGGTAATCGTTTCTTCGTGCTCTGTATCTTTTCCCAAGACAGCGGTAGCTGTTCATCGCTGGCGACATGTGGACACCTCTCCTTTTATTTTTTAATTGACAAAAGGCGATCAGTTGCAGTCTAGGCGCATTGCCTTGTTCTTGTGACTTGTTCTTGTAAAACAAAAGTAATCAAAAATGGTTTCAGTGCAGCATGCAAAACTCCCGACAGCTGGCATGATGTCCAAACAAATCGTCACTTTTGAGTTTAAACTCGACTGCATTACTTGGGAGAGAATATTTAAGGGCACACTATTTGTTTTTCTTACGAGATAGCTGAGAAAATACATTCTTGCTTACAGTTGACAATTACAACGAGATAGCCCTCTCCTGCGCCCTGCAGATACGCACGCTGAGGTTTAATTTTTGACACCATTCCTCTTTTGTTGCTCTGAAGTTTTCAAAATTGCAGGCTTGCTAATTTTTGGCTCGCGCGCGCTTGCACTGGACAACAAAGTGTGAAGTTTTCTTGTCATTAAAGGTAAGGCCTGAGGAATATCTAGATTTGAATGTTGTTTCTAGTCATGAATTTACCGAAATACAGTAGTTAAAGCTTAGACTTGCACGCGACCATAGGTAGAATATAAAGGCCTTTGTTCCTCGGTGGATTTCACCCAGTTGATGGTGATGATGATGTTGAGATGATATTTCAATGCTGTTTCTATTCTAGCAGCAGGGATTTTCTCCCTGCTCTAAAAATAAAATTTTGTTGAAAAAAAACACTGACAGTTGACAGAATCTTGGGAATTAAAGTCCCCATACAATCACATCCAACTTCCACTACATTCTCTGGCGCATGCGCGTGGTCACAGCTCTTCCAGAAAATTGTTGAAAGGCTTTGTTTTCCGCATTTGCCTATCAGAGCAGGAGCTCCCAAGGCATCCCCGCTGAAAAAGCGTGGCAGGCTCCAAGGTTGCATTGCTCAAACGTTTCCGAGAGTTTCGAAAGTCTGTCATCTGTGCGCATGTTCCTGACAGCATCACCATCTCAGATGGTGTGAAAACCCCGCGCTGTTCAGGCTTCTTTAGGGCGAACTTTTCAAGAGAAGTTAAATATTTACAGCATCCTCTCAAACAACGATGTGTAACAGGCCTTCAAGAGCATTGGGCAACATCTGCAGGAAGATGTCCCCGAACGCACCAACTTGCTTCATTGGAAATACATTTTGAATGCATCTTTAAAGCCAGCTGTCACAGGTCCCCTCTTTCGCAAGTTATCGAGGTTCTACGTCGGCCGTTCGTTTCGCGACGGTCTGAAATCTCTCCCTCTGCGAAGAAGGCTTACGTCACGAGTAAGGCACGAAAACAGCCAGAGGTGACAGACACAATCATCAACACCTGCCGTCACAGCGACGGCAGAATAACGGTCTCTCTGACTTACCTAGAACTACCTCTTTCCTGCGCCAGCTGCGGGTACCCCGCACGTCCTGTTGTGGCTTATGTTCTCATGTTCTTTTCTCTGTAAAAAATGAATGCCTGCAACTTTTTGCCACGAAATATCTAAATACAGCTGCTCTTAGTATTCTACTTTAGTGTCCCTTTAATATTTAGCTCACAAATGCATTGAGCATCGAATGAAATATAACGGGAGCGTAAAGCTTTAGGAGAGCAGCGTCATTTCGTGCATTGTATGCTTTCTGGAAGCGGTCAAAACCAAACGGCTAGCAGATGCATTCTGATAACTTTACCTTATATAATATTTACGTGATTATAGTATGCTGATGCAACATCACGCAGCATGGCTCAGAGCGCTCGCTAAGATTGCTACTTTTCGTACACTGCCGGAAGTGCCTTAAAAGGTCGTGTTTCTGGTGCTCCCTAACGACTATCTCTCTCCGGCGACACAAGCTACTGTCTCACCTACCCTTGTGCTGAGTGTGAGAGCCCCATCCTTTGGATTTTTGCGATCACCACAATATGAGTGCGTAACATAAATACACAACACAACAGATCAAAGCAACACTATTAAAGGGCTTCGCGTACGTGCAGATACGTTATGCTCTTGTTTCTGTGCTTATCGCAAGTATAGTTTACAGAACTAGAATTAAAATTTAAGTTGTATGAGCATAGGAGCTTATTACTGCATACCATTGGGAGTGGAAATCAATTTTGGTCCTATTTTATTCAAACAGCTTGGGCCCCAAGAAGTGTTACACATACACAACATTTTAAATTCCAGAGAAAACGGCGGTGATGCAGCATGAGTGAGGCAACAGTACGTCTGGGGAGGGAGAAAGGTTGGCTGCTTGTTTGCGGGCTACAGTGCATGGTGCAATAAAAACCTCCTTCGGCAAAAGGCAATCCTGTTATCATAGCGAACAATCGAAAAGAAAAAGCAGCAAAGGGCATCGTAAAGAGCGAATAAGCACAGCCTCATTGCAGCCTGGCACACAAGCAGGCCAACTGGCAACGTCCTGAACAGAACAGCGCTAGAAAAATGCGCCGAAAGGCAAAAAGGACGAAAGCTCATTACAGGTCGCACTGTGTGCTCGAGTTCAGCTGCTCCCATTCTTTGTGTTCATATTGCTTCAAACGAGCCAGCTTACGTCTTCCATTTGTTTTCCGCTCGCATGGTATTGCGCAACCACACAAAGTGAGCATAGCCTGTCGGTGCTTATAGAGGCTTCAGCTACAAGGTGAATGCCCTGTTTTTTTTTCGCTCAGTTGCTTCGGTGGCGGCTATTTGCTCTGAGGGAACGTCAGTTTCGTGTGCTGCGGGGGTAGGAAAGCATCGCTGTGACCTCCTTTCTTTGTTACTGTATTGCCTGAGCAAACTTAGCGCAGTTGCCGTGCGAGTGGTTAATCTGCCATTTTGCGATGCTTGGTGTAGGAGCAGATTAAGAGAGAGTTATCAACACTATTGCTGAGGTGAAATCAGTAGGAACGTGAAAGATGTTTTATGTTTCTTTTCAGTTTACATATTTATAATAAACTGCACAACTCCAACCAAAAATTTTAACGTTAACCCAACGTTTCGAGAGAGCTCAGCGTTGCTGCTTCGCGGACAGAGCGCTGCTTCCGTGGACACGTCTGGCTCGCTATTTTTGACAGATAGCACATTCTTTTCCAAAATTACCCAGGCACAAGTATTTGTTTCTCAGCTGTTCAGTAGAGCCCTTACAGCTCCCGAAAACACCAAAACATTTTCTAAGGTGAGGATAAAGATTCTTCTGAAGTTAGATCTGAAGCTGAAGGGGTGCCATAAGTGCCCCAGTGTACGACGGAGAATCCGACCCTTTTGCTTGGTTAATTTTGGCAGAGACAACACGTTCGGTACCTGCATTTCGTGAGTGGTCTTGTATTTGCCATGTTAGTACAGAAGTGCTGAGAGCTCTTGTATAGATGAGCTAAAGTCGTGCATTCTGAATGGTGGCGGAGTCTGAAACATCTCTTCCTTTGTCCGTATCTTCATCAGCATACGTTCCTGACATTTGTAGAATGTATATGAACTATGGCGAATTTCAGATATTTTTTTAGTAAAACCAGTCCATACACATGAGTCTCCAGAAGAGAAATCAAATGTAAGCACTAGTAAATATTTTTTCGTGCTCTAAAAATACCACACATCTTTTGAATCATATTGCGAGAAGAAAAACGAACAAAAATTTCGAATTTAGACTGCTGCATTCGTCTTGCTACGTTCAAGCAATGGCTCTGCGGGGTAGTGTATTCGTTAAAGATCCTTCCTTCTTGCACCACTCCGAGCAATGGGCCTGGTCTTTCGGTGCCATGATTTTTGTGTAGAGCGTTCTTTACTTGCAAGTGACAGCCGCGAAGAAATTGAAGCCGTGGATAACTGTTCTTTCTGATCATTACAGTAGCATAACATTCTGAATGAATGATCAGAGCGCATGCTATTGAGCACTTTTGTTGATTATGAACGAAAACGGAACGTAATCATCAACAAATTTCAAAGAGCGGCAGTGGCCTGTGAGTAGGCAGCCGTTCTAAGCTCTCGCTGCAGTCAAAGCAATGACCTTTTATTGACTTTAGGGTAAGGTGAAAGATCCATAAAAAATCGACAAAATATGGTGGAGAACAACATATACCTAGACGCAAATTCAGGCATGAAGCCTTCCTTCCCGCATCTACATGATTGCTGAAAAACATCACGTCCCGTACTGGGGATACACTCTGGCATTGCCGAGAAAAAAAAACACATGAAAACGAAAGGTTCGTAGGAGCCTCTTCACGCTTAGTTGCTCGCCAGTGCTTGGTATTGTTCCCAAAAGCGAAACGACTGACTCGCAGCAAGCATGTACCTAGTCCTAGGTAAACCGTATTCAGATCAAGTCGGGGAGCTCGATGGCACGGGATGGTTGCTCGGACCGCCAAGCGCCCTGTTCTGCATACGCTTCGCTGCTGCAGTCTACGAGACTGCGTTTGTAAGCGTGTGCACCGCACCAAATACAGAGCTTAACTCTCCATAGCCGGCGAAAGAAGACCACTGCAGCTGCATGCAAAACGCAAAAAGCTCCCCTTTCTTCCGACAGTTTAACGAAAAGTTGAGAGCCGCTCAGTTCGGCTCTAAACAATCGAAACACTCATGGGATATTTGGCACGCTTGGTCGCGTTATACATTTCATACTTGACGAGGGACTTTACTTGATAAAAAAAGATCATACTGACGACTACAGCGCCGGCGAAGCCCAGGCCTTTGGTGCAGAACGGTGATTCATTGTCGTTTCTTTCGCTCTCGCATACGCCCGACGTGCACCGACAGTCGTTAGGATTCTTCGCGCTCAGTAGAAACTATATCCAGGCAGAAACTTCATACGACTGCACCATTTGCAATCCTCTCCTGCACGTCTTTATAACGCTAGCATTGATAAGTTTTGGTTCAAATCCTTGCATGTACCATTTTTAGCGCGAAAGCACAACTTCACGAGTTTGTGTGAACCTTGACCTTGAGGGTGATCTTGGCCAAACCATAAATAAATAAATAAAATATATATTGCTACTAGTGGGATTCGAAAGCCGCAGCCGATCACGCTTCGTGTTAACCTGCAGCACACTATCGCGCTGTGCTTTGCACATAGTCTTCTTCAACACCCATTACTGCCATCAAAATAATATTCGCGCATTGAGCTATGTGACGGTAGGGACAGAGTCGGACGGTGCATGCGTTGTCGTGGACAGCGCACTGTCAGAAACACGGCACAGAGAAATACGCGCTGACATTGACAACATTGCTGCAGAAACTTGGCACTGGAGCATAGGCCACCGGCTCACACTGGGTAAATTGCCAATGACGATCAAAAAGTTGAATACGCGCATAACTGGCTCCCTGGGTCAGTGGACCTCACTCGCGCTGTCAGATACGTGGCGGTGGTGCCCACCTGCAAAAATCTGTGCTTTCACATAATATTTCTTGTTTAGAAATGCTGAATCGGCAGCCAATTTTTTTCCTACATTCGTGTGCTTTCATTTTCCGAAAAGAGTTACGGCTTACACTGGAGTTACAGCTGCACCACATTTTTTTCGAAGGTGTCTCGGCTCCATTGCTACGCACAACCTAGTTTAAACAGGAGTGCGAACACCAATACGTGTCACCCTTATTCCCTGTTTTACGCAGCTGACCAGTAGGTCTGTCCGTTGTTTCGCAATGTTGCCGCCGCACTAGAGGTATGTCTCTGCAGGATTTAGATTTCAGCACTGAGCCGGTAATAATACGTACCTATACTGACGCGTCCCTGAGTAATACACTGCTTGTCTGTGTCGACCTGATATGAACACCTTCACTTGCCTTATTGATACACGTGTGCTAGGTTGGAAACTCCAGACGTGATTAATTATGATGTGCCAGAGGTGTGTATTCTTATCGTAATTGCTGTTAAGTTAGCGTCAATAACTGCCGCGAAGCGCTGCATGTTTTATAATCTCGTTCTTTCCAGACGTTCCTTGATTATCACCCACGCCGCATGGCTTTATCACTTTGTGAACAGCGCGACACGCAACGACAGCACTCTGAAAAAATAATAATCCAGCACAGCTGTTTCCACGATGTTCGAGATGACTGGCGGTTCTCTCTAACCTACGCTGCTGAGTTTAAATTGAGCATAGTAGAGAGCGGCATGCGTTTTTTTCCAGCACTTGCTGCTTTATCCGCCAATGGTTTCTTCTGCAGCGAACGATTTGTTTGGTGTTCGTGGTCCTAATATCGCCCAATAAACAGTCAACATCTGCGCCAGCTTGATCATTGTCTGACCGTCGCGCTTGCCGTCGCAACTGTGTCACTATATGAAATGTCGTCTGTATTAAGCAGACGAAATAGATAGGTTTATGTAGACAGGGATTCGCGTTACACTACGGGCGGCAATTTAGCGAGCAAGGAGAGGAAGTGGATTGTATCATTTTGTAAGTTACGTAAATTTTGAACATCTCTTCTTAGATAACCGGGTTTCCCAACAGGCATGCATTCATCAAGAGCTAGATGCTACAAATCAGCGTGATACTGGGACTGTGTCACGGATCCCCGGAGAACACTCGGGCCGAGAGAATGGACTAGGCGACAGGTGTACCCACACAGACCCACATTTAATACACCCTACGTGACACAAACACTAGCACACAAAACCAACTAACAAAACTAACACAAAACGCAAAGATCTACCAATACACACAACCCGGGAACACCCAGTCTATTAGCGTTCGGCTGTTCATGCTCACGGTTCGGTGCTGATGAAGCGTTTGCATGGGTCCAATCAGTGGCATCCAGCAGCGGCGTCAAGGCGTTCGAAGTGCTCAGGCTGCCGTCGCTGGCGGCGTCGTTGGCGGAGTCGTACGAGCTCCCGGTCCAAGTGCCCGTGGAGGCGATGCTGGTGACGTTGGCGTTGTGGGCACCACCTGGATGGGTGGCCACATTGCTGGAGGCACCCGTGGCCGTAGCAGGTGGTTGCGTCAGCCGTTGACTCCTCGGAACGGGCTCAGGAACAGCAGGAAGTCTGCGGTGTGACGCCGTAGAACTCAAGATCACCGGAGCAGTAGCCGGCGTTGCTATCTTCCAGCCGAGGTTTTCCTGACCCGTCGGAACCTCCGCTGCTCTGTTCTCTCCCCCCCCCCCCCCCCCCCGTGCCATGCTATACCTCGCGTTTTTATAACCTTGGCGTTGGTACACGTTAACCTTGGCGTTGGTACACGTAATCCTTGTCGTCGCCGTCTTCGCCTTCTCTTCTGCACCAATCATCTCTTCCAACTTCACCGTAAACTACTTCTTCATCTTCTTTGTTCTTGGGTTAATACACGTCATGCTTATCGTCATCCTCGTCACCTTCTCCAAACATCTTTTGTTCATACTTCTATTTCAAACTTCCTATTACATGTGACAGAGTGGCGTCAAAGACCATCCTGCAGCAAAGCCAGATCTTTTGCAAATCGCACCTGGCCATCCGCTTCATTAAACGGTAGTCGCGAAACTTAGCATGCAGAGTGCTAAGCAGCACCAACCCTGCCTAGCTCAGCGCTGTGAAGTAGCGGTTCGGTGAGGACAGGTCAAAATTCCTTACCGACATATTGAGCAACCATTTCGTTCTGTGTCACCGACGATGGGCCTTGAGAACTAGATGCCGTGACATGAGGACCACATCCAGTAGGCTGAGGCCTTCGCTGAGTTTCTTTAACTGTCGACTGAAAATAATTCTGTCTCTTAAGTATCAGAATACAGCGTACAGGCAACTGAGTTTCAAACAAACCGAGGCATATCCAAAAATAGTGTCTTATCCGATAAAAAATGGCCATGCATCGACAGTCTTCAAATGTTTGCTTGAGGCGGGAGTGCACGAAATTGCCTCACAGAGGAATTCTGTCGCAACATGGAGGCTTATCCGATGCTGCCCGTAGGACGGCACTTAGTTTCCGGCGCCTATCGGCTCGGGTTAGTTGCAGGTTGCGTTCAAGGAGTATTGAAAACAGGTTCATTGATTCGTAAAGAACCGATAAACCTCCGCTGCTTTTGCGCGAAACGCCCCTGAGGTTGCGTAAACGGTGCAGGGGTTGCGGTGCAAAGGGTGAAGCCGCTGAACCTTGACGCTTAAACGTTGTCTAACTGTATAGAGCGCTGAATGCCACACTCTTCTGTCTGTGGCGTCATTCTGTGTAGCCGCGTAGGTCGGTCACCCCTGATGGCAGCATTGCGGCAAAGTCATTGACACGGTTTTTGCAGAAAAAGTTTATTGGCTTTGTTTAGTCCGTTTAGGGGGTACATATGCCTATGTAACGCGTTACGAGCAACGCGTCCACTCTCTCCCGTATACCCCAAAATACCGCGTTCCTTCTCCCCGCGCCGCCAAGCACATGGCGCAGCGGTTGTTGTGCGACTGAAACAAGGGTGAAACAAAAAGTGCACGGGCCTGCCAACAGGCCTGCGCTGAGCCGCAATCCCTGCCACGCGCTGACTGGAAAGATAGAAGAGACACGCGTCGCAACAACCGCGTCCGCCGAAGCGACGACGGCAAGTTTATAAGATATTTCCTGTGGCGAGGAGTCGTCCACGCAACGCAGGCGAAGCCAGCTCCCGACGTTCCTTTGAAGCAAGGAAGGTTGGAATGAAAGAATAAAGAGAGAACGCGGTGCCGCGTGCAGTGACTGAGTACCACGGCTTGCCAAGGCTCCGGCGTCTCGTTCGCCGCGGAGGCAGGAGAGAGGGGGAGGCTAGCGATGTGGTTGAACGAAGTTAAGAGGAGGAGCGACCTTCCTGGCGGCCTTGCGCGCTGGGAAGAGGTCTTGCTTCGAAGGCTACGCCTCCGTGTCGCCCTCACCCCAGCGGTAACATGATCATTTCCTGCACAGTACCATGCCCCTTTCTGTGACTCCTGCCCCCTCTGTCCCGCTCCTGTCTGTGAGCCGGACACTAAACGCTTGCTTTGGACCTGCCCCTCTTTGCGAGCTATCCAGCAGAAACACCTCTTCCGGAACGGACCGCCCCCGGCCGTCCACCGGATGTAGAAGAATAGATTTTTGGGCCGCACCACCAGCTGTTATTGGGCCTATTTCGAGATTGTAGTGTGTACCCATATTTTTAAACAATACTTTATGCCAGCAGGCACACTGTCGATATAAAAAAAGAAGGTGCGAATAAGAGACCACGACGGATGGTAGCGACAAGTGTACGCTGTGGGATACTCGTAGATTCGCCACGCCGGCGGAAGCGGACATTCTCCATTCCGACAGAAAAGTCGAAAGCGCGTTGCCATCCGAGCTGAACGTGCTAGACCGCACCGCTAGCGGTGGTGTTGGTTCATAAAGCGGTGAATACCAGTGGCCAAACGACTTAGAGACAAATAGGCTAAGCCAAGTACCCAAACGTACTCGAAACAAACAAGCCAAAGCGAAGTAGGTAAACATGCGCGAAACTTAAAAGCAAAACCAAGTAGCTATCTGTGTGTCAGGTTGGCTCGTAGCGTGCATTAATCAAACTGTATTCAAAACACAGTTCACAGCGCTATAGTACAGTAGAGCAAAACAGCAGCTACATGGCATTTTTGATATTCCGTGAGCTCTTTTTAAATGCCGAAAAAAAATCCACATAGGAGCTACGATCGGGTGGACAAGTGTCCAGAATGCGCCGCTTGTGCCTCAAATGCATCACTACGTTACCTTATTCACCTAACAGCCCGAAAATGGCGCGTCCATTTAGCGCGCCGAGAGGTGCTAGCCTGGAAGCGTCTGCTCTGTCTCCTACGTGCTTGGTGAGAGAAGCAGCCCCCACAATGAGTCGACAGGCTGGCGTGCTTTAACGCGTATGTCGCCAGTGTGATAACGCCTCGGAAACCCGCATTTATTGTTAGATTCTACCAGCAGCGCCGTGCGGCGGGCTGCGGCAGCGTTGCTGCGCGTATCAAGCCAAAGGAATAGAACATCGTTCCGCCGACATTCTTTGATGGCGGCTGCTTTTAACTGGAATGAACGAGACGATAAAGAAAATATACCACCGCCAGCGGTACGTTTTTTGCGTGCGCTTGCAAGTTCTGGGCACTTCTTTCTCCAATTGGACAACATTGCTAGAAGAAAATGACGCGCATGTTTGTGAATCCACAATACAACTTGACGAACCTCGCATGGACTTAACTTGAACAGTACCAAAATTTCACACCTATTCTCCGATAAGATCTAATTTGGTGGAATATTAAAGATACTCTCAGATCCTCGACAGTAGGATCTGTGGTTTCCAAGATAGTTGCTAAGGTAATCGCTGATAGAATTTGATCAGCCTTAGAATTCATCAACCAAAGAATCCTGGCTGGCTTTTTTAAACGCTATTTAGCAACACACCATATTGACACCATCAATCAGGTAACAGAGAAATATGCTGAACATAGCCAACCAGTATATATTGCCTTCTTACAATACGAGAAAGCCGCCGCGGTGGCTGAGTGGTTATGGCGCTCGGCTGCTGGCCCGAAAGACACGGGTTCGATCCCGGCCGTGGCGGTCGAATTTCTATGGAGGCGAAATTCTAGAGGCCTGCGTGCTGTGCGATGCCAGTGCACGTTAAAGAACCCCAGGTGGTCTAAATTTCCGGAGCCCTTCACTACGGCGTCTCTCATAGCCTGAGTCGCTTGGGACCTTAAACCCCCATAAACAAAACCAAATCAATACGAGAAAGCACATGACACAAATGAAACACCAGCAGTCCTACAGACATTGCGAAACCATGGTGTAGAAGAGACTTATGTAAACGTGCTAGAAAAATTCTACAGTGATGGCATAGTGACGGTAGTCCTTCACAGGGAAAGTGATAAAATCGTAATAAGTGAGGGTGTCAGGTAAAGAGGATGCGATCATTCTAATACTATTCATCGCTTGTTTATTGGAAGCATTCAAAAAATTAGGCTGCAAAGGGTTGGGGATAAAATCTAACGGGGAATACCTTGACAATCTCCAATCTACTGATGACATTGCCTAGCTATTTATTTGAGGAGCTAAATTCTAAAGCATGATCGAGGACCCATACAGGCAAATCAAATTTGTAGGTCTAAAAACTAATGTGGAGAAATCTAAAGTAATGTTCAATAGTGTCGTAAGGGCACAGCCGTTTATGATAGGCAGAAAAGCATTAGAAATTTTCAGGTGAGACAACTGCTCAGGGTAGGTAATGACCCCATATCCGAATCACGAGAGGAAATGGCCGGGAGATAACCTTGGAGTTGAGTACACTTGCAGGCACTCTCAAGTAATTAAAAACAGTTTGCAAATAATACTCAAGAGAAACGCACATAACAGCTGACATTATCCTTGCTCATCTACGCGGAAGAAACGTGGAGGCTAGCGAGAAGGGTTGCACTTTAATTAAGGACAGCGCGGAAAACAATGGAAATAAAGCCAATAGATGTACCGATATGAAACAGGAACGGAGCAGAATGGATCAAGGAAGTAACCCGAGTTAACACCTTATTGAAATAAAGACGACATGGGTGTGGGCAGGGCATGTAGTGCGCAGGCAAGATAACCTATGACTCGTTAAACGAGCGGAGTGGGTTCTTAAAGACGGCAAGCGTAGCAGAGAACCTGACATTGTCAGACGGGTGGACGAGATTAGAAAGTTTGCAGAAACAAGCTGGCCGCAGCTGGCGCAGGACCGGGTTGACTAAGTGGAGGGAAATGAGAGAGGCATTTGTCCTGCAGTGGTAGTACTTAGCATTATGGCGATGAAGATGGCAGTAAACCATCTGCCGCTGGTTTCAATAAGCTGCGGTGCACAACGTTCCTTTAATTGATTCCTAAACTAAAGGCAACTCCTAAATAGCTAAGTATGCGAGACTCCTAAACAGGGCATACGCCGATACTTATTTTTTATGTGTAGCATGGGTTAAATTCTTTTGCCTCCTTGTAAGTGGCACTTCGGTGACTACAGTGAAATTTTAAAAATTCTGCTTGTTTAATTACAGCTTTGGTTTATTAGAAGAGACCGTTTCTTCCCGTCAACAATTCATTCATTACGAACAATACAGCCGAGTTCTTCGTAACCAAAAATAATTAGTGTCCACCAGTCCGCTACAAACATGAAGAAAAATAACTTTTCCTCCATAAGATAAGCGGCTTTTCCTCCATAAGATAAACACAATAAGCGTCAATACGTTTCAGCCTGACTAAAATGTTCCGGGTATTTACCTGAAGCTGTATGCTGCATGGGCGATGAGTGGCCCTAGCAACGTACTTCGTCTTCTTTAACAAAGCGCTGTATTGGCTTATGCCGATATAATTGATTGCCTTGCGCTTATTGGAGGAATAATAAGCAGCAGTTCAACTTGTAAAGGATGTGTGAATATTCGGTAATAAAATTTCGGTTTTCTAGGCAAATGAACGGAAGCAGTTGAATATCAGAGCTCGGTAGTGGCCTTGAGCTTGAAACAGAAACACTGCAACTAAACAAGAAATATCTCATTCGTAGTTGCGGAGCTCGTACATGCTTAACAGGACCGTGAGCATAAAAGAACATAGAGCTTATCGAAAGTCATGTTCAGTACGAGAGCGTACCTTATTACCTCCAGAATAAAGTGAGCATGAATGTAAAACGGCGTTGCTTGTTGAGAAGAGCGTATTAAGCCGTGTTAAGGACGTGTATTCGTGTGCAAAATAAGAATAATTTATTCATTATGTAGTCTCAAATTCTCATTGCAGAGAAAATAATTCTGTCCGGATGACATTGTGGCAGCGGCTGCTTCAGCTGGGGATTTTTCGTCAAGTTTTTTAATAATTAAGAGATGAGAAGATCAACATTTCATGGTACAATGATATTTTGTGTGTAGCTCTAATGTTTTTTCACATACCATCGTTGGCAAATTTAGCCTAAATGTTTAGTTTGTTGATAGCTTAGGACTGAACGCTAACGTCGCTACAAAAACCGATATGTGTCTATGTCAAGATTTATTTACCTCTTGCGAGCAGTAAGCGGAGGTTTTCGGCCCCCGATAGTAGGCGTCTTAAAACAAAGCGCAAGCTTTTCCTCTGAGTCAACAAATGAGCATATCTCTCGTAAATAGAGCTATAAGCCAGCATTGCGAAAAAACGTTTCTAGGTTCTATTTATCCTTCCACTCACGAGAGGCCGACGTACGAGAGGCAGTCATATTTTCATAAAATATATATTCTGGCACTCGCTGCTTGAATCAAAGCGAATCTACGAAGCTCAACGCTTAATTACTGCACGGTGCGGCCCTTGGTTCTATCGTTGCACATAAAATTAGGTGGCAGGCAAAGTGCAGCCGTGGGCTTTCTAAGAACATCCGTCCCACTTTCGCAAAGTAGGATTATGCGCCTTCATAAACACGGGATAGAACACGGCCTAAAAAATGAAGCAACTCTTTGTGTGAGCATGGTCCCTAATCATAGTTCCACTCGAATTGTACGACCCCGCTTATTTAGTAGACGGTTGCATTTTACCTCCCATAGCACAAGCACTGTTGTGTGTTGAGTACTTGCGGTGATGTATAAGTCTCCTGGCAAGATTGAACACTTATACGTAATAAATAACTCGCTACCACGCTACGAAATGAAAACGCGGATAGCACAAATCAACAAAAAAAACCACAGAACAAAAGACAGGATATGTATATATAGGCGACAACAAAGGAAAACAGCGCATGCGCCTGTTTTCTCAGAGTTGTCGAAGCCCTAGTTATCGGGACAGAACTGGGAACCTATTTCCTTTACTCCTGTACCGGAATTAGTGTTTCCCCGTGCGACGTTCAATTCAGCATTAGGCGACGACGTTAGGCTGCGAACATATGTGCGCATTGCGCTGATTGAGCGGCTGCTGGACCTAGAACTGGTTCATTTCCTGAGCACTGTGAGAGCCCCGTCCTTTCGATAAAAGACAGCATACGTGCTTACGTTTCTGTAGCAATAGACGAAAATTTATCGTCAGTTCCTAAATAGGTTCCTTTGCCATCGGTTATAAACGTCGCGTAATGTACATCTTGCGTAATGTTTTTATATACTTGATTTGCAATACACAATATGTACTGTCCTCACAACTTACCAGCGCGTTAATTTTTTAGAATCATTTCCGTCTTTTGTGAGCAAGTCTCCAACTTTTCGTTCCTGCTTGAGAACCCCAGAAAAAAGTGGTACAGGAAATACTAGAGAAAACTAGTTCGTGTTACTCATAACAAAATTGTACGTTTGGAGCACAAGATTGCCGTCGCGTGTGTGCTTTGAATTCTTTTGTTTGTGTATTTATTACGCGATTTTACTTTCGCCTGAAGCGGTAACGAACCTGGACATCATTATTTAACTTTTGGTCCTTTGTTTTGCGTGAGGAAACATCCTTTATGCCACTATGACTGCAAAGACTGACTGACATGGAGCTTGATCGTGACCACAAAATAGAACGTCGCAGCGCTGACTGACGCTGAGCTGACTGACTGCACTGCAGCCTGACTGACTACGACTGACTGACTGACTGACTGACTGACTGACTGACTGACTGACTGACTGACTGACTGACTGACTGACTGACTGACTGACTGACTGACTGACTGACTGACTGACTGACTGACTGACTGACTGACTGACTGACTGACTGACTGACTGACTGACTGACTGACTGACTGACTGACTGACTGACTGACTGACTGACTGACTGACTGACTGACTGACTGACTGACTGACTGACTGACTGACTGACTGACTGACTGACTGACTGACTGACTGACTGACTGACTGACTGACTGACTGACTGACTGACTGACTGACTGACTGACTGACTGACTGACTGACTGACTGACTGACTGACTGACTGACTGACTGACTGACTGACTGACTGACTGACTGACTGACTGACTGACTGACTGACTGACTGACTGACTGACTGACTGACTGACTGACTGACTGACTGACTGACTGACTGACTGACTGACTGACTGACTGACTGACTGACTGACTGACTGACTGACTGACTGACTGACTGACTGACTGACTGACTGACTGACTGACTGACTGACTGACTGACTGACTGACTGACTGACTGACTGACTGACTGATGTTGCTGAGAGGAAGAAGGAAAAGGAAAGTGCACGGGCCTTCCTACTGGCTCGAGCCGAGCTGCGCTCGCTGCTGCGTGCCGAAAGTAGGAGAGGTACAGGATAGGAGAGCAAAGAGGGAAACAAAAGACGAGCCGCGCTAATATGCCTCGGGCCTATCCCGGAGGCAGTGCAATACCGGGCCGACCCGTGCGAGAGTGCTTCAAGCACTTCGCCATATTCCAAAAATAAATTTAATATCTTGGGTCCAAGGACCCACTGCAAATATTAAATCAGGTATCAGGTATCATGACGGATGGCGACGGCATGAATTTAATAGCTGCAAGCAAAGCGCGACCGCTCCTTCCCGCGCCACTGCCTGATTCGTCGTCTTCTATAGTCTGTGACATGATCCGGGGCCACCGATCGATCGTCCCGATCGCGAACTAGAAAGAGGGAGCGGACGATGTGAATCAGGACAGGACGTTGAACGTGAAGCGATGGCTGACAGGTGAAAGGAAAAAAGTGAAGGGCTTGCCGCCATGGTGGATGAAAGGTTTATCTGATAAGCGCTGGCCCACGAAGCTTCCGGGCCACGAGTCACCTGGAGCCGACGGCCGAGGCTCATGAACGCATCCAACGGCCGGCATGGGCAGACGAGCTGTGTTCTAACATGTAGGTGGCTTCTCGTGGGGTCATAAGATCTGGTTACGGCGACGTCGTGAGTTCATGTCTTCTGGTCGGGGCCGGGTACGGGGCTGGGGTGAAGGGCGAGTTCGGTTTCGATCTAGCGGATTGAGGCCAGTGGGGCCGTGCGGACCAGGTGCACACGGCCGACAACTAGAGCACACGCCGGACACCAAAGCTCCAGGACTAGGGTGGTGATAAAACCCTGCACTTCAAACCAAATGTCATGTGGCGACAATCCTATCATTACAGAACGACACGACTGATCGTGATGGCATTATTTAAATTCGGCAGGCCTAGCGTGAGCGCTCCTGCCGGCTTCTTCTTCTTCTAGTCCATCACAATATGCGGTGCTACAGAGCGCTGTGATCGATTTCAAGAGTCACTTTTGTGCTAACATTTGCAAGGTTAGTTATTGGGAATATGGCGGCATATATACTCTATGTATTTTTTGTCGTTCACAGTCACAGGTTTTCAGTGTTGTTTAAAAAAAAAATTGATTCCCAGCATAGCCGCCGCCACCCCCCCACCCCTCCCCCCTGCCGCTTTGAAAATCCGACTTTGTCGCATTCGCTGTCTCCTGATAAAAAGAGATGTGCAGCGCTGTGAAACCGGCGACAAAACAAGTAATGATAGCTTGCTGCTGTCCCTACTGGTCGTACATTCTAATTGCTCAAATGGAATAGATAGTAAGGGCCAGTAAAGGTGCTGACCGTCATCATGACACTGCTCTCTTCATGTTAAGCTGTCTTCGTGAATATTAACGTGGACATCCACAGCTAAACCCAACCACTTAAACCCACACAACGCGGTGCTGGAGCAGCGGTGGGCGACCCTGGCCAGCAGCACCCTGGAAGACCAGGAGGCGCTAGTCGCCATCGCCAAAGCGTCGGCGGAAGCTACTGTAGTCCTGGAGTAAGGAGCCCTCCCACAATCCGCACCGGACTCCTTTTACACTATAAATTTTTATTCTCTCTTTCTCCGTCAACTCATGCTTATGCGCTAGCAGCAGGCAGAAGAGCCACGTTCTCTCCGCTTTATTTCAAAAGCTGCCACAACGCATGGCCACCGGGTGCCTATGAAGCTATCTCCCACTCTTCAGCGCATTCTCTTTCATAGTCCTTACGCTAATATGAAAGCGATGTTTTGTTTTGTGGACTCTTGCTTCGCTGTGAATTCTTCAGAAGAAACATGTAATGACAGCTCAGCTAAAACTGGCTGACAGATGCATGTGTTTCACAGCAAAAACACTTCCAAAACAGAGCGTTTTTTTACTGCCTTCTCTCCCCGTTATCAACCTTATTTTCTTCTATTCATGACCAACGGAACTAAAAGAGAGCATGCGAGTTGCGTATAGAGGAAAAACGTACAAAAGAGTGAAACGGATGTCGCTATAAAAGGCGGCACTTAACCTCGATGGCTTCCATCCTCAGCCGGCGTTTGGGTTCCAGTGCCACTGCATGAAAAGTTAATTATTCACTTTGGCCCATCACTTTGGAGGATTATCTTAGCCTTTTTCTATATTCTCTTTTTTGCCCTCCACACAGCACGTGTTTAATGTACTTCGCCGCTATAGTGGCCGTCTGGGCCAGTTAGGGGTCTCCAGTAATGAAGCGCCTATTCGCTCTGAATGAATTTTGTGGTGATGGGCAGACACTGCTCTTATGCATCGCAGAGCAGAATTTGTATTATTTGGTTCGAAAGCCCCGAGGGTCTATCATGAATACCGATGAAAGCCTTCATCCGGACAGCGCTTTTTATGCGTAAAGAGCTGGTTGTGATTTTAATTTCTGCCCAGAAATACTGTTAATTGCACATTCTGCAGGTTCTGGCACTGAAGTGAACGTCGCGAATGTTCCCGTAGCAGTAAGTTAATAATGCAGCGTACCCAACGAAATAAGCTAGGCAGAGCAAAATGTTGTTTTCACCAGACAATTTTGATTTAAAAGTGGTGACAGTTTTTTTTCATACAAGTCATAGAAAATGTTACGAACACATTTTTTTTCATTGATAACAACAGGTTTTGGCAAAACAACCCATGTTGAAGTGTTCTTTTTTGTTTTTGCATTTTTGCGCGTTTTTCTTCTTTTCCTCATTTGTAGAAGAAAGCAAAATTTTCTCTCTCGAGATGAATGTCGTTGTGGTTACTACTTGCCTCGTTTTCCGTAGGCTTGCTTGAGAAGATTTTGTCGAGAATATTGCGGCGCGATTAAAACAAAATACACAGTAAAGCACAAACACAGCGCTGTGTTCGATCATTTCTCACGTAATTGTCGGACGGCACCTTTACATGTTCGTTATAATGTGCAACGAACTGGCCCCAAAAGTCAGCTCTGTTAAATCTCAGAAGACTCCCGTCACCGAAAGAAATATTTATATGGATGTTGACGAACGTCTTTCACATTTAGGGCCACCGCGGTGGCTCAGCGGTTATGGCACTCTGCTGCTGACCCGAAAGACGCGGGTTCGATCCCGGGCCACGGCGGTCGAATTTCGACGGAGGCGAAATTCTAGAGGTCCGTGTACTGTGCGATGTCAGTGAACGTTAAAGAACCCCAGGTGGTCCCATTTCCAGGGCCCTTCACTACGACGCCCCTCATAGCCTGAGTCCCTTTGGCACGTTAAACCCCATAAACCAAACCTAAACATCTTTCTCATTTGGTCGTGGGTAAAAATTGTCACCTGAATTGGGCTACTGCAAAGTAACCTCCCTGCATTGGCCCATTATATTTGCCCAATGTTATGCTTAAGACAAAGAATGCATTCACGGTTCCAAGCATCTAAAGCGGTTTTGTTCTCAGGGCATCAGCTCTATACCATCGTCATACTTATGATGTTGCAGCGCTTGATAGGTCACACGGGAGCGCTTGGTCCTGCACCTTCAAGGAATACGACTGGAAGATATAGGGCGGCGTAGTGTTATCGCTTTCTCCGGAACTTGGCGTTAATAGCCTGCTGCAAGTTAATGTAAACGTAGTGACACGAGAAAGGGGAACAGAATTACAGAACATATTGCCAAATACAGTAATCTGGATAAATATGAGAGCCGCAATTCTCAGAGAGCTCTCCGCATAGATTAAGAACATTTTGGTCCAAGCCTCCGTGCCCGTACTTGTGACGAGTGACAGCGCAACTGGAAGACAGGCCTGCCACTGTTAACAGCGCCAGAACATGCTGACGAGCTCTTAAAATGTGAAGGAAACAAAATAGAAAACTACCAGCTAGTAGGTCAAAATTGTTCTTCCGTACATCGACCATCCCTGTTTTCGTGTATGCTGGCTGCGAAGTGATAATTAATGGGAAGGACGTTGTTAGAAAAGAGCTTAGCAAACAAAGCCACACTCTAATGGCATCACAAGAGAAATAGGCGGCAGAGAAGAAAGGCTTTGTTCTCCGCACACATTGCTCGTGAGGGTGAGCATGCGTTGCCTGCTTTATTTGACGAGGAAGAGGAGCGGCAGATACGGAGGACGTGCCTGAGGGCATGCACACGGGTTGAAGCAACAGAAGGTGAAAAGGGGAGCAGGGCCTAGAAAGACGGTGCACGGCCGGATCCTGTTAGATGTGGCGTGTTATTTCTGCACGGATGCGCACAGCTGGGTGCCGGGTAGCCGGATGGCATTTGTGTGTGTGGTGGTGGGGGGGGGGGGGGGGGAGGTGTTGTGTTTATTTGGGTGCGAACGAAAACACCGCGAGCGTCAAAGGGGAGCGTGAGACAGCCAGAATTGATGACTCCGAGCTGCTGGGCAACGGAGCCGGCGGCGCGCGCTTCTCCTTGGTGCTGTACCGCCTCGCGATCACAGTTCTCCGACCCTTATCGGTGTTTGGGAGGGATGCGTTGCTGCTTACCGGTCTCTGGGAAAAAGAATGAGATCCTTCTTATTGTGTACCATGCTGATAGATACGCGGTTCCTTGCGATTTCTCTTCTTGGTCGGATGGTCGACGCGTTTGATGATTCTGCCGAGAGTTTGAGGTTACGTACAGGAACACTCGTCGCTTGTACACCGGTTACTGCGCGTCAAGACCCGCAAGCTGGGCAATATGACGCCCGCCCGTTGGCGGATTGGCCGGTTATCCATCTCCACGGTAATCAGCTGTAAATTCATTCGAGACAACAAAGGTCGCTCTCAGTCCGAGTACAGTAGTTCAGTTCGACTGTATTGTGCGGGAATGGCACTCTCTTTCACACTCTTTCCAGTAGAACAGTGCATGTGAGGTATACCACGGAATCAATTAAAGATCTCTTGATATAATGGGAGCTTGGTTTATCCTCTTAGTGGAAGTAACACCAAGAGGATAATAAATACTGCGCATAGTTTTTTGTTCAAATTACCATAAACGTTGAAAAATGTACTGTCCACTTTATGAGATGCGTGACCAAATGGTCCTTGTTTGCATTTCAGAGGCCAGTGCAGCAGAGTCACGTAAAGATTAATTTTTGGCGAAGGCTGATACTAAATGCCTGATGTGGAACGCAGTGTGGAGAAGCATGTTCTGAATGATGTACACAGTAGCACCGAAGTCTCGGTATTTCGTCTAACATACTTTCACCGACATGCTGCACAACTTTGTTGAAGCGCATTAGGAATGTTGATGATGGGTTTCCTTTCAAGGATACACTGCTCGCATGAGCAGCATGTCTATTGTCGCCACAAGGATGAAGATGGCGGTGACTACCAAGATATGGCAGTGCGTACCTACCGGGAACCAAGAGAGAATAACTTTTACAAAAATAGCGTGAGATGATAATAATTTCAATAAAGAACGCAGCAAACAACACAGATTTAGTTACTCCGCGTCAGTAGTGATCACGTGAAACAGCAAGCGCCAATAAGCTTCGTGCAATAATAAAGTATTGCACAAATTCGTTACGCTTTTACTAACAACACTTCCGTTCACCTATCTCTGCATGTACTGTAAATATTTGTTCGTCTCCTAATATTTACGTGGAAAATGGGGTTGACGTCTGCTTAATGTTACATTATGCCTGAAAAATCTGCGCCTGTAGTGTTAAATTTAAAGCCTGTATAAGTGAAAAGGCGTGTATTTTCAATAGCGGAGACGAAACAAGGCGCCATTACGTGGTTTTTTCCAGGAATAATAATGATTTTTGCCCTGTATTCAAAATACTTTCTGTCCCTCTGATTTTCCCGCCCGTACAGAGCTTCCTGAGGCACATATAAAAACTATATAAGTAACATAATATGTTCGAAATGAAAATACAGAATTCTACTTCAGAGTTAAAAATTAATTTTTCAATGTGTACATACTGAAATTTTAGACTTGCTTTATGGTCTTTGCTTTCGTGATGAGAAGGGCATCAAGTATGGCAAATATTTCGGGTTGTTTTCTATTCAGTATTTTTGCTTCCATGCTCACAGAAGACCAAGCAGAAGTATCATGTTCGCAATACTTACCATGGCAAACAGCAATGGCATAACATGGTAGCAATGGTATAACAGCAATGGTCACAATCATTTGCGGGGAAAGCAAGCGTATCTTTGCTTACTGCCGCCGTGGTGGCTGAGTGGTTATGGCGCTCGGCTGCTGGCCCGAAAGACGCGGGCTCGATCCCGGCCACGGCGGTCGAATTTCGATGGAGGCGAAATTCTAGAGGCCCGTGTACTGTGCGATGTCAGTGCCCGTTATTAAAGAACCCCCAGGTAGTCAAAATTACCGGAGCCCTTCACTACGGCGTGCCTCATAGCCTGAGTCACTTTGGTACGTTAAACCCCCATAAACCATAAACCAAACCTTTTCTTGCTCGCGCCGCGCGTGCTCGTGATAATGGCCTCGCCAATAATAGAAATGCTTAAAGTTGCTCGCTTAGTCCTATAATCGCTGCATTTTGTTTCAGTTGACGTGCAAATTGGGTTAACAAAAATCTTCGGTAAAATTAAGGAGTAAAACTAATTCATTCGCTTAACGCCGGATGATGCAAACAGCATAGATTGATGAATATAATTTGTGCAGATGGTTTGGCTAGCCGGTAAAACATCGCTGGTAAAAACTGTGGGGGATGTTTCAACCAGCGAAGAGGGCTTTGCTTCCATTTACAATTAATGTGGGCACACATGGCGTTTTTCGGGCAGACGGCATTTTTAATAATGGGACACTGAGGCCAACTTTGTACAATTATTGTTGTCAGATAAAATTATCTCCTTGACTCTTTCTAGCTACGTTGACGTTTTTTCGGCAGAAAACTACGCATTTGTTGCAGGAAAAAATGGATTTAAAAATGTTTCCGCCTCTGGATTCAACGTCTTGATGTCCTTACCGAACTTGACGCGTAGATATCGTTTTGAAGTGAACGGCGGCGTAACGTAGCCTCCGGGCTCCGCGCCAAAAATCAGTGTCGACGCATGCCCTTTACTTGCAAAATCGATCGTTGGCGGCGCCATCTGTATTTTATATTTGGTTCTTTTCTCTATCGTAAAAGAAGCATTTTCTCTGAGTTGTCGCTTTGTGCTTGGAACGCGGTAGGATACTGATGTAGGCCAACTGCAATTTCTCTCTACTGTCGCTTTAACATTAGTTGCACGTCTGCTCTCTGTCTGTGGGCCCATCCTTGCAACGTCTGTCTCGTGCTTTTTTTTTTCAACTGTCACAATTTTACTGCATGTCTGTCATCAGACATAGCTATGATGTTTGGGGAGAAGATACATAAAAACTTACAACTCTTCTGATGTCCCGCTTCATTATACTGTGCCTTGGGCTCCAGGAGTGCTGCCGCGAATGCCGTGTCTAGACATTTTGAAAGCCAAGAGCGACTGAGTCCTCGGAAAGAAATTCGCACACAAGTGCTGAAGTCAGTGCCAAGGCATCAAAAGCGAGACAGTCTTGTTTGTATCTATAAGGTGATTCTAAGTAAGCAACTTCCATTGCAATCGGAAAGCAAATAACAGGAATCGGCAGCTAAATCAGCACGGCGGTGACCTGCTTCAAACGGACCTCTCTGATGTTGAGCAACAAGACTGGACGCCCAGAAACGAAGCCCCAACCAGTTGCCCCATAGTTGCGCTGTTGCGAAACTCAACAAGGGACGCCTAATTTAGGGATAATGCTGGCTTACAGGGGCGGTGTCCTCATTCACCGGTTCAATCATCCGTGCTTAGCTTGCGTCATTTGAGGAAAATTGTTTTGCTTGGGCTTGTGCAAATTATTTGACCCTTTTTTATTTAGAGGGGGATAAGTCGCGTCCAGTAATGATGTCTGCCTGGGCTCTGTAGTGCCCTGCCGTGGCTCGGTTCCCGTTTTTATTTAGTTGTATTGTGTTTCAACACAGAATTTTCTAGCCTTCGTGTACTATAGTAACAATATTGAGGGTATTGACGAGAGTCCAGATTAGGCATGAATGAACCCTCAAACGCTGGGAAAGCATTTTAAGCATATTATTATAAATCAAGTTGTCAATTTGGGATGTCCTGGTTTCAAAGGTGACACGAACAATAGGTAACGCGTGCACACCTTGAGCACATATCAATATTTTTGGTCCGTCGCTAACTGGGCAGTTAGCTAAGGTTCACCATTGTTTTCAAATACTGTGGTTAGCGACGAAGTTTGAAAAATAACGGTCTCTTGAGATTCACAAAAGGCCAGAAGAGCCGTCATCTTTTTTTTGCGACCGCCCTGCTCAAAGCGAGAAGAAAGTTATTCTGAAGACACGTTAACTGTATAATTGAGAAGAGCACCGGCTTTCTCAAATTTGATATCTGAGGATACGCATGCACTCCACTTTGCTATAGATCACCCCATTATGATGCATCATGACTCATTATCAGCGCATGCGAGAAGTTTGAGCGGTTTTTCACAACGTTTTGTACACTTAGTTGAATGCATTAAAGGAGCTTGCATTCGAGCATCCCCATTTTTCTGTGAAAACTTTCTCTCTTCAGTGTTTCTTTCGAGGAGGCCTACCACTTCCTCATTGAAGCCTTTCGCGTGTCATCAAGGCTGAGAAGAGCGCTAATACATTTTAGGAAATAGCACATTAATTAACGCACAAAAAACTCTCATACGCAGGCGCATCAAGAAACAGCAAGAAGACATTTCCAGGGAATCTTGATGATCAGTTCCCTCGAAGCTCTAATTACTAATAAAAAGCTTCTTAAACTGAGATGAAGCGATGACAAAAAAAAAAGATTCCCTGGCATGTTTTTCAGATGAAAGTATGCCTCTCAATCTAACGTAACTTGTCGGCACCCCTGATTTAGCGCTAAGAAATTGTATGGAAATAAAATAAATACCTTAACAATGAGAATATCTGTATTACATAGGCGTAAAGAAGCCTACGCAATCGCTGATGTCAAGTTTATTTCGAGTTTTAGCCGAGCATATCTTCACTTCACTCCACTCTGCCACTCTGCAGCCAAATGCATGGCTTCTTATGTTATGAAGTGCTTAGAAGCGAACAAATTTTCATTCCGACAGGAAACTTCTTTTTCATTGTAGTGACACCATTGTTTGTAACCGGAGACTAGCCCCAAGCTGCTTACCTCTCTCCCCGCTAAAATAAAAGCGATTTAATATGTTCCGCAGTGGTACAGCTAAACTTTTAGCGTTAGCAAAACGGCTGCACAAAAAGTCTAGACAAAGCTGCCTATTGATAAAGGGGCAACAGGATATGATGGGAAACGGTTTCCTACGGAACAAACTGCGAGGTTACTCAGCCGTAATTGATGCTGGCAATTCGATACCGAAAGCGCAACACGTTGCAAGAGTTTGCTTGGCATTGCTCATTTGCATTCTAATAACCTTCGAGATATATCGGTCATGTCGCTTAATGCCTCTTATCCGGCTTTTGCACTGCCAAGTGTCACTAACCACCAATGCAGTCTTGTGGCGAGGGACAGCAGCTTCACTCGTGCGCGTGCCATTTGCTACTGAATCCCTCGCACAGTTGCTCTACCGCTCGTTTGCCCTAAAGTGCTCTCCAAAAGACGGCAGGCAACGTATCCTCTGTCCAGTCGGGGAATTATAGCAGCCAGTCAGTGCCGACGACGAAAACCACCGGTATTAATGGGGCCGCACGTGATGTACAGAGTGACACTTTGTCGTCTAGCTGCCTTGTCGCATTATATTGTGAGAGCTTTTATCCCAGCTTACTTCGGGAATGTGAGACGACTGTATGAACCTGGCTCCCTCTCTTGAACTAGGTTGAGAAACTTTCTAAAATCTGCCCCTGTAGAAGCAGGCTTTGCCGTAGGAGTCATCTGCAGCCAATTTTCTCAAGCCTCTCCTCCGACGGCTGAGGTCGTAGGTCGTATTAAGATTCTGCATGCGGAAAAACAGGCACACCCTAAGAGCAACGAATAAAATTAGATGCAATTGGAGAGTACTTGTTTTTCGGGCAATTTGCGCCTTTTATAAAACGACATAGAGAGATATTCACTCAACATTTGCTAGAACTGATAGCAAATTAGGAACTGGCGTCGGAAAACCAAGGAACACATTTTAAAAGCTGTTCGTGCGTCAGTGCAGTGCATGGTTGGGTGGCACTTTTCCTATCCTGCACTATACCGTATAACGTTTAGTCACGAATGTTTCTCAGGTGCTGGGTGTTTTAAGAATTAGACCTTGAATTTCTGGCGCCAGCTTTAGCTCTCACGTGAGTGCTGACACACCATGAGAAAGACTAATAGTCATCAAGAACATCATCATCTGTCTAAATGCACTGACCGACAAAGGCATCACCAGCTGCGGCCTCACTGCTCCCTGTAGCGTCCTAAACTCATACGCGCGAACGACTCTTTAACAACCTCTGCTATGTTTACCCTCTCTTGTAATACGCTTCACTAACCGGAGGGGCCATTGGTTATCTACTCTACGTATCATGATGTGCCCTTCCCATGCCCATTTCTCCTCGATTTCGAGTAGGATATTGATTAATACGCGTTTTTTTTTCTCCTGATCAACTCCGCTCACTGTCAGCCTCAAAACATTACACATTTAATTTTTGTTTCTGTAGTCTTCTGCGCTCACCTTTACCTTACGACCTTTTCTTTAGTCTCCATGTTTCTGCCCCATACCGGACAACTCGCAAGGTACAACTATAGTACATTTTCTACGTAAGGGATGCTGATACTCTTTTATTTGTCCACTGATTCCAACCAAATGCGCTCCAAAGGCACTCCAACCAATTCTTATTAGCTTATAGCTATTTAACTCTGTTGCTCCCAATCAACGGTCACTACCCGCACCAAGATGATGTATTCCCCTGTCATTTACATTTATGTACTCCTAACCTTATACTGTTGGTTCTCTTCAATACTGTTGAACGCTACCTAACTTTTCTACAAATTATTTTTAAGGCCCGCTGGTTCATTTCAAGATCCCCAGCCATGTTCTGTAATTCGTCGCCGGAATTACTTGAATGAATGAATGTTTGAGAACAAGTACAGAGAAGATAACTGAATAGCATGAAGCGTTAGTGTTTACGAACTGAAAGGAGAAAAAGTGGAGCACTATTAATGAGTAGGCAATCGGAGCCGTGTCTTCTCGTATAGTCTTCACGCAAAATCTGCATGAAGAAACTGTGCAGCAGACGATGTGCCACTTCGCTCATTGTACTTGTTTTGATCACATTGAGGTGGTGTTTTTTAGTATGGTTAAATGACATCAACTTTCGCTTACGTAGACTTCTAAATGTGGTAACGGTAGTAGGCACGAAAGGTCGAGAAAAAATGACGGAGAGAAAAAAGGGAGATTAACCAGATGAACTTTCTTTACTGAGGGCAGGAGACATCTAACGGAAGAGATAAAAGGAAAGAAATGATGTAGCTATTTAGACCATCTCTGTTCAAAGAACGAAGGCGCGCTGTCAAAGGCGCTCCTACAGGTCGATATTGTTGAGAAAGCACAAGTTAGCCGTTATCGCATTCTAAACCAGCGAATCTTTTCATCGAAGGTCAGGAATATTTGTACGCACAGCGAAAGGCTGCCCAGACGACATTATCATGGTGGCGACTCCAATGTGCACATCAAATGTTTATCAACTTTATGATCCATAGCGCAGCAACAAAACAGGGGACAAACACAAGCGCTAACATTTAGCACTTGTGTTTGTCCCCTGTTTAGTTGCTGCGCTACGCCACTAGCCCTAACCATCATCCACCTTGTTAATTTATCAACTTGGAACGTAGAGCTCGCAATGTTATTATATTATGGACTCACGAGGATCAAAGGACCGAAAATATGATTTGGAGTGATGGTGAAGATTCGTTCTTTTCTTGCCTTCTTTTAAAGTTCACCGGTGCGTTTCATGTTTGTTGCACTGTCGTTTTTCATTTTTGTGGTAGCTGTTACTACGCTGTAGGCTCTGGTTCACTTTCATCTGTGCTTTCATTAACAGGGCATTATGCGACGCGTTAGTCGGAACAGGCCGCAATTATAAATTAGCGGCCAAGCGATCACACTATTCATGTACAGCGTTGCGCAGCGCGCTTGGAAGTGTCCTCATGTTATCCACTCGAAGTTTTTAGCCCTCGTATTATTTCAAACCTGCTGGTCTGCTGAACGTGTGCAAGTACTGGTGCGTAATATCCCCGACGAATTTTTTTTTCTCTATGTGAATTGGTTCCCTTCATTCCTGACGATATTTCTGAGGAGGAACTATATGCTCTAGTAATCGTTATATTTAAGCCCTTGCATGCGTATCCACACCAAAAATTCCAATGCCTTGATCAAAAGGGATGGTGCAAATGAACTACAAAAAAAAAGATCTAAAGCAGTTTTCTTTTTGAAATGCGTTTATACAAGCAGTTATTCTCCGGGATAAAATTCAGACCAATGTTTTTTTTTCTTATATGGAGAGCTTGTTCTTTTGCTTTCATGATAAACGCTCGCTACTCAGGATTTTTCTCACCACTCCCTTACCTATGCTTTCGATGAATTTTCCTCAAATAGGCGAACCAGAGCGGAGTCGTGAAACTAAAAGCACACTGCACGATCTGAGAAAATAAAGACGTGAAGTTGCTCTCACGAATGTCTACAGACTACGCTAACACTATAGCAATGATCCTACCTCGCGTGGCCTCCAGAAAAAAAAGCTTAAAGCATTGAGATTCGCGAGCAGGAAGAGCAGAGGCAGAAAACCAGACACCTTCTAATCCCAGTAAGCGGGGCAGGAAAGAAGAAAGAGACAATGAGAATGGGGCGGGTAGAAACAGCGCCAGCAGTAGCACAAAAATAGAGCAGAAAATACTGGCGCGCGAGCGCCAAGGTGCGCTTTCTCTTTACTGCAAACTACTCCTTAGCACTTCTTTTCTTTCCTCTGCAGAAACTCGGTCTGATTTGGTCTCCCGTGTCCCAGGTGGCGAGAACGCTGACATCCGTAAACTGTGGAAATAGCTCGTTTGCACCGATCGACCCCGAGGGAACCGAGGGAACAGCACCTGCCAGTTCGACAATCAAGGAGATCCCCATTCCATGTATCGGCGCGCAATTGAGTTAAGGAGCTAGCTTGTTTCGCGGTTGCTTCTGCGTCTTTTTGTTTTTCCAGGGCAACTTATCTGTGGTTTTAACGATGCCGCTGATTGAGAAACTAGACAAAGGAGAACGAAGAATGGAACCAAATGAGGCTCGAGCCGAGGCCTGACGACGGGCTCCCATGGTTTCCTACTTGTATTCTTGCGCCAACGTCTTGTGCTGGGCGTATGTACGTCTGTGCCTGCTGGACCTTGCTTCTTGCAAGTGCATGAAAATTTTACTGCACTTTTACCGACGTAGCAGCTAAGTGTCCTCACTGTTCGTTAGGGTGATTCTCAACACATATCTTTTTATGCATCTCCTCTACAGCTTTTAGAAAAAGGTCGCGATTACTCCGTGGCCACTTTATTGGGTATTCTGCGTTTCCGACTCCAGTCACCATTCAGAAAACTAGTCTCTATCTGCGGGCTAAGGCAGAAAAACTCCAACAGGAGGTGCAGTCGCAACATCGCGAAAAATGTACGAACAGTTACGCTCCTGGTTAAACTCGGTTACGCTCCTGTTTTACCTCGGTTACGTTCAGCGCTGTGCGCTATATATATATATATATATATATATATATATATATATATATATATATATATATATATATATATATATATATATATATTGTTTGCTGCACTGAAATAAGAATAAAAATAAGGAGGCTCGAGTTTTGCTTCTAGATATGCTATGTACGGGCAATTTATTTCAGTTGTCAATGAAATTCAAAGTGAAGCCATAATATATCTGAATTGGATCAAGTTTCTTTTTAAAGTGATGTTAAACAAGTATAAACTATTGCATAAGAAAGGCTCTACTTAACACAATGTTTATATCTTATTTTTAAAAATTTTTCAACACAATAAATTCATGCCGAACTTTAAATTTGGTGCTATCACATGGCTGTAGTTCATGGCTTATACAGGAATAATATGGCGACCTACAACAAGCACATATGTGCTTGTTGTAGTGTGGGGTAATCAAAAGATTTGTTATATTTTGTAACGATCATATATGAATTTCACTGTTGGCGTTGACGGATGATGGGCAGGTGATAGCAGTAACGGAGTGGGAGAGACCTCTTCTTTCTTGCCTTGATTAAGTTTCGAGGCCTTCACAGCATGATAATTAAGAATGGCGCTGTACAGCTGATAGGTTGAGCAAACATTTTATGATTAAAGCAAAGAACGAACGCAGTCCTGACGTTTTCCCAATCTACATTCACTTTACTGAGCCGTAGCTTTCTAAAAGCATTTTGGAAGTGATTGTCCTGAACTACTAACTGAACGACTAAAGCTTGCGGCTTCTTCACTTTAGATTAGGCCGGCGTTTTTACATAGTGGCTGATGGAGCATGTTTCAGGTCCAGAACGTGCAACCTTATTGAGTAATCTGATGCCTACAATTTTTTATGGGAGTGGAAACAATACAGTCGCAAATAATTTGTAGAAGATCTAAGGGTGCGACCAAACGGAAATGTAAATCATTACGCATAGCGATTTTAAGTGACATGTTTTGAAGGTTCTTTCGAATCCGACGCCTTAATGCATGCCTGACGTACCCAGCTCAGCTATAGCAAAAGTAATTGCAGTTGGATCCCGCTACTGCGCTGTTGCTCCCCCAGGGAGTGCTGGGCGCCCAGCTTTTGAATTCCCACTTGTGCAAAGTAAAGTTCTTCGATGTAGCGGTATTATCACAGGTTGCATGCAAGTTATTTAGTCAACTTTGAGTAATATTTGACGGTATATTTTAGCGAGCAATCATTTCCGCATTTAGCGAAGCAGAGGCTTAATTTTGGATGGGGATGTTGGTTCTTTCTGACAGCAGTCTTCATGACATTTAGTGGTGATCGTTATTTTCTTGATTCCTGTAGTTCTGCGATAACAATCGTGGCACGCACCCTGATTTGGTCGGATACTATAATTTATTTTCCTATGCGCGAATCCTCAAAATTGTGATTATTTATTTTTTCAAATTTCTTAGGAAAATTATCAGTTCAACGGAACCCAAGAAAAATTTGCGAGATTACCAAACCTCTGATGCGATAATTTTGCGAAAGCAGTGTGATTTACCCTCCATGATTGTTTTAGTGCTTTTATCCTAAAACGGTGGTTCACAGAGCGAGAGAAGTTTTTTTTTTTATTTTACGATGAAGGTGACCGGAAGTGAGTCAACGACTGCTTTTATGCACCGCTTAATTGAAATCTGACTTAGAGCGAAAAATCAGATTCGCGCTCAGTGCACAAAAATGACGGACCTGATCGAACTAGTTAAAATCGTGCCGATTTTTAAAAGCGCGCCGAATTCAAGAGACGACTCAGCCGGACGGGACAAGCGTTTGTCTTGTCCACTTATATTGTCCCTCGTGTATAGCTGCACTTTTGAAATTCGGAATGCCATACTAACTATTCTAGCAGACAACATTATTAAGTCGAAATAGTTCGTTGCTTACTCTTGCACTCCGATTCTGTCCATCCTCTTGTGCCAATTCTTGTTCGAACTCGTCCGCAGCACACCTGCTAGCTATCCCCGCTGATTTGTGCTTGTGATAAGTTAGAGGCCTTGTCACATACCAAGAAATTTCGGACAAGTGAATTTTTCAAAGGAAAGTTGTTTATGAACGCAATATTTTTACACATCGTAAAACTGATCTATGATAATTAATATATTAATACTATTTATGTGTTATTAATTTATAATTAATGTATAGTGCACCAGCGAGATTGCTGCAGAAACAAATTGAGAAACGCGAATTAAACAATATTTAACTCAGTCTGCTAAAACAAAGCCAAAGTCGATAAATAAAGCTAGAAGTTGCCCAATGCTCCTTTTTCTATTTTCCCTTGCGCACACACACCCTGTACACACATTATCCAGTTCACTTCTTTCGCATTTACGTCGTGCCTCAAACAGAGACTGCCTTATGTTTGCACATTACGTAACGGGGAAGCAGTGGCAAGTTAATAATGGCTGTCACTAGAAAACAAAAAGAAAAATCAATCGAGCCAACGTCATCGCCAACAGCGCAGCACCAGGTCAAAAAAGAAATCAAGAAAACAAGTGCGCCGGGAAACAGTAGATATGACTTGTAGGGAGCGCGAGTATGAGCCCTGATAAGAATCAGCGGCACTGCTGAAGCAGGGAGACCTTGTAGCAACAATAAATGGGCCATCAGCACTAGCCCGACATTGCGGAAACGCTACAGTTGAACCGGACGAGTAGCTGGCGCTGGGTAGGAGTACACAGGGTTTTCTTCAGCGGAAGAAAACAAGCCTGAGTACCTGGAGCACGTTCTAAACTTCGGCCATTTCACAAGATCTCTAAAATTTTATATTCGAGCACTTCTTGACGAAGAAACCTTTTTGAGAGCAAAATTTGGGCTAGTTGGTGCTTCATTGTTTTGGGTGACAACTTGGCGGAGCACAAAAAAACGTTCACAAGTGAGGCACACACGTCAACGCACTACTCACAACCGATTCTTTTTTGAAAGACACACAGCTTACAAGGCCAAGCCCTAGCTACACTTTTCAGCTGCACTAAATGTCAGAAAGATATGGAGGGCCATAGAACTGATGAAAAACACGTTTGACAAGGACGCAGACTACGAAGGATAAGAGATACCTCTTTAAAAGAAAGTGAAAAGTAAATGACAAATGTTTAAAGGACCAAAGAAATATGTTTGCCAGATTGAGAGCGGGACAGCAGAAAACTAAAGATGCGTTGAAAGATCTTCCAAACCCAAAAATTATAAAACAGGGTGAAAAAAGTAAAGGCCACGTGAACATTGAACACACCAGAAAGTTGTTCCAACCAATATATCACCGAAGCAAAAGAAGTCGCAGATTCTCCCATGAAAAGAACGCTAGTTAAGAAGATGAGCAAAAAAAGAAAAAACTGCTCCCAAATCTTCATTCCAAATCAAGTGCCTTCTATACCTGTGCAAGCAATTTTGTCGTGGCAAGCGGTGTGGAAAATTTTCGAAATAATTATGTTTCAGATGACAGATATGTGAACAATTTAAGAAGTCAAAATTTTAGTCAGAGAGGTGCCCCGCTTTGTTTTGTAAACTTTTTCGCAACGCAGTGCTACGAGAAAAGTAACGTTTGAGTATTAATTGAGAAACGCGCTCGTCCTGACGACCCTGTTATGCCTGTTAAAATGAGTGAGACAAGATATAAAACACAGGAGCTTGCTTGTTTGTTTTTTTCTTAAATAGAATTTGCGGCTGTTATTCAATCTTTCCTTGTGTAACTTACTAGTGAATATTGTTGTAAATAATGTGTAACTTTTCGCGCCAGGCGATCGTACTCAATACGTAAAAGTGTGTCTGCGAGAGCGCACAGATGGGCTCAACTTTAAGAACCTAATTCGCTAGCGAATGTGTCGTCCACCGGTTGCAACGAGCCTTGCTTTCTTATTGCCCATTGACCGATGTCCTCATTGAAAGGGTACAAAGCTGAGGAAATAGGAGAGCCGCACACATCTTTATGCTCTTTCCATCGCAAGGGCTGGAGAAAAAGACCCAACTGCACAGGACTACAGCTGCTCCATTACGAAGCGCAATAAACGACGTCGACTTGGTACGGCCCTTATCGGCGTCTTTACGAGCAGCCCAACTGGCGACTTGTCGTAGACTCAAGCCGTAGAGGGGAAAAAGGTGGCTTGGTGAGGAGAGGAAGGCAGCGGCATTTGGTGCTAACGGGCTGATCATTACGCCTTCCTTTATTCCCAAGCTCTGTTTTTCTCCGCCGCTCACGGCTTCATAGGCGATGCACTGCGGCTGAAGAAACTGAATATCAAAGCAGAGAAGCCGGAAACGGACTGCGTGCTACAAGTGCGGCCAATAGTATTACCAATATATAACGCACGCTTAGAGATTAGGTAAATATTGTAAAATCAATCAGAAATACGCAGTAAAAATTAGTGGCAAAATAACATGTGAAGAACTGGAGTAGAACGAAAGTAGTTCTGCGGGCCATTCCATTGGCTTAATTTGATATGATTTTGTTTACATGCCATACAACAAATGACAAGAAAATTCAGAATAAGAAATTACAATGCCGTAATGACACCAGCGATGTGTGAAGTTTTGCGAAGCAGGGAACTTCGAAAGCAGCAGCATTTGCGTTGCTTGTCCGCAGGACGCCCGACCCATTGAATATCAAAAGGAAGGCCAGATTTTGTCGCAGCGCGCACCCTTTCGCCGCAAACGGTTAAAATAAATTTACGGCGTGCTGATTATGTCACTGTGTGGGACTTTAATTAGCACTTATATCTCAACCGTCATGGTGACGTTTGGAAACTATCAGTCCTCAAGAAAATGCTGCTTCCAAAAAATTTCAAGCGCTTCCTTTGACGAATAAGAAGAGCTTGCTCTGCAAGTGCCCGCGATGCCGCGCTTTCGTGTTCCTAGTCACTGATAAAATTTTCTATAAATTCCATTTTTGAAAGGAGATAAATTTTGTTCAAGCTACAACTATAATAAAAATGGTAGCGGGTTACTGCGTCTTTATCCTCAGTTTTGAAGAGCATTCCAACCTCCACGCAAACCCAATGGTAGCACTCCGCTTTAGTGACCACAAGGTCCAGAGCCAGGAACGCTTATCGTGGTAGGTTTCAATGGAATCATGCTCTACTCTCACAGCGATACGTTGTGCTCATGCGTACTGTTCAACAACGCTTCGCTGAGTAAAATGAGCAGGAAATGGTTCTCATGTCGCCGTGCTCGTTCTCTAGCCATCCTTGCAACACAGGCAGGCACCTGGAATGCCTTGAAGTGATCGGGGCTGCTGTGAAGGTATAATATTCTTTTGTTCTCGTGCCATTGCGGTGCCTAAGATATATTGTGGCCACAAAGCTCGCGAGAAGCAAGCACTGTTCTTCTTGTAATGTTGTGAATGTACAGTGGAGAGCAAGCCAAAACTAGTAAATAAATTCATCCGACCAGCAGAGCCGACAGCACGAACGCGATTGTATTTGCTGGGGCATTAAAGCGCACAAAAGCAGAGACGGTAGAGGCGATCGAGTCTGTCCTGGAGGTGCCACAACGTTTATTATGAATATAGCATGAGGCGTGAATTTGAGGGCGACGTCGCAATAACCCCTCCGAGTAAAACCGCCATTTGTCAAACCCGTAACACCGAGGTTTGTGTAAGCGAGCGCTCAGTGCGATCATTTCTGAAGGAACTGGGTAGGTGTCGCAGGTGTGAAGATGAAGACACGGTAGAAGGAGGAGCGTGGCAGCTCATCTAAAAATTAACGCGATATCTTCCACTCTATTCAAGAGTGGCAAGAAGTGAACTCTGAAGAAAAAAAAACACAGTTTAACTCTTCCAGAGCAGCGTCCAAGAAAAATGCTGACTTGGTGGGCTGCAGGGGTATAGCTGTGACGTCAGTTAGTGTTTGTAATAAAGAGAAGTTGAAGTTCAAGGAAACGGAAGCTTGGGAAGGCGCCTCGGCTGTGCAAATAGTTGGAGATTCTGTTCCATACGTCGCAATATAAGCGTACTAAAAATAAATATTAAATAATAAAAAGCTGCAGAACCTAAAAGGTGTAGTGTATATCTGAAAGTAAAGTTTCAAATTTAACAGTCCATCTTCCACAAGTTCTACTCAGGTGGTGTTCTTGACAGCCGACTACAACGCAATAGTGTTTCGCCATTTCTATGTTACATAAATGCCCAAACAAGACTAAATTTATGACTCATAACCGCTGGAGATACACTGAAAGTTGTTTTTAAAAGTTTCGGAGCTTGATGAGAAATTTTACAATGCCATTTTCTAGTTAGCAGGTTTCACATGAACTATGTTACTTTTACAACTTGAAACAAGGAATTGGAAATACGTCAAGAAGCTTCAAGTATTTCTTACTGTGGGAATTTTCTTTGTACGCCGTTTACGGTCGTAGAACACCGATGGTGTCTTTATTTGGCCGAAACAGTAGAATTGCACCTATATATTTAAAATACGGAGTTAATGAGAGCTTAACCCACGGGTGCGACGAGCGATGAAGCCAGAATGGTCCACGAGAATGTTAATGCACTTATAACGCTACGCTTAACAGTCGGACAACTGGGTTTTCTTACGGCAGGGCTACAAAGTGTGCTTTATTGTTTGAGAAATCTTTGGAAGGTGATACGCGAATATGTCTAACAATCTTTGAGAAAAATTTTGAACTGTGGGGAACTCTAAAGCATTGGTATAAAAATATTGAAGGTAATCGTCATTTTTCCGATATGATGCAAAATCTTTCTCTTTTATTGTTTCCTTCGCTCGCAGCGAGCAGTTAAGACGGCCGTAGAAAACCAATAGCATACGCTTTTGACGACAGCAAAATTATTAATAGCAAAAACGTTCAAGCCCAAGACGGGAGATCGCCGGATATATTCATTTATTATTCTTATAGTGAAATCATACAATACTTGGATAAACTGTGGTCTTAAACACTTTCCCGTTCAAGGATGCTTTTGTTCAGTATTGTTGTGTACGGACGGGAAGTACATGGATGAGAAGTGTTCCGAGCGTGTTTCTCCTCATTTCCACCTGTTTCTCGTGTAAATGCACTGGCTGCTCGTGTGCAGTACTTCAAGCACATCGGTCCCTCTCAGCTTCATTCATGGCCTCGTAGCAACGAAACTGCCCCGTGAACTGCGCGATTAATTTTTTATTTTTATTTTTTTTTTTGAAATAAAAGAGGCAGTAACCATCTCACTCCTTGGTGGACGCCTCAACCGCGCCGTGAAAAGAGGAAGGCGAGAGTGAAAGAAGAAAAATAGAAATAGATGCTGTAATGTAGACTCCGTACTAATTTTGACCACCTGGTAATCTTTAGCGTGCATTGAATCCGCCCAGCACACTGGCGCATTTCGTTTCACCCCCATCGAAACGCGGCCGTAATATGAAACGAAGGATAGAAAAGGAAGACTGTAGCGTGCGCAGAAGACGACACATAAAGCTCTCTCGCTTTAAATAATACAGATTCAAGAATGTCCAGAGCCACACAACCCGATTTGTCATTTGAATGGAGAATAAATAAGACAAGTTAAGACGAACTGCAGGCGATTGCAGCTGGAAGCAAGAAAACACAGCTAAAAAGCGTATGTAAAGGTGCCTACAAAAAGTAAACAGCTTTTGTCGTGTGACATTTTTGACGGGTTACTTAATGAAAATTTTCAGCTATGGTATGTGATTACCGTTAGCAGGCGCTAGTGCGCTCCCTCACAGGCTAACAATGTTTGATTCATTTCTTGTAGGAAAGGCGCGATTCCACTTTGTAAGGAATCCAGTGCTCTGTTTATCTTTTTCTAGACGTCTACCCATGCTTGAGCGTATATTAAAGCATATGAATATGTAAGTGCACGACAGCAGTTCGAAGTCAACCTATATGCGTAATTGTGATCGGAAATATTCTCCATTCCATGATTTATGCCATTTTTTCAATAAATTACAAATAAGTATTTAAAGAGGAAACAGTTCGATCGAGAGTGCTGCCAACTAAGTGAAGAAAAAAGAACAGAGGAATGGACACCTCTTTAATCTATATTTTTTTCTCTGTTTCACGAAACCAATAAAGATATACGCGAATACAGTTACTCACCTCCATTTTTTGTTTTATTTCCGCCATGTGTCATAAAATCAAATTTTAAAACTTTTTATGAAGATAGTGGATGGAAAATGAGCATGCGCGGTGTTCATGTCAAAACTGTGGCTTGCAAAAGCTAAAACGGTTCCAGAGGGAACAGAAATCAGAAGACATGCACCCTGGAACTAAAGTTTTCGTTGCTGCATTTGCCTTCTGGTTAGATCGAACCGCAAATGAAAATGACGCTCTTTTTCAAATTGCAAGGATATTAACCTGGAATTTTTACGGCTATTCTATGAGCTTCAAAGTTTAATTTGCTTTCAAAAAATATTCATATCTTTTTTCATATGCTAAAGGCTGTTGTGTTCATTCCTCTTTAGAGAAAGCAAAGTGATTAATCCTGAGAATAAGATGAGCAGTAAGCAGATGTCGTGAAAATTTTGGCAAATTTTTTTTTGCTTTTGCATTGTAACGGCCCGCAAAAACAAATGCAAGGAAAAAAATCCGAACCACATGGCAACTTGTTTTCACGATTTCCCTGAAGAACCTTGACAACAGGAAAATTGTTTTATGAACTGTCTTGGATTACGCGGGAAAAAAGAATAAGAGATGAAGGGAGAAACAAATGAAAGAAACAACAAGCTCATCCTTCTTTAAAAAGGCAGAGATGCGTTCTCTCACGGCGTGCTCTGCTACACTGAATTATGAAATGTAAGCAAAAACTCAGAGCAAAGCACACAATAGGAAAAGGAAGCAACAAAGGAGAACGACAAAAGAAGGCAGGAAAGGAAGAGAGAAAGAAAGAAAGATGTAAAGAAAGGAAGGCGGAAGGAAAGAAATTTAAAGAAAGTAACGAAAAAAGAGAGAAAAGACAGCAGGAAGGAAGGAAGGAAGGAAGGAAGGAAGGAAGGAAGGAAGGAAGGAAGGAAGGAAGGAAGGAAGGAAGGAAGGAAGGAAGGAAGGAAGGAAGGAAGGAAGGAAGGAAGGAAGGAAGGGGGAGGGTGGTAGGAATGAAGGAAGGGGGAAGGAAGGGAGGGACAGATAGAAGGAAAGAGGGAGAGAGGGAGGGAAGGAAGGAAGAAAGGAAGGAAGGAAGGAAGGAAGGAAGGAAGGAAGGAAGGAAGGAAGGAAGGAAGGAAGGAAGGAAGGAAGGAAGGAAGGAAGGAATGAATGAATGAATGAAGCAAGGAAGGAAGGGAGGGAGGAATTAAGGAAGGAAGGAAGGAAGGAAGCAAGGAAGGAAGGAAAGAGAAAAAGCAGAAATTAAATAGTAGAAAAGAAAGAAGGAAAGGAAACGGAAGAAAGAGAAGTAGAAAAGAAGGAAGAAAGAGAAGTAGAAAAGAAGGAAGAAAGACAATTCACGAAGAAAATTACCAAAAAAAGATGAAAACGCTCAGATAAAGGAAGATGGAAACTGTGAGAGTAACATAGGAGAGTACCGTACAATTGGTAGCACTGTTGTCAATGACACGGGCGTGCCGCCTTGAATGGACTACGTACCTTATAAGCCATGCTTATCAATCCCATTCTGATAGGCCCTTTGATTTCTGATAAAAAAAAAAGACAGTTCATTTTTCTCCACTCTCTCACGCATCACAGAAATTGGAGGGAAAAGAAAAGATTCAGCAGTGCAGAAAGAAACCTCGGAGACAAATGCTTTCAAGGCGACCTCTTCAGCCTGTTCAATCGAGAAATTTAATTTAGAGCCACTTCAAATTAAGGCGACTCGCCTGCGCATGTCACGACAACTAAAGTCATCTATCTCAGGTTTCCTTTGCGTCACGACATCGAATAAAAATAGCTGCTATTATTGCCTTCTAGGCCTGGCAAACAAATCAGCGTGCCTAGTTCCTGCCTGCCGCCGCAATTCTCCTTTCTCCTCGCAGCTGTGTACTACAGCTCTCTTTAAACGCGTTCTTTGTCCCTACCATCGTTTCGAAAAGGCTTCAATTTCTGCACTCTAAATCTTCTCACCAACTTCGTAAGGTCGAGCTATAGGAACTTCTACCACATCCACTATCGGAAATTATTAGTACAGACACGCTAAATTCCAGCTTATATCTGACACATGGAACCATAAGTAGCGAGATTCGGCATAGAACATTCGTATGGCTATTGGGCTAAATTCGATAGTGTTGGTATTTAGGTTAACACAGCGATACCAAATTAGCTCCTGTATTTCTCTCTCTTTTTTTTACTACAATATATCATCTTCTACTTTGTAAACGGTAACGCACTTTATTTAACCCGTAGGTTTCTTAAGCATGTTCTTGAGCAATGGAAAGACTGCTTCACGAAAACATATACCAATGTTTGCCTTTCGTTTCAGTTGGCAAGTGCGCTTCACTTACACGATGAAAAAATTGTAGTGTATCCCGTCGTCGAGAGTAGGTGCAAGCATGAATGTTTTTGCAGGGCCGATCTATCGGATTTTAGATCGTGTCACACACAGCTGTACTTCCATTCTTCCAATGGGTATAATTCAGCTACCTCAACTGCTTAACGGGTTGCATTGATCGCCCGCTTTCCTTTAGACAGTTAATCAACTTGCTCGACCGCCTTGATCGCCTTGTCACTATTGCTGGAGGCCCCGCAAAGCGGCCGTTGCGGGCAAAGCCGAGCCCTTTCCTGGACCATTATTAGCGCGTTTGCTACTACGGCCTTTTTTGTCCGGCTGTAATAAAAATAAGAAAATTTACTTAAGATGGATATGCACCAATAATAAACTGCTTGTTTTTTTTCTTGATCCAACAACTGAATTTAGGTCATTTCGACATAATTTTATGGTGTAAATTCTAGTGTAAAGCAGAATTGTAATTTGCCGACGTAATGTGCCTGTTACTCTCAACCAGTGAATGATACCAACGTTGAATCTCTTTTAAGTATCAAAGCCGCTAAAAATCTACAATCCATTTAAACTCAATAATAAAGCTAGGCTCATTAAAGGAGCTTTCTTAAGGAGAGGAGGAGAGGATGAGTCATTCCTGTCGATGTTTATTTACTGCGAAGTAGACCGGAAAGCAGTCACGCTCTATAGGGCTTTTAGCATAGTCATAAAAATTATGCCTCTTGAAGTGAAGTAACACTTGTCATTGTTTCCTGCCATCAATAGGGCACATCCAGAGCAAAGCAACGCTCACGACTGCAAAGGGCCATCCTAATACAATGCACTCCTTCCCCTCGTGGTATTTTAAGCCGCTTCAAACCTATGCTACTTGGTTTCGGTGGCTGTTGGCTTTCGTCCCGTAAGTCACAACGAGCCCCTCTTTTCTCTCCTCTTGTCTGCTCGATAGCTAAAAAGGTCCTCTATTCTAGGCGTCTTGATGCCACAGGTAGCACATGAGGGTTCTCGCAGACCTCCTGCCCTCACCGTTCGGTCACGTTTCTTCGTGGCACTCGCGGTTATACAGCACGTGCTACGTCCACCGCTATGGACCGGAATGGTGCTGGTGAACATTCTCACGATTCAGTTACACTACACATAAATACTCCCTAAACCAGATGATTGTACAGCCGTCGCCGTAACTCGCTTGGTAGAGCACCAGACCCGAAATGCGGAGGTAGTAGATTCCACTGGCAGCAGGTGGCTGTTAGTTTTTCTTTCTAATTCATTCTATTAAAATAATAACGCTATTGATCTATCATTGATGAACACCACAAATTATATTTTTTAAAAAAACATCCCCTATGCTCTCTTGCTTCGGTGACTGTTTGGTTTCGTGGTATAACGTTCGTTTACTCTCGTAGTCGCTGGACAGGAGCACTTTTTCTGATACAATGTGCATTGAAAGATTTGGGCAGTATTCTAATTGTAATCATTTTATGTAAATTTTTACATCGTTCAACAGGACAAGGGGAAAGAAAAGATAGGTGCGGTTGCTCGCAAACAAACAGCGATTCTTACAAATACGTGCCAAAACAGCCGTCACTGAAAGCGAAAGCAAGCTGCAGATACAAAAAAAAAACAAATACTTTCAAGAGTTACCCAGGCTATAGCTTGTCTTTAAGCCGCTCCTCGGGCTTCGCTGAGCTTCAAGACCAAGGAAACAAAGAGGATAGGCTCGCAATTGCGGTGGAGACCATTTTTTGGTCGAGTGACGCGTCAGATTAAACTCGTCTGCGACGAGTGACCGGCGTGCATTTCTGCGAAGCACTGACTGACTCTGAGGCCTCCCCAATGAAACCCTCATCAAATTTACGTCCCTTATTTTGAAACGGTCAAGCGAGCGGTCGGCATTTTTCCGGATCACTTCTCGCGGACGCTCTCAGTTTGTTACAGCTTCTTCGTGCCTTGTTTGTTTGTGAGCTTGCTTGTGTGCGTTTTGCGTGAGAGCTGGTATTTAGACTCGCGTTTCCATCTATCTACCGCAGAAACGTACAGCTTCTCGGTGATGCCAAGTCAGCAGCACTTCTGGCCCGGCTTTGCGTCTCGCGCGATGCTTTGTCACGGTCTGTCTCGGAGGCCGGACTGCAATCTGTGTCCACAAAAGCGTGCAGTCTGGTGAAAGGCACGTCCGGCGTAAATTTTTTATGTGCCGAATTCCCGCAGCCTATAGCCCTCATGAAGGGTCAGTTGTTGCTCCGCGTCCACCGCATAGTGTCGTTGGCAGTCTTTATGGTCCTGCTAGCATGAAGCACTCATGTTCAAACAACTTCTTGAATCTAGCGCTTGGCTAGATGATCCCACTTTATAGCGTCCGCAATACTCAACCCTACTTCAGATACAAAGAGGATACCTTCGTCCTTATGAGAAACAAAAAACAGCTGCTCACTTTGTGACGCTTCGCAGCTTGGCAGAAATGGAGAAGCTGGCCGCGGTTAGAAAGTACGACTCGGAAGAGAAAGAGGTCATCATACAACATAGTATGTGTGGCGCATCATTGCCTTCACAGCTGAAAGATGTCAAAGGGCAAAATCCCCCGGAAATTAGTCTTGACAAATAACCTGAGGGACGGGGTCATTCACCCGTGGTCCTCTTTCGCATTCCTTTCTTTCCACGTTATGCTTCTGAGCTTTTAAACGTGCTTGAAGACAGACTGAAATTTTTTATCACTTTTTCTAAGGATATCCTTTTGCGTCACCTACAGCAAATCTGCCACAAGAAGCTGCTGACCCGCAGTAAAAGATATACATCTAAGGCATTACCAAGTACAAGGAATACAAGAACACAACCGACGAATTATCGCACCATTAGACTTCGTTCTAGTCGATAAGTGCCGCATATAGTTTATTTCAGCTATGCATTCACTGCTGTTATAGTTTGTTTATTCTCATCCGCCGCATTATTAATAATGTTTAGTCCATTAAAAACCTAGAATTAATTCAAATGAACGCATTGAGACTTTTCACGCTATTGTACCATGCAAACGCGCAAGGAACTATAGATATTACTGCAATTATCGGCATATGAAAATCCTATTTAAAGGATTATCTGCTTGCAATCTTTAATAAGTGTCTATTCAGTGGTTTCGGCGTTCAAAAACTTAGAAAGAAACGATAAATAACCTGCTCGTAGAAGCGCGCTGGAAGTGTGTAAAAAAAATCAAACCGGCTTATTCACTTTGTTTTCAATCCCATAGAAGCTGAATAGAACCTAGCAAAAGAAGCAGCGCCAAAGCGTGCAACCACAAACGAAGAAAAGACAAGGCGCGTCTTGTCATTTCTTCGTTTGAGGTTGCATGCTTTGGCGCTGCTCCTTTTCCTAGGTTAAAATAGCACCAACCAGCTGAGAAAGAAGTTTTAAAGAAGCTGAATTGTTCTCTCGTTGTAGACGGAAATTTGTCGTCATGTCAGGGAACTCATGAAGTGTCACAGGCATATTCACGATTCATTTTGTGGCACATGATACCCCGAAGGAGGCCTATAAGGTAAATAAATGAAATGAAATGGACACACAAAGCTAGCGTTGTTTGTGAAACCTTGCGACGAAATGACATGCCCTTTTTCAGTATTTTAGTGAAGGTCAAAACGGGCCAGGTAAAGAACTCAAGGGAACAGCGGAGCAACTAAACCAGCGCAGGAAAGAACACGAGCCAAGACAGAGGGGCGCCCCACCGACCTTGTTGTGCACCTGTAGCAGTCATATGGCAGATATCTAACGGTCCCTCATTTGTGTGCTGGAGATTTCGTACCACTTCTCTAGAGTGGGGATTCTAGCGTAACGTGCCAAGATGAGACATACCGGGTAGAAGATATTTCTTAGATGTAAAACTAGCTCCGCATAACTTGTTCAATTATTGGTGATGGAGTCGTTTATTTTCACCATCACTCTCAGAAAACCATGAGACGTGCGACAAGGACGTCCTTTATATGTTCTTGAAAAAGTTTTTTTTTATGAAAAGCGCAGTCATACCAAAATTAAACGCGAACAGCGCTTGTGAACAAAAAAAAATCGCTATACTGCAGCATAGACGTGTTGTCGTTTCGTTTCGGCCTTACTCTACATCTCGTTATTTCACGTCAGTGACAACTGCATTAGTGAACGAAGCCCGAATCGAGTTCAGAAAAGTGCACACAATACAGCTGGTTGATGGCTTCGGATAGTAGAATTTTCCATACCTTTTTTTTTTGCAGAAAGAGAGTCGTTGCGGGCTTTTATTATATGCTGGTGGGATCCTACCTGTTGCTTTACAACCCGACTGCCGTTAGGGTCGTTACGGCGTGCCAAGACTTTTTCGTACAGGATTTGCTTCTTTCTGCAATGGCTTTTCATTAGAATGGAATTGCAGTTGACGGAATGCGGTGTGAATTTGATAAATATTGTCGTGGGAAAAAATGTATTTACAGTTATTTACACAAGCGAAGGGAACAGCTGCGAGCGGCACCGAAAACACTGCCAGAACTTCGTTCGTTATTCGATCACGTAAATTTGCAGAAGTGCTACGACTGTATACTCGTTTACAGAGACAGCACGCAGGTGATTAACTGATTTACAGGACGAGGTCACAGGGTTGAAAATTCCTACATTTTATCTCAGTTATCATAAGTAATCCGTCTGCTAATAAGGGTAGATTTGCCTTAAAATTCTCATCTTTCATTAAAGATGAACGCTGTTATAATCCTAACAAGCTCTGCTCGTACCGAAAATGGAGCTGAAAACCCTGAGTGGCTTTGAACAGTCATAGGAGCAGAAACACACACTGTTACCACTCCTCAGCACTACAGGCACCTAGCATAGCACAAGAATCCTGCAAAGAGAACAACGATTGAAAAGGGCAGCAGGTTGCGTTACTTTTTAACCATGTCGTGAATAGCCATTAGAGTTCAAGATATATAGGCAATCAGGGCGTTGCAATGCACAGGAAAGCAAATCAATTGACTATCAAAGCAATTCCGAGTAATATATGTTGCGGGGGCAAGTTGGTCCACTCTCGCAGTTCTTTCCAGTGCACACAAAGGCGACACAGTAAAGGACGAGGAAGACTGAGACAGGACGCACACATCACCACGTATTTGCATTTCTTCTCAGACTTCAAGAAAAGGGAGACGTATTTTGCATCGGTGTCATTTAGTTTGGGAAAACATTGATGATTTCATCTGCTATTATCGTAACATTTGCCACATGTAACTTTCAATCCCTGAGACATCATTACTGTATCTTCACCCTGGACACAGTACTAGGAGGCTGTGGTTACGCCAGCTGAGAGCTGCCTGAGCGAAAAGACCTTTAAAACGTTTCTCAAGGAAATGGGACCCATGTACTGCTATCCAAATTGTTATGAGTTGATATGTGTGAGCTTTACTCTGCACGTGAAAGTGTATCACTTCCTTCTCATCTAAAGTAGAGTTCGTAGTACACTACCAGGCTAACATTTCCAGTTTTCAAGAAAGCGCCTGCTGTTGCTGCTCCTCTACGTGGAGCTTGTTCTATTTTCCGCAGCTCGAAGCCTCAGCTTATTGATCTGATAAAAAATACAGTATCACCATAAGCGGTGCAATGAAAGCTCTTCTTACTGCTCAAAGTAGGTACCTATTAAAGAAAGATTGCATCTCCGCCGGCTTATTTTGTGCCTTGGATTTCTACATGAGCCATCTTTGCCTTCTTTTCGTATGCGTTGCAGGTACTGCTCTCGTCTGCATTGGGTACTGCACCGCCATTCGTCTTCGAGCTTACGAAACCGCCGCCATTGCGACACCGTACGACGGTTGCGCACGGACAGCAAAAGGAGAAAGGACGTTATTGTGCTCAGTGTAACGAGCCCTTAGAGAATAACGAGCCCTCTGTGCATGCGTAATGGATATTGTTTTCACGTGATTGCTTGCATGAGGTCAGAAACCTTTAGACAGACAGTACGAGAATGTATTGGCCTGTAAGCAAAGAGGCCGTTCACCGTTTTCATTGCCTATCTAACCTTTCTTACAATAGCCTGTGATATAGCATGTTCATGACTTGCTGGAAGCTGACTGGTAGGGGCACTGCTAAAGTGGAGGACTATGCATTGAAAAAAAAGTGTCTATTTTTACAAATGAGTAAGGCTAACACAGGAATGAAGTAGGGAGAGAAGAAGAGACAAGAGAAGGCGAAAAAAATGAATAGACTTGCCCATCAGCCTGCGTTGTTACAAACAATTTTTTCGATGATGCGTTATTCAAATTTTTCGTAACTCCAGATTGATGCTGGACAGCTTTCTGTGTGGAATAGGGTAGCCATTTTTGCAGTTTCTGCTAGTATTTCTCTTGTTTCTTTGTTCTTGACGGCTAATACTTGCTCTCACAGTTCAGGCTAGCAAATAAGACCCTAACCATGTTAATCTCACTTTCTTTCTTTTCTTTCTTCTTTCTCTTGCTAGCGTTAAAAATCATAGATGTATATTATCGCCATGTTTCTAGGCGCACGTAAGAATATTTAGCGCAGACAAGTTCATTCACTTGTTAAATGGGGCTCTAGTATTATATTGGCTTGCAAGAAATTCGCTCAGCCTAACTTATGAGATAGCTTCATAGAAGAGCGCTTCCATGAAAAGCTCACTGAATTCTGAATATAAAGGGGATGAATAGAAATACACACGTCATGGCCAAAGAGTAAAGGCCAAAATATGTCGGAAGCCCTTGGCGGGTTTGGTGGCAAGGCTGCAAATTATCACCCGTGGTCCGGACTTTACTATTATGGGAAGCCGTGTTTCTGCCGAGGTGCGCGGGCTCTAGACTGACATGCTTCTACTGATGGCGAGTTGCTCCAGAAAAATAAATTAGAACGAAGCTGCATAGCAGCCTTCAATCGAGAGGCTTACCAACATCTCACTCGACCCGAACTAATCTCCTTTTCTTGCTTCCACTGGCACTTCTACGTCCATTGAGACCCTCGCGGTGTTCAGTCATAGTTATTCCTTCGAAAAGCGTCTACCTGTGCGTTTATTCATGTATTCATTTTCGGCGAAAAAGTTTCTCATATCCCAGGTGGGAAAGCATTATCTGCTTTTGAAACTGAACATAATCTCTCTACCAGCGATCAGTTTGTTTTGTTTGATGTATTGCTCATTCTGTGTTTGAAATATAAATGTGTTTAGCAGCTGAACCTGCGCAAACTTAATTTCTATATCATTGAAGGGCCTTTTATCTCTATACAAGTAAAGCAATTAGTTTCACAAAAATATTGAACCAAAATCGATCACTTGATGCCCTTGTTATCTTTCCCATGAACCTTTATTCTTCATTATTCACATATCCATGAGAGCCCATGTCTTTTAGATTGTTGTCCTTTTCATTCTCGTGAAGTATACAATTTTTTTTTATTATGCATTTGAATTATTAGGCATCTGGAGTGTGTTTCAAAAGTACTGTTCTTTTCCTCAACAATAATGCAATCAAAGCAATGTAGAAATACTATCACATAAATTAAATTGCTGTCAGCCTGCAAAGACACGAGAAAAGAAATGTAAAGTTTACCTTTTTTCCTTTTCTTTCTCCAGGACATGCTCAACTCTCGGTGATAGATCCGTCGCGGTTGCTCAGTGGTTATGCTGCTCGGCTGCTGACCCAAATAACGCGGGTTCGATCCCAGCAGCAGCGGCAGCATTTCGATGTAGGCGATATGCTAGAGGCCCCTGTACTGTGCGATATCAGTGCGCGTTAAAGAACCCCAGGTGGTCCAAATTATACGGAGTCCTCGTGGAAGTTCCGGTATGTTGTTATTGCATGACAGGTTTGAAGAGCGCACATTGGACAAGGACACAAGGACAGAAACGACTAGACACACGAGCGCCGACTTCACAATTGACAATCATTGACATTTTCATTTGCACTAGAAAATTCATAAAATCCTGCGCAAAGGTTCCTTCAGGTTACGTTTTGAAGCATGTTAGAAGGAAAATGCGACAAGAAAACAAAACCATTTCGTACAATGTGCGCTTTTATTGCAAGTTGATTAAAAAATTGTTCTTCTCTTTAGCTTAGGTTACTATGCCCTATCGCTCTTTATTTCGAACCTTGCTTGATACGACTAAACGTAGCACGAAGGTAATAACCTCAACGTTCACTCTGCAGAAGTAAATCATAGCTTTGGTCAGCAACTCCCGACCACACAGTATGGTCTCGAGCTGAGCACTCGGGCACTCGTGTTGCCCCTGAGCCTCGAAAGCTTCGGAAGAGTCAATATCGAACCTCTCGTCGCCCCCTAAAGGTTGGACTTTCTTGGGCCATTAGCGCTCTCCAACAATTGCCAAAAATAAGTCTTGTTGCATGCTGCCTTTTCAACAAGACTATGCCGGCGGTGCCAACGTAAATTAGTGAAGCCTAGGCAAAAGTATTGGAGGAAAATCCTCCTGGCTCAAGTAATTTCTTTGCCTATTTGCTGCTATAGCACCTTTTCATCAGTGATTCCGCAAACACAGTTCAGGTAGTTATGTTTTGTGTTAGACATTTTTCCTACTAGGAGCACACTTTCTGGATGTAGAGCATCACAATCCAGAGGCTCCTCCGACTGTTCTAAAGCAGCCGTGCGATTAATAATAACTAGATCAAGACTATACTGAATAGCATTGTTTTTCTTATTTCGGTGTCTACTGCGCATATAGGAAGCATAATAAAAGAAGAAAAACGGGAAATTAGGTCGCGAGGTCTAACGTAGTCCTACTATAAGAACAAGTTTTCGAATGCAATGTAATCACATCACCAGACTAGGTAAACACGTGGCGAGACGAACAAGGTGCCCAGAAATGTCATGGCATGAGCGAAAGAGAGGTCATTGGGTAAACAGTCGCTTGAGATGCGAGCGCGAGTTTCGTCTCAGGATATGAGGGACGCGGCTGGAAGCTAGCCGTATGTACAGGGGCGATGGAAAGAAATGCGAACACAGCAGAGCCGTTGCGCTCCGCCGTTCGCATTTCTTTCCACCAGGCCTGTACATCGGTGTTAGCAAAAAAAAACGCTGGGGTAGCTAACGCGGTAGGGTGGCTATACGTCAAAAGTACACGATTTTGGGCGAAACCCGAGAACCGGAACTTACTTCAAGATTCTTATTTAACAAACTTCTCGCAATACGTAGATTTAAAGAATCAAGGAGGTGCTGCCCGAACTAGCCAGTTGATTTTTTTTCCTTAAACCGTCCTATTTTTATCTCATTGTCAAGCCAGAACTGTCAATTAGGCTTTGAATAAATAGGTTTTTTTATTTCCAACCATATGTCTAGAAAGTAATAGTTTTATTTTTTTCCACGATTTTTACTCGTGTACACATTCATGGCTTGCAGCTTTCTCTGAATTCTTCTGAAGTGCTTGGGCGAGGAGGTGCGATACTTTATGTATTTTGCTTTAAAATAAACTCCGCTGATCTTTCGCTCCTGCATTGAACTGTAATACTACAACTGCGTCAATGCTTATTCCACTCTTAACCAAGCCTGCGCTAGGATACCAAGGATAAAGCCAGTAGCCGTCTCCAATGATTTCTCACCAATGATAAGGTTTGCTAAGGTGTTGGACCGGATTGAGTAGGAGCTATATTAATTAGCAGCGCGTGATTCCGCATTAAAGCAGGAACAAATACTCCAACGTCAGCAACAAACTTCGCCAGTCGGCCGACTTGGAGGGAATGAGCCGTCTGTGCACAGCGAGCAGGTCAAGCGCGCATTCGATCATGGGACTCCGAGGAATTGCTTGGCTGCTCTCCGATGCCGCCTCCATCCCAGCATGGACGAGGAAGAAGTGCGACGACGCTGGGCGTGGGTCGATGGCGGGTTCCTGGGCGCACTTGGCTCGATGTCGCCACCGCCCTCCCTGGCTGATGCCCCCCTCTTAGCGAAGTGCTTCGTTGCGCTCAATTCGCCTTGTAAGGTAGCTGTTCTTTTGCAAAAGGCCGAACTGGTTGATTGATTGATTGATTGATTGATTGATTGATTGATTGATTGATTGATTGATTGATTGATTGATTGATTGATTGATTGATTGATTGATTCATTCATGTGTCGAGATCAGAAAAAAGTGACGAGATCACTTCTAGTGTCGAGATCAGAAAGAAGTGATGTTGCTTATACGAGTAGATTATCACTTTAGTCAAATTAAATTCTCAGTTTATACAGATATCAGACATGGCAGGGATATGGCATTTTTACATATATGGTAGCGAAGTTCTGGAAGCGGTAAAGGAATACGTCTGCTTAAAGCAGGTAGGGACAGCTGCTCCGGATCATGAGAGGGAAATAACTAGAAGGATAATAATGGGGTGGAGCGCATATGGCAGGTTCTCCCAGATCATGAATGGCATTTTACCAATATCCCTCAAGAGAAAAGTGTGCAACAGCTGTAACTTGCCGGTACTTACCTACGGGGCATAAACGTGGAGGCTAACGAAAAGGATCCAACAAAAGTTTAGGACAGCGCAGCCAGCCATGGAAAGAAAAATGATATGTTTAACGTTAAGAGACCGGAAGCGGGCAGAGTGGGTGAGGGGACAAACGCGTGTTAGTAACATCCTGGTCGAATTCAAGAGGAAGAAATGGGCTTGGGAAGGGCATGTTATGCGAAGGCAAGATAACCGCTAGTCCTTAAGGGTAACGGAGTGGATTCCAAGAGAAGGCAAGCGTAGCAGGGGCCGGCAGAAGTTTAGGTGGGCGGATGAGATTTGGAAGTTTGCAAGCATAGGGTGGGCGCAGCTGACAATGGACAGGGTTAATTGGAGAGACATGGGAGAGGCCTTTGCCTTGCAGTGGGTGTAGTCAGGCTGATTATGATGATGACAGATATTAAAAAATTATGATAAAAGACTTCATGACCACACCTTACAGTCCCTCGCGACCCAGGCTACTTTCGTTTTGCCTCAGAAAGATGAACTACACCCATCGGTAAAAAGTAAAATTTGGGAAGGGCAATCTGCAACTCCTTTTTCGTGATGAAAGAGTCATAATAGAGTTCCAAAAGCCTGACGGCAGCCTAAGTAATTTACATTATAAAGGAACAGAAGAACGGTGCTCAAATACGCCATGCAGGAGGCCGAGGAGTGCACCATTGCGCCTTTGCACATTGGGAGCCCCGCACTGTGGAGCTCGAAAAAGAATTTAAAAAGAAGCAAAGCATAGAGTGCCGCGCGGGGGGGGGGGGGGGGGGGGGTGTTAGTGGGAGGGAACCGCGACGGCTTGTTAGCCGGCGCCGTCTGATCCCATTAGAACCGAGTACGTGTCGAGTAGCGTAGAGGGTGGAGACGACTTGAGCTCTTTGCTCACTATCCGAGCCTTTCATCGCACCTTTTTAATTGCGTTAAGGGTCGTTGCGGTTCTCTGCGGGAGCGTCTCTTTGGCGCAGTTGGAAAAGCCACGGGAGCACAGCTGGCGCAAGGGGGCTAACGCCGAGGGAGCGGCTCATTCACCTTTGTTTTACTTTCTTTTTATTTCTCCAATTAATCTGGATTACTCCTTATATGCTCCCATGTCTTTCGCTCCTCCAGGCTTTCAGTGTTTTTGCTCGTTACTAGGGCTTTGACAGTAATGAGAAAGACGGCAAGCGTCTTTTCAAGCACCGGATCTCTCCTGTTCCTGCTTCCTGATGCAGTACTCGTCGCACGCGCCTGTACACAACCTTAATGCCGCACCGAGCATTCGGAGCTCCTTGCTTATCTTTCTCTCGTTTTTCTTTCTCCTTCTTCAAAAAGTTGGAGCGAACTTTACCACCATGGCGCTTTATATTGCATCTACTCAGGCTGCATCTGCCTCGGCAGCTCCGTTGTGCGTGCGCTCTTCTCGAACTTCCCTGGCACCGCAGTATTGAAGTGCATCACGTTTGATCGCCGGCTTCTTTGTAGGGAACGCGTGTGAGCGCAAAAAGGACGCGAGAAATGCAGTGCTTAAAAATACGCGAGTAGCCTAGGGAAATATCTGCGGAGTCGGCAGAGTGTGCGGAAGCTATGCGAGTACCCTTTTACGCTGCCTGCGGCATAAAGACTTAGAACAGAGGCTATCGCCAAGCTACTGAACAGACAGTGGTAGGAGAATGAGGTACTCGTCATGACATGGACATGAAGGAAGGCAACAGTCACGGAAACTGAAGAAAGCATATAGGACAGATTTTTATTTTTTTATCAATAGGAATTCAGTACTTTATTATTGACTACCTGAAATATAACTGAGTAGGAAGCTGTCTTTCTTCATATGCATCTCATAACGAGACCCTCGTTTTCCTAACCAAAGGATTTTTAAATGAAGCAATCCAAAAATGCCAGTAGGCGCGTCATTTGTGCATTTTGTTGGTTTTTAGTGGAGTAACAGAGGTGTAGAAAAAATGAGCGAGAAAAAGAGCCAGGTTAGATTTTCGTTGACTGGCAGCAGTTTCTTCTCGAGGAAATAAAAACAAAACATTCAGCCTCTCCAATTGTAGCCAATCTTTGTTATTCTATGTAGTGCATCCAAATACATACCAAACAGAAAAAAAGCGGACACCTCAACAAGCAGTGTGTACTCAACGGGCGCTTAGTGCCAGAAAAATATTTATTTAGACTACTTTTATTCCCGGCGTAGTCTTTAAGACGCTACTTGCTTGATATAGTTGCCCTTTCAAGCGCAACTTCTAAGAGGATTGGATTCAACCCAAGCTTGATTATAGTTTCAGAGGCAAACACATTTGCTGAACGAGTTTAGGAGGCCTTAGTAAACAAAGCAACAACGTATTGCATTTAATTGCTGCCAATGAAGAAGGAAACAAATTAGATTTTGACGTATATATAGTCCCTAGAGGGTCGTTTGTTCGCATTCTGTCACGTATGGTCTGCACCTCCTTTTCGACCTTCGCGGTGCAGCACAGTACACTGACACCCTCCCTTCAATCCCTTTCTCTGAAGTCCCTGAGCCAAGACCTCTCCCGTTAGCTTTCGAATTCTAATCACGTTCTTGTTAGCGATGGGCCGCGAGCATGCCTGTTGACATTCTTTTCTCGTAGCGCCTCACTCATCAGAAACTCCGAAGAACCGCAAGGTGCGGCTCTGTCTGGCTTTGGGCCTCGGGAAATAAATCTCGTAAGTTTACACTTTGTATAAAGTAACTGAGACACAGTAGCTCCACTGCAGCCGTGGTATTCTGATCGCCTTTCCAGACGAACTCTTGGAAGCTTGACGTTGAAAACTTCCATCTTTTTTTATTTCATGTTTACCTCTCGCATAATCGTTTCAAATTAACGTTAAACGTAGCCGAAGATGGCAGAAAGTTGGGCGGGAGATAAAAAAAAAACTGCTTGGATATAGTGGCTGTGGCTAGCGCAAGACAAGGACGACCACAGATCATTAGGAGAGGACTCTGCCCTGCAACAGATGTAATCAGGGATGATAATGATGGCGATGAAGTGCTTTTTCTGGGACCACTGTATTTCGCCGGAGTGCTCGGCCACTTAGGGGGCTCAATCTGGAAGTGGGGTCTATGGCGCTTCTTCTTAGGTAGAATTGTCGCACCCCCTGTCGAACTACTGGCGGCTTTGGGGCTGAGCATCCGCCATGACCGTGGGAGGCATTTCGGGTTCGACGGGTACGTACCGGTACCCGCAGCGGTGGCTCAGTGGTTAGAGCATTCGGCTACTGATCCGGAGTTCCCGGATTTGAACCCGACTGCAGCGGCTGCGTTTCTATGGAGGCAAAACGCTAAGGCGCCCGTGTGCTGTGCGATGTCAGTGCACGTTAAAGATCCCCAGGTGGTCGAAATTATTTCCGGAGACCTCCACTACGGCACCTCTTTCTTCCTTTCTTCTTTCACTCCCTCCTTTATTCCTTTTCTTACGGCGTGGTTCAGGTGTCCAACGATATATGAGACAGATACTGCGACGTTTGCTTACCCCAAAAACCTATTATTATTATTATTATTATTATTATTATTATTATTATTATTATTATTATTATTATTATTATTATTATTATTATTATTATTATTATATTATTATTATTATTATTATTATTATTATTATTATTATTATTATTATTATTACGTACTCGTACCGGGAAAATAACTACGAGAGGGCCCCTGGCCTGCTGCTCGGCCATCATGGGACCTCAGCTCTCGGAAATAAGACCCAGCTCTTTCTGGGAAACTACATTGCTGGCAGCCAGCGGCGGCCATAATATTACCAAAGCGGTGGTCGTGTCGTAGGGCCTCCACCTCGCATTCGGAGGAGAGAGAGGGGGGGGGGGGTGCTCGGTTTAATCCTCATTGGCCCCAGATAACCACCGTATATCTAATGGGCAGAAGATTTCCCTGCCCTGGTGCTTGGATCCTTTCGGATGCTCGGCTTAAATACTTGGGAAAAGAGGCTTCAACCGAACCGTTGCATTGACGTGTCAGTGATTTGTTCCGCCGTCAAGCAACTTAAATCCGCCTCGTGTTGTATATTCCCACTGCAGCCGTTTTTTTCTGACAAGGTCAAACAGCCTGATGAATCCGGACACCTCCCTGATACTCTGAGGTGAACTTCCTTAGAGAGATTTGCAATTGTGACAGTTGGACATTTACGTATCTGAATACACGCTAGTTGACCTTATGAACTGGAACTATACCAATGATAGGCGTTTTGCATACATTGATATTTTACTGGCAATTTGGTATTTTTAATTTTGCTTGTGTGTCAAATGCTTGTTTATGAAGCATTTCATTATATCATTCCCTCCAAAAGCAACCACATTAGACGCCACCGATTGGGAACATTGGTGAAATGTAAAGGCACTTTGGAGTTCATGTTGAGAACTTTATAATACTGCAAGATTATTCGTTTTTAAAAAAATGTACATTTGTTGCGCTGAGTACGTTTCGGATGAAGGAAATATATTGTTGCAGCTATACTGATCGAGATTAAAGCTCTGAAACCCTATCGTAACCCATCTTCTGCGGTCGCACAAATGACAGTGAATATTCTCTCATAAATTTTGTAGGCATAGAAAATTATCTCTTTTTCGGGAGGTTTAAGTAAAGGGGTTCTTGCAGCTAATTTTTTTAGGCAGCTCAACATCTCTTCAGCATCAAGTGGTGTACTGAAGGAAACACTATGGTTACCCTTACATGATGTTGTGTGTATTTAATATTTAAGAACGGCGCGAAAAAAAAATGGAATGATTTGTAATTCTGATTTCGAGTGCACTATGTTCTTTAGTAGTAAATCTACTACCCAGGCACGCATGATTGTAAGTCTGAAAGTCACGGCTTCTGGAGAAAGGGTCCGCGAGCCATCTTCTCGCCCGACATGTGGCACGCCCACGATCACTATAAAGAAACTCTGGTTTTCTCCTGGCCTACAAAAGCTCTCAAAGTCCACAACACGATAACATATCGCCGGAGCAGAGCATGCGATCTAGGCTTTTGAGAGGGCAATAGTATGGTTACAGCAAAAGGTTTATGGGTGTTTAACTTTCCAAAGCGACTCAGGCTATGAGGGACGCCGGAGTGAAGGGCTCCGGAAATTTCGACCACCTGGGGTTTTTTAACGTGCACTGACATCGCACAGCACATGGGCCTCTAGAATTTCGCCTCCATCGAAATTCGACCGCCGCGGCCGGGATCGAACCGGCGTCTTTCGGGCCAGCAGTCGAGCGCCATAACCACTCAGCCACCGCGGCGGCCTGGCCACAGCAAAAGGGCGCCAGCATCTGGACGTTGCGAAAGAGAAATGCACTGCACCATAAATAAAGAACCGGATGCACTTAAGAAGCTTACGTGCGAGTAACCCGAAAGAACTGCATTTTTATTCTAATCATATTCTAATTCTACTCCGTTTCTCTTGAGTGCGTGCAGGTGTAAGTACTTTGAGAAACAATTACTGGTTAACATTTCGTATTTTCCCGCCTGTGTGACGTCACACCGTTTCGACCAATCGAAAGTTTTGTACCACCATCACTTTTTGGGCGACTGTGGGTTTTCGTGTCGAGGAGTTTTCTAATGCTTTCGCATTAATAAGTTATCGAAGCGGTCTAAGAAACCATGCTACCGACTGGCCGTCGTTAGTGAGACCGCCCCCCAGCCATTCAAGTAAAGCTCCCGCTTCAATCGCCATTTGTCCTTGGTATCGCCTCGTACCATTTTCGCGGCGCTTATCAAGTATGTCTTGTCGCTGCGATCACGCTCTTGCTAACGCAACTCTCCATGCGTAACAGTTATGTGATGGGCCGTTAACAAGAAAAGAGCGCACGCCAGTCAGCGCTTTCTTCCCTAAAAAGGGCCGCATAGGCCCACAAATTGAAAGGCAAACATTGCCTAAATTGGGAACATCAGTGTAAGTCTCTTAGTGCCAGGGATGCGTACAACTTTCATCCGGCATCGTGCCGTAAGGATGAAGTGTTTTCTCCTACGTAGACGCAAATAGGCCTAAGCGAAAACCGAATAGTATCTTATTTCATACCGCAGATGGCTGCTCGATGCAATGCTCTATTCAAATTGTGCCCAATAGTAAGCGAAGACATCTACAATTTTTTACGAGGTGTGGAAAATTCCAGTCGTAATCATTCCCACCCACCCTTTCGCGTTTTTATCCTATCATTGTTTTTATCCTTTTTTTTCTGTGCAGCTTAACAAGACATATGACCCAACAAGCAGAATTTAATCTGCTTTCCACGATACTCCTCTTAACCTAACGTAATCTGTTGTGTTGAAATAACTACGAGCACCAAATTCTGTCTTCCATGCGTATTGCGAGCCTCCTTCTTTCGTTTCTTTCGTTCACTGCCACCTTGATATCTTCAGCGGCAAGTAGAAACAAAAAATTTCTTGTGTTCGACAGAGGCAAGATTCCTATAACCCCCCCCCCCCCCCCCATCCCTCTAATCTACCCGTTCGTTTTGTCTTGTAAGCTCCTCATTTTAGGCGCACCGCAAGCAGCCCCCAGTGTATGTTTTCCGTCCTGGATGGAAACCAGAAAAATGTTTGAGCAATGAACTTTCTTCCGAGCTTTCAAAATTTTTTCGACATTACGATGACGATAAGGAAGCCCTTGCATGACATGAAATCGAACCGCCTACTGTGGTAGAACTAATATTTATCCTCTCCATTGCGCAAAAAGGAATAGGTTCGTTTTGGCATGCGCCTAATGCTCAGAAGCAATCTGAAACACCAAACTTGTCCAAAGCATAGCTTGAAAGCAGAGCAGGTTCTAACTTGCGTAAAATGAGAACGAATCAATGAAAGAACATCACAAAAACATTGCTTTAATATTCATCTCAGGCGTTTTCATCAAAATTATTCTAGTTTTTCCACTTGAGTAGACGTTTTGTGTTGTGCGTAGGTAGAAAGATGCACGGAAATAAGAGTACCTGCCGTAAATACGGCAAAAGAAAACGATAAATGAGGAGAAACCGTTTCGTTTGCTCTAGTTTACTGGCAGCTTGGTAGCTTGGCAGTTAAAACTAACTAAACCACCAAGACCACAAGTACACCGGCACGTCATGAACGAAGGTAAAAACGAAGTACGCTAACCTGAGCCATAATCACGCGCAGAAAGTTTATAATAATATTCAATATTCTAAAACTACTTTATTTGCTTTACTTATTTCTGCTTGGACATCGACTGCACCAAAATCTAGGAAGAGAACTTTTCTCGAACCTCACATTCGTTCCGAGTGAGGTGTGGAGACAGGAGATAGCAAATGAAGCGTTTTGCGAAAAAGTAGATGCCGCTATGGCGTTGACGACACCTCGTAGGAATTCCAACTACGTGTACTTGAAATTTGAACCATTTGAACAATTTGTTTAAGGATATTTGGCATCCTATAATAAATGTTTCCGTATTCAGTCTCACGAACAACTTTCAAAACAGTCTTACTAATGAAACTTAGGCTTTCGCCGCCCCTGTTCTATTCTCAAATGATTTTCCTAAACATTTCTCAGCAAAAAAATTATTTTGGAGAATCTAGGATTTCGCAGAGCTCTTCTTTAATTCCTTAAAAAAAAGAATGATTTATTGGCTCAGACGAGAAAGGTCTCTAGAGGCTGCAGCTGAATTTGATTCTTGGATGCGAACAAATCTGGCCAGTAAACTGCCCGTACTGCACGTCCATCGTCTTGTAGTCTGGCCGTCGTCAACATCGCGTGACAATGATACACGTGTATGAAGCGACGAGAACGGTAACGTCCCATAAAACGGAGCGCTCATTCAGCTATGTGCTTTTCCACTAATTCTCTCTTGTATGCCACTTAAATGACAAATAGCGCACTAAACCTAATCTTTCGCTATAAGCTGAAACCATTCGTTTTTCCCGCCACGGTATTTCGCTGCCCGCATCTCGCACGATACCCCCGCTTCGGCGCTCGGAAATGAAAGATAAAGCGTTGACTACGTAGTCTCTTATGTTTTGTATTACTCTTCCTAGTTCCGTGCGCTTTGTTTTCACAGTGCAGTACCAATTAGCCCCTCAGCTCGCTCTTTTTGACTCCAAACTGTGATCCAGATAATGGAGACAGGCGGAATGGAAGAGGCTATGGCGCACGGCATAGCGAAATCCCACGCTGCCGGAGCGAGAGAACCGAGTGTCAGTTTTGACAGGTCAAGAAGGAAATCAGCATGGGGCGAGCGAGGCGGATGGGAGGAGGGTGAAGAGCGGAGGAAGCCAGCTCAGGTTGGCTCGTCGTGGCCAGCGGTGACAAAGAAAAGACGAAGCGGCGCAAGGGGACGCCTGGAGTGAAGGTAGTGGGTGTAGGTAGAGTCGGAAGAAGAGAAGGAAGAAGCGGAAGAGGCGGAAGCTGTAGCAAGAAAAGTGATATATCTGGGGTGAAGAAGAAGGCGAAGAAAAGTGATCCCAGATTATATTCCTATATTGTTTGCGGAATTGTTGGCTCTTGGAATGGCCCTTCACAAAATTACATGCCATATGTCTCAAGTTATTATTCTCGCTGATTGTTTGTCAGTGTTAGTCTCCCTTGACACTTCACAACAAGATTTTTTTAGCCGTATCCTGCGATTTTTTGTCCCATGCACTTTGAAGGTGGTCTGTTTTGTCTGGGTCAATGGCCATGCAGGTATTCATTCAAATGAGGTGGCTGATTACTTAGCAAGGTCGGCTCTTGACTGGTCAGTGACACATCAAGTCCCGAATTTCAGCCTGCTGGCGATTTCCAGGTTTCAGCGGTTCCTACATATATCAGCCAGGTTACTAGATTCCTTACTAAATACCACTGACTATCAGCACTTAGCATATAATTGGAACGTCCGTTCGTGGAAATCCAGGCTGCGTGAGGTAATATTGACGCGGTTGCGGTGCAGGATTCCAAGTTTGAATTTATATCTATGCAGGTGTGGGTTGAGACCAACGAACCTATGTGACGCATGTGGGAAAGTTGAATCTTTAGACCATTTTCTCCTCTACTGCCCAAAGTTCGCACTTCAGAGAAAGATTTACCTGGAGGTTCCTCTCTCCAGGTTAGGGCTCCTTTATCTTTGCCAGTATTATTATCGTTTGGTGCGAACGCCAAGGGATTTGCATTGGGTTCTATTTGTGGGTTTCCCCACGATTACATAATTGCAACTGGTAGGTTGATGTGCTAATTCTTTTAAAGTTCTACGAGCTCTTCTTTTTTCACCAAAATGCTGTCTGTTATTTAACTGTCTATATTGTTCTCTTGTTTTTATTCATTGATTTTTCAAAATTCACGGTTGGCGCTACAGTTTTGTCATCATCTTCCATGGAAACTTCTTTGTTTATTCAACTACACCTTGGCCAATCCTTCCGCGTGGGTATGCGCCATATACCTGGGGTGAAGAAGAAGAAGAAGAAAAGTGATGAGAGGGAGCGGTGCGCCCGCGAGCTGGTGGTTCGGTGGACGAGAAACACCGAACGGTGTCGGAGCCCAGCACCGCAGCAGCAGCCGGCTTGACTGGGTTTGGGTGCGGGGATGCCGCTCCTTGTAGAGAATAGTTGCAAATTTTCTATCCTTTTCCTACTCGCACACGTTTAGCAGTCCCTGCCTCTCCTTGCCGCGCAGGGGGATGATTTCGCCTGCTGACACGTGGTAGACGCCAAGGCGTTGTCTGGAAACTCGCGAGGTAGACGCTCAGCGCGAGTTGGTTTCACGCTCGGCAAAGTTCTGCACAAGCCGGCAATATCTTGGGTCGCCATAGAGTGCCATTTCGACAGCATCCTCTTCGACGACTTTGCATCACAGCGCTCTTAATGCTGCAGTAGTTGCGTTTGACCTCACTCGGAGATCTCTTGAAATGCGACAGTCTCTCCAGCCATGGGTGGTATCCCTCCAGACACCCAGGAATTGCTCTGTTTCCAACGACATTGCACACGTAGTCATTGACATCACTCCAAGATTCCTAAACCACGCTGATGCTCATGGTAATATTGGTGTTTGATAGTCTCTGTTCGATGTCATGATGGCCTAACCTATCCAGAAGCACCGAAAAAAAACGATGACTGGAGTTACGTAGCATGGAATGTTGCAAAAAGTGGCTCCAAAGAGAGTATCTATACGTTCCAGTACGCTCTCCTACTAATGTTTGGTGAGAACATAAATTATAGCACACGCGGACACAAAACAACTTGGCCATATGTTGTTAAAACCACGCATGTTGCCTCCGCCGCCCTTTCTGGGAACGCTTTGCTGTTTGTTTTATTTGTCTGAATGCGATGAGCTCTTACCCGCCATTTTGTTCCGAAGTCGTTGAATCAGAGCAAGGAAATGTACCAAAATAAGAATGTATCTTGTGCATTCTGCTTGCTTAGACTAAGGCGCACTCACTTACATGAGGGCCCCGGAACTTATCTCTGAGCGGTGGCACTCCAAAACGAAATTAGCACCGTTTAAAAGCACTTAACGCGCACGTGTACGCTTATTAACAAGAGATAACTCTGAAACATTGATGCCAGGCTATGCCCTCAGTCTTGATGCCCGGGCAGTGAGTGCTTATCACGGCAGATAAAACGACATACTAGAGCAAGAACTGAGAGAAGCTCATAGGCAAAAAACGACATAAAATATAAACCCTGGAACAGCAACTGCATTAACACATCCGCACTCACAGCAGGAACGCGTTATTCATGGGCGAGAACATGGGTGAGAAGAGGATGAGTCAGCGCGAATGCGCCCCTCTTCTCGGCACCGGTGCCGGAGGCAATAAGATCCGCGTCGTGCTGAACCGGCCACGTTCGCGTTTCCGCGCCCAGCGCGCGATGCCAGGGATTAGTCAGCCCCAGCAAAAGGGCTCTTCCCCGCTCTGTGGCCAAATAAGATGTAGCAGTCAGAACTCAAAACGAGTCACGAGCTCAGCGAGGTGAGTCCGAAGGGGAGGGATGAACTAAGGAAATACCGAGGAAGCTTGCCGCGAACGGGTGCCAAAATGAAGAAACGAGCGGGAGGATTATGGGGAAGCAGCAGATCGAATATGGGAAGGAGCTTGTTTATCTGCGGTTTACTCAAAGCATTGCGAAAATCCCCATCGGGAATTAAGAGATTATGTGCGGGATTACAGCGAGCAAGAAAAAATGTGCAGTTTTCGACACGTAAACGAAATGGGAAGTGCCTAAGGTAGAAGGAAATAAAGGCTTCGATGTGGTTCGTGACCCTCACGCAGAACTATGCTCTGGAAGTATAGGCGTCGCTATACGGAAAGTTTTTGTTAAGGCTTTCTGCGCCGATGTTCAAAATCTACATCCTTTTTTTTTGCCCGTGTTTGATTGTTGTTTCCTTGCATCTAAAAATTTGTCTTTTGGACCGACTACCAACCTTAGGATATCCTGTCATTCCCGGTAAAAACGCTTTAACGTTTAGGTATCTCAAAAGTAAAATGGAACATGCTAGCTATAGAAATCCTGCACCTCTTCACTGGGATAGCTTGTGAGGCAAACATGAAAAATATTTCACTGCACACTAAGGTGTAGTACGTAAGCAACGGCTGTGTACATGCGTATGCACTTTGCTTGAGCGAGCCACGGTGCAGTCTTTCCACCGGTCCCGTGCTCCATTTTACCTTGAGGAACCTGCACATTTGAAACATACCCAGAACTTCTATTAGAGACAGAGATATATAATTAGTACTAAACACTATACTGGAGGAGTATGACGGTGGTCGCCTAATAAAGAATTACATAGGTAGCTAATAAGTATGACTTTTAACCTGTCCTCCTCAAACATATTATATCAATGTCGATCTCCCAGCAGCGAAACTTACTTGTTCCTTTCGCCCACGTTTCTCTAATCTCACTTTACTTATTTGTGATTTCGAGAAATTAGTCCCGATCTGGCTTATTGCAGACCCTAAGGCCGCTAATATTTCTGGGATTGCCTTGTTTACTAGGCATTTTGGGACCTTGCACTGTATAAAAATATACTCTCTTGTCTCCCTGGTCTTGCTCGCAGCAATAGCAATTATCTTCTCTAAGAGTATACTGATGACAACCATCAGACAGGACAAAGTGGCAAACGCTGTGCTACTCTCTCATCTTTGTCACATGATGATGTTTACACAAACAAACTCGTTTGTTAAAATTCAATATTTTTAAGAGTAATCTTTTATCACGCTGATCACCGCACACTTGTCCTTCTCAAGACAGAGGAGGCATTCATTTATTCTTACCGAGAATGAGACCCATTACTTCACGAAGTAGCGCTGCAAAAGCCCTGAACTATGCTTAGCGCACAAAATAAAGAGAGTGATTTCGCTTGGCTGTGACATAATAATGGCTATGAGCACCTCCAGAGCTCAGTGAGAATATGCATTCCTCAACTGTCCGCACCCATGAAATAATATGAAGGTGTTCTGCGCTTCTTGGAGTATTCCTCTTCGCTCTGTTTTCGTTAACATTCTTACGGTAAACAACTACGACTTTATGGATGGCGGAACCGTTTGTTACTGCTAACTCATTTTCTTCAGCGGTAAAGAAGAAGCTTCGCTAGTGATTTAGCGTTACGGCGTTACGTTATATCAGGTCGGAGGATAGCTAAGAGCTCACGAACGTCTGTTATGCTTATAGCCGCTATGTTTGCTTTTTTGCGTGGCACCGTCCTTTTTTTTGCCTCTGATACATATAGCCGTGACGTGATACACAATTTGAACAGCGACAAACTGCGGTATTAAACTTTAAAGTAGCCGGGCCTAGAATAAGTTTTTGTTTGTCGACCAGGAGTGAGGTCATTAAGAAAAGATCTGAATGTTTGTGTACTTGCACCGGTCATTACAAGTACATATAATCACTTTCTGCTTGAACTTGTAAGGCAATGTTTCATACCAAGGTTATCCCTGCCATTTCCTTTGTGGAAATTATGTTGACTTCTCGCAGCAGAAAAGACGCGTTTCTGAGCGCTTTTTGAATTAAGGATCGCTGTTATGAGCTGATTCGGTTCACTTGACTGGATACTTTTTTTCAGGACCGCTTGGCTAATGGCCAGACAAATCCGAAGGCTTGCAATAAAATCGAAACAAGAAGAAAGGGACAGAATGATATGGTGTGAAAGCAGCTGCAGTAGAGGCAGGCGTTTGTGTGTTAGCGAAGAATTTATCCTTTCTGTACTGGCTCTTGGTCCCCTCGTAGGGAGTATAATGTTCAACTTAATTTCAGGGTATCCCATTGTCAGTAAGGTATTCTCATGAAGCCTTTTTTCCTCATGAAAAAAAAATTGCATCTTTTACATCCACTATGCATGGGTAAACACATCAGGGAACGGCTGTAATGCGACCCTAGCGACATGGCAAAAGGTATTTGTCGTTCTGAGGGAAATGAAAGTAGCTAACACTCATTTGTTCTTTTGTAGGAAACACTATATGTTGTGAAAGCACCTTCGCGCTTTGTTATTTAGGAATAAAAGAATTTCTGCAGTAGTAGCGCATAAGGCTGTACTCGTGGTAATAATGTTCTACATGATCTGTCTTCTGAGTATTGGAAGTACGTCTAACACTGGAAGCAACCAAACTGGGCCCTCAGGCTTCCACGCCTTCGAGAATGCCCGTTGCATTATTTTTGTCCAGGAGCACTTTGTTCGTCTAATTACAAAATACCAAACGCAAAGCGTATATAAGCTATTTTACTGAGGAGTCTTCAGATCCAAGAGAACGCAACTGAGCATTCAGACGACTGCAAAAACTCGAACACTACTCACAGGAGTGGCGAAAAAATGATGCCTTGTGGGAAGTGACGTGGAATGTCATCATTATAATGTGCCAGTATAGCGGTACCGTGAACAACTGCAAAATCAACTGTACATGCTCACATGGTCTCGTGGGGCCAGGAGGGGCCACATTTGGCCTGCTCCTCACCCGTCGGGCCCATCTGCGTGTGCATTTCCAGTGGCAAACCGTAACAGTATCCGTGGATCTTCAACGCAGCAGTATGCAAAAAGTTTATATTTTTTAGCTCTGCCACCAGTATTGGCAGTTTGCCAAGGCACATATACATAGACCACGCAAGTATGCAATTTTAACTCGATGCTGGCGGTTAACAGACGTTACTGGGCTTCCTTCGAGAGTCCTGTCTGCATAAATATCTGTAGATAACAGTTTATGTCACCAGGTACTCTGTCGCAATAATCCCATCGGCGGGATTTTGGTTCTTGTTTTTCTTCTTTTAATCAATTATCTCTAAATAATTACCCTATTCAATTCATTTTTCCGCATGCTCCCGCACACTGGCATAGGCTTCCCAATAGCATTAGTGAATGTAAAACGTGTTCACAGTTTCTGTCTTTATTGTCACGCAGTCTGCCGTAGATTAATATCATCCCGTTTACTTCATATAATTTGGCTGGTATTGCGCTTCATGCGATAGTATACCCTTTCCATTTATGTGTTGCAATTTCGCACCGCGGTACACTGAAGACCGTTTGCCGTCGAGATGACTTAGCGATGTTACGTATTTTACTACTTTCTTGCTTTTACGAACTGTGCCTAGCTGTTTTAAGTTTTTGTCGCATGTTCATTTGCCTGCAACTGTCCCTCCCTGCAATAGTGTCCTTGTGGTGCTGCAGGTACTCGTATAAATAAATAAATAACATAAAAGTGTGCCTAATTCGGTCGCCATCTGAACGCGCCCTAATTGAAGTTCCTGGCGGGCAATGCTCACAGGGTATTAGCACTTTTCCAATATAGGAACAGCTCGGAACTAACATGGAGAACCGTAAGGTAGCTAGGATCACCCTTCAGTATTCCTCACAGAATAAATGCAGATTAAACGCAGCACTAGCATTGTGAGCATATTGCTAACGAATGCTAGTGCTCTTGCCTGCATTACCGGCAGCATAGGGCACAGGCGAACTTTCTTGCCACATTGCTTGCTACAGCTAACTACGGCTAGGAGAAGAAAATAAAATGGGGTTAGATGCTCAAATTTATGTAATCAAAATTTTAATCACGGAATTCCTGTGCATCGGTGCTTTCTGTGCATATCGCGTAATCGCTAACAAAAATATATCATTACGCTTTATCTTATCTTGACAAACCATGTCGTGGTGTCATAGCTAATCAACAAAACTTCGTGTTTCCAAATATAGGTTAATGAGGGTATCGGGTATTTGGTAAACCCTTGAAGCTATAGGCATGCCATCAATAGCACGAAACTAAAGCTGGTCGACTCGTATAAGTATCGAGGTATTAGGTTATCTTCCTATCTCACTGACAAGCATGTCGGTTTTGTTTCATTAATATGCTAACCATATACTAGGCTATCTACGCCGCAATTTTTTAATCTACATCTGCACTTAAAGGAGCTGTGAAAGAGCTCTCAGCAAAGAAGCGTTATGCCTGGGATGTCAAAGGACGCTGCCTCAAGAATATCGTACAGCAGTGAATTTTAATGCCAGAGCTTTAAAGGCCCCGTTGTCCACAAAATCCCGTGTCGGCGTTGTGAGCGAATAATCACAAGCATGACTATGGCAGGCGGTGCTCAGAGAGAAATCTAGGCGGCAGGTGGGCCGTCTAGGTCACGTGACCTTGTAGCGTCATCAAAACTTGCCGCCGGATAGTCAGCAAACTGCCCAGGTAAATTAATGACTGGTCACACGGGAAGAGCAATCTGGGCCGCACAAGGCCCACCGCTGAAGCACCTGCTCTCATTTGTGCTCGCCTATTTGCTCGTTGCAGATGCTTCACATTATACCATTTCTACCAGTTTTTCCACGCCAACCCCACTCTTAAACAGCAGTTACTGTTTTATCTAAGATATATTCCATCACAAAAGCAATCACACGTTTGAATGCTGTGTCCCCTCATGTTGGACTACTGTGTATTCGGATTCATTTGCGACACATAAGCAACTATTGAACTCCCTTCCTGCCTCCATCACTATCATCACCGATAACATCGCCTTCAAGAAAACAAGGAAGGGTTTGTTCTGTTAATAATTTCAATACACCCCTCTGCGTAATACCTTCTGACGCGAAGTGCATAAAATTATTGAGGAATTATAGTCGAATAATATTACGCAGTCAAGGAAGAATTTTTTATATTATAATAAAAAATTAGGGCGTGAGCTTTTCCAACGCTGATGAAAAATGACAGCGTCTAGCAATGTCGAGTCATATAATATATTTTGACTTCTAGCCTGTTTCTTGCAGTCTGTGTCATAATCATCGCCACGATTTTCAGCCGAACTGCGTCCACTGCTGGATAAAGGTTTCTTCCTTATCCCTCCCAATAGCCCGAACTGTGCTAGCTGCGGCCTCCTTATCACCGCGAACTTATTTATCTTATCTATCCACCCGACTTCCTGCCGTGCCCTGGTAAATTTGCCTCCTGTTGGAATCCACTCAATTATCTTCAGGGACCACTGGCTATCTTGCTTTCAAATTACGTGTCCAGCCCGCGCCCATATTTTTTCTCGAGTTCCAGTAGGCTATCGTTAAGTTGAGATTGTGGTCTGATACATTCTGCTTTCTTCCTGTCTTATAGCGTTATAATTTTACTTTTTCATTCCGTAGCAGGCTGTGCTAGCCCTAACCTAATTTTCAGTCTTTTCGTTAGCCTCCAAGTTAGTGCCCTATAAGGTAGGGGTTGAACTTTTCGAATAAAATCGAAAAACAAAAAACAAGAAACGGCCGCCGAATTGAGTTCACGGAATTCATTTTTTACCGAAAAAGGTTAGAATTCATTAATATACATGCCGCAACTACCTGGCTATTGAATGAAGTTGCCCTCAGAACAAGAAAAAAATAACAGATTAAGTAGCGTAGTTGTGAGATTAAGGTATTACTCCGCTATTTTACACGCTTTTGAAAACCCGGAGGCTGTACCAGTAAAGTTGCAGGGCCGTTGTGCAGGGGGCGATAAAGCAGTTATAACCTGAACGCCGTTTATAAGGCTAGTCGTTCACCCTCTCCTTCTTCCTTCCCCTTTTCCACCTGACACCGTTTGAATGAGTTTTGAAGCAAACTCTGTAAACAGCAGCAGCAGCGGTTAGCCAACTGCAATAGTGAAAGATTTGGAAGGTCTCTTCCTTGTCAAAGCGCAGCCGACACGCAGACTTTTAGAGTTTGGAGATGGGCGGAAAATGTTGCAGCTCAGCAGCACGCCTTCTAATGAGGACTATCGTATGCTCGAGAGAAGGACAGCGAAGAAGTGAGCACGCACAGAGGGATGGGCGCAGTCCCGACTGCATGTCGGCTCACGTTCGGTTGGCGCTGCCCTTTTGAGTGTGTGGCTGGTGGTGCAACTGTGCCTACGCAGCTTCGTGGAATGCACGCAGTGCTCGCGAGTAAACAAACTTGAGGGAACCGGCATGCTACTGGTAGGGTGGTTTTTTGGCACTAAAAGAATAAACTGCGCTCAGCTCTTGGCAGAATAACAGATAGTGTTGACAGCTAGGGACAAGTTTGGTGCTGACGCCGATCCGAAGAACGAGGAAACCGCTACGCTTGGCGGTAGTTAGGCAGGTCAGGCTGACACGGTGTCCTCAGGAGCGAGTTTTCGTCAAAGTTTCCTGATCGCTTTGCATGATAGCGACCGCCCTGGTCTAACTGTAAACGAGTTGTAAGCAAACTGTGCTGTCTGTACGTTGGCCTTGTTAACAGCCCTCACCCACTTAAGGCAGTTGCTTAGTTAAGTAGGCTCCTCCACTTCACGTTAGGACACTGACGCGTAACCGTGCACAAGCTGCCCGAAATGTGTCATATTCCGGATTCCTCAACAATTAAGAGGCAGTTCCGTCGCAGTGGTCAACATGCATATCACGTGAGACTCCACACCTCGCTCGACCCAGTGCGCAAACCCAACATGAGATTTACAACCTACATTTTTCAAGTCGACTTCAACTTTTGTCTTCGTTTTATGGTGCCTTCCCTTTTTGTTAATAGCGATAGCTTATCTTTCTGCATGCACAGCTCTAAATATTTATTTTTTTTCGCTAAATTCTGGTAAATCGAATGACTGGGATGAACAAATAGCTAGCGTTTTAACGCAATTTAACGAATTACACGTGCGAAAGCATGTGTTTAACCTTTTTGGTTCGTGGATTTGCTTTGCTGGGTCGTCGGCACGTCTGACGACGACGACGATGTTAGACTCAGGTTAACCTCAGATCGAGGTTAAGCTGATCTGATCTGTTCGCGCCACAGATGGAAGGTGATGAAGGTGACGATGTGGATTTGTGATGATGTGATGAAGGCGACGATGTGATGAAGGCGACGAGTGGCGACGATGCGAGAGTGTGTTGCAGTTTAACACGAGGCATGATCGGCTGCGCCGATAGCATAGTGCTCTCGTGCAGTGGCCAGCGAAGCTATCTGTTCGCGCCGGCGCGTGTTCAAGTTCCCAGTCGCGGCAATATTTACTTATTCAAGATCAAAGTCAAGGCTTCAGCGCTGAATCGGCTTTTGTAGTTTTAGTCGTGGAGTAGAGCTTTCGCTCTAAAGGGTCAATAAAAATTATCGGTGATTTCCGACCTAAGAAGAGTACCACATTATATACCCGAAAAAACAGAAAGGGCAATTCGCCTGTAAAAACCAATATTTTACGAATGAAAAAATGTGTTTTGAAATGAACGCCAGAAAAGTCAGCAGATTTTTCTGAAAATAAAAAAGCGAGAAGTCCAGCCACTACCTATAACTTAGTTACGGTAGGATACATGTTACTTTTTTCTTGAGGGTATTGGTAAACTAGTATTGATCGCCTCATGGTGCCTGCCGAATGCACTCCAGCTCATTATTTTTTTCCAGTTATTTAATTTTCATTGCCCAAGTTTGCGGTCACTACTTGCCCTAACTACAAGTATAATTGCTGCCATTTCCAGTGCTTCGCTCTCGATCTTAAAATCTTCTTGCTTTGTTGCGCAACAAATTCTTACATGACTGCTGATGTTCCGGCTTCCGACATTGGTAATCTCGTTCAGGTGGAAGACGCACTATTCTTGTCAGTACGCAACGTTTCAGGCCATGCTTTCAACTGAAATCGCTCCTTCTATACAACTTTCCCAATTTCTTAATGCCACCACGAAAGGTTTTATTTTCTCTTGCGCCCTCACTTCCTTCCACCCTGCCTCCACAGCATGAGATTCTCAGCTTCGCTTCTTTATTGAGCGGATATCTGTGTCGGCAGTCAGCACTTCGGCATCGACAGCAGGCTTCGTCCAAAAGGTGAATCAGACTTCTCGAGGCAAATAATGTAAACGGAGAAAATGCAGGAATATGCTTTTTTTTTCCTGCCGGCTGCACACATAGGCACTCTAGCGCGAGAATTACAGCTGCACGTGAGTTCACGAGATGATGCTTTTCAATTTCTCAAAATAGAATTTGAAATAGACGAGGGGGAAAAGTTCGCGTGCCGTGTCTGTAATCTGCGATGGATGTCGCTCAAAGAGGTACCCTTGTTTCAGTGAAGTGCAGTAGCGCGTGTATCCACTCGCTCGCTGTTTGCATAAGTAAGCATGCTTGTGCATGCATACGTGAGAGACGTCGGCGTGTGCAAATATCTGCTGGCGCAAATGCGAAGCAGAGTGGATGTCGGTGCGTTTCGGGTGCGGATTGTGTAGGGGGAGTAAAAGCGGAACTCGTCTTTCCAGTGCCGCGGCCGTCAATCCGAGCGCCTCTTGGGCTCGGCCTGGGGCTTTGATACCCCGCGAAAGTTTTTCTATGAGGCTTGTTTTGCCCTAGAGGACACCTGATCCACGCGAAAGCTGGTGTGTTTGCAGTTCTTTAAAGTCTTTCACTTCGTTGGGCTTGAGAACAGCTGTGCCCGGAAGGGAAACACTTCGATTCCTAAAAATTGCTTCTTTAGTTGTGGCAGAATTACTCATGACCGATTTTAAAGAAATAAACAACCAAAAGAAGGCGCAAGACATAAAACCTTTAACGAGTGAAGCCACGGACCTCTTCTAGTGGTCAAGGCTGAAGAATACCAGTCCAATGTAGTCGCTACATTGACTTCATAAATAGCGGAAATGTTAGGCAGACAGTTATGGTTGTAGGAAAAGCTGAGGACATCACGCCTTCAAATACAGCTACCTTAGTGGAGTGCGGGCGACGCAATAAATCTGCCAGCAAACTTCGTTCATGGTCCCTTTCAATCTCACTAGTGAAATTATCAAAAAGATTTGTTTCAAAGAAAAGAACAGCACGACCTTAAGAAGTCTTAAAGTCTTCTTTCCAAGAATAACGAATGAGAAAGCTGCGCAATCGTTTAGTGGCTGACGAGAATACATCAAAGCCGATGGGTAAATTGTATAGGACAACAGACGAAAGAGAGATATAACCTAGGAAGTCAGGACTGAAAGGAAAATAGGCAGAAGCGGACAAGGTAGATGCGTGGACAAGAAAGTAAAACTTTTATCGAGAAAAAATAAATATCCTGACCAGTCAAGAAATGAGAAAGCAAAAAAAAACGTCCAGGAGATCTGGAATGAGCTGCCAAGAAGTAGACGCGCAGCGAAAGGAGACCTCTTCTTCACTGAGAGCTCGCTGACAGGATCTTACCCAACGTTGTCCCATCCTTCTTACCTCTTCCTGCGTCCGGGTGTCCTAACTTAGACCCACAAGAAATAGAGAAGTACCTTTTTATACTTGGCCAAAGCAAATGAAAGGAGAAGAAGGAAAGTTTTGACAGATAGGATCAGGACATGGAAGAAAGAAAAATGAAGGCGCAAGGAAAAAACTCTTAACCGGACGCCTGGTAAAAGTTAGCTTACGTTGAAGGCTTGCATACGGTCGCAAATGTGTGAGCTGACGCAAACACAGCATTGAATGATAGGGTGTTGCGGAAGTAGGTTTATGTCATATAGAATGCAGCTGTTCCGAAATGGCAGAAAGACATTGCACAAGAGCACAGGAGGAATTCAAGGCGGTATGGTTGGGCGTGTAAACTTTGTCACTATCATCTCAGTTTGATGTGTTATGTAAAAAAATATTTGAAATATTCTGCTCTCCCGCTGATAAGTTTTCCTGTATATATAATAACTCGCTGTTGGCTGCGGTAAAAAAAAGACGCGATACAAATTAACGCTGGTTACTGCAGGTTTAGTCTCCTCGCTTTAAAGGGTTCGTCATTATTGCAACAATGAGAGACAGCGAAGGAAAAAGCAGTAGTGAAACACCATTGCAAAAGTGTTCCGCAAGGGGCAAGAAAGGTAGAATTGATGGCGAGTTTTGCCGAAGCTAGTCCTGGAACTTTTATTTATGGTAACCTTGCACCCCTGCGAAATTCAAAGTAGCCCTTCAAATCTGAGCTACGCAGTAAGCGTTTTGAGTTTTAGTAAAAAAAAATAAACACTTTATTACAGTTTTTGTTATCTCAGCAAACATTTTTGCTCAGCCACGGCTTCAGACGAGTTCAATACGAGATACGGTGGCTCGGAGGTGGGCGATCAATCGTTTCTCGTCGTGCCCTTTTGCGTTTTCGCTAGACGTTGCGCGCTACGACATTTATTCGTGTGTCCCTCATCAGTGTGCGACGCTGTCATGACCGATGTCATGAAATAGCGAACGTCTCAGAGGAAGACATCATAGAAGGTTGTCACGGCGTCGTTCATCATAGTACGCACTACTGGCGCCAAATTTGAGTAGTAGGTTATAGTGGCCTCGTAGTCTCATTAAGAAGTGTTGTTTTGCTCGCTAGCTGCCATATGATAGGGGACCATATTTTTTTTTACCTCGCAATGTCTGCAGACCGCTCCTCCTTGTTAGTACTTCTTCTCCGTGCACTTTTTTCTATTCTATCAGAAATTCGAAAACTATACCTCCCTTTGAAAGAAGGCAGCATGTATATAAGGTGGGTTCTCTTGAGGCCTATAGCACGCCATATGATTATCTAGCTGAGGCTGTGTTTGCGATCGCACGAAAGATTCATCTTATGATCTTAGCGTTGGGAGACAACTTGTGCTGTCAAGTCGTATCTCCTACTTTGGGCCTGCGCTTGCCTTATTCCTGAGGAAGCACTTGAGTCCTTCACATATAAATAAGAAGGTTTATTACATGCATCCAAAGAATTGTGCTTTTTTCACTATGCTTTTTCTTTTCAGGTAATAAAGAAGCCAAATTTACTGTGAGAGATAGTAAAGAGGAAGAGGAAAGGCAGGGATGTTAACCAGAGGGGTGGTACACTGGGGAAGAGAGATGATGGGATTGAGAAGGGAAAGAGAGAAGGGAAAGAGAGAAGGGGTGATGAGCACATTCCGTGTAGGTCCCTCAAGCCAGTTGCTCTCAGGAAGCTAAGCAGTGCCTTGTAGGCCTTGAGGGCAGTTGATTGTTGTAGTGACGATCCCAGGATCTATCCTGTGTTAAAGGGCGAGAATCGAGGCGGCCAAGTCAGAAAAATCCTCTGGGGAATCTCACGGCGGTGTTTGTTCACCTGAAAGGGAAGTTAATAGGACCCTGAAACGTTTTCATGCACAGAAATTCTTAACATTCGTAACAAAACATAGTCTGTTGCCGAGAAATAGCGATTTCTAACTCCAATGAGTGATGAATGACGCAAGACTGTTGCTTTTGGTTTTCGCTCAAAGCCTTACAATTTATCCATTGGTTCGGAAGTCTAACTGCTCGCATTTGTTCTAGGACTTCTTAAGTAGCGATAGTTTAGAAATTATGCTAGAGCATAGTACAATTTAGATTTTCATGTTATGGAGCTGCTATTAGCACTGTGTGAAAGGCAAATCGCTTTTAGAGACAAAAGACTTTTTTATAGGTCGTTCGACCTGGCGGAAGCACATTGAAGCAATCGCTTGTCCTAAAGGGCACTGCGCTTTTCAATCTCAGGTTAGTATGTGACAACGAGTCTACATAGTAATGATACAGTCATGGAAAAAAAGTTGGCGGGTTGTGGATTTTCGGAAAATAAATTCATTTCTATATTGCCTAGCCAGTCAGTCAAAGGGTATTTTTGCAGAAGATATAGCACGAATATGCCGTTGTGCTTCCATGCCCTTCACTGACTTGCTTTGCCCGACCGCACAGAGATATCCTTTTTTTTCCACGAACCCCCCTCACTCAAAATTTTAACCTTAACTGTACAATTATTTCTGCAGTGGACATTATAGGTGCACACGAAATAATTAGTTTCGCAAATGTATTGTAGCATAGTTGAATGCATGCGCTTATGGTTTGATGCTTCGAAATATTCTAACGAAATCACCATTAACAGGCCTACGCATGCTGCGAGACCAAGGGCCCATGTCCTGAGACAGCAGATAAGTGCAGATGATGATGATGGTGATGATGTCCTGAGGCTTATTGGCTCATACCCACGGCGGGGGACTGGCCAGGGTGCATAGCGAATAGTTGAGCGCACTAGAGCCATTACGGCGTCACTGTCATCGCTGTCCTGAGCACTTCTTCATCGTCCTCTAACTGTACGTAGCAATATGAAAATTTTAGCTTTTCAAAGATAGCTGACTGCACTAAAATTACTCATCATTCAACACAACAGGCACTTGTCATTTCACACGCATGTCACAATGTTAGCTTTACACCTGTCATAATTTTGAGGCCAATTCAATAAAGTTTCTGGGTAGAAACGTAAAAAAAACAGCTGTTGTGTCAAAGATGTTCGTGGCTGCCAAAGGAAGAGACACACTAACACCACCATTGGATAAATCAGCTGGGATCGAAACGGTGTAGACAGGCGGACAGGACATGTTGCTACAGTGTGTTCTGTTGGCATTTCTACATGTCTATTTAACATTCTTCGAGCTTGTGAAACCGAAACAACATTCCCCGAACCATGTCATTCATTCTAGTTGTTCTCGCATAAAACATTAGGCCAATATTTATGACAATAAAACCGTATACGCACAGATTTAGGCTTACTTAGATAATAAAATGATGGTTTAATTCTAGACTAAAAATCTTAGTGTCTTCTCGAGCGAGTGAATTATTATATTACTCGGCTCTCATTGTTATGCGAGTTGCGAATAAGAGCGGCCCTGGTAGAATACACAGGAGTATGCAAGAGAAGAGTGGCAGCTGTAGTGCCTATAGGATACGAAAAACGATTGAGTCGTGCTCTCTGAAGCCAAAAACGGTTTTGCCATTTCCAAAATGTGCACAGTTTCACTCTGCAACTCGTGCTTTGATACCCGCGGACCTCGCTGGTTGGTTATTTTCACGTAGTTAGAGAATTTTACATTTATGAGAACTATTTCTGAAAATTCAAGGCACGCAAGCTATCGGATAACAGAGTTTACGAATTTCCTCTATGTCAGCATTGACCACCATTTAATCGTTAGATGTGTATTTGTAACAACAACCGTGCACATGCGGACATTAATTTATTAAGTCTTCGACGTCACCTCAAAACATACATCTTTGATTGCTCTAAGTGTAGCTCATTGGTTTATTTCAGATCAGAATAGTTACGAGTTTAAATGCCTGAAAGGAGGAACCTGCAAATTTTTTTCTTTCTTTTCATCACAAAATTATCGCTAATAGGTTTTGATTTCTTGCAACATTAATATTGCATTCTTACTTTAATGCATGTGTGTATTACTTAGTATACAAAAAGGAAAAAATGAGCTTATGTTGCGACCCGTTTCTGTATTAAGTTTAGTGCAGATTAGCTCGAAAACCAGACATCAGTTAAGGTAAGCACGTTAACGCGAAATTTTTACCTGTGCACAGTGCTGTTCTCTGCTTTTACGTGCACGGAGGCCTGAGCACCTGCCAGGGTATATTCCTGTCAGGTTTCTCCTACCCATTTCCACTGTCTGCAGACAAACAGCACGATAAGTTTCGTAAGTAATAATATTTTTAATGCTATTGCTCTTAAAACGTATGTCGGTTTAGTGACGGTTATTTTTATTTTCACAGCAGTCCGCCCACTTCCTTTCCAAATAACTGTATCCTTGGGGAAGCATAAAGCAGTATGGCGATTGGCTTGTATTGTTTACGCCGACAACCACGAACACGCGTACTTTCGTTCGTATGCCACTTGTGTGCTGCTACCGGAAGCAAATTCATTTGATTAATGCGGCCGCATCCTCCCACAAGCCTGTCCATCTCCACCTTTACTGAGCCGATTAGCATATTTCTCTGAATATTGATAGATCCTCGTGGGCAGGAATGTTTTCGCGGCGGAAATTATGCTTCCGGGGCAAATTTTTCAATTTCTGACAATAATTCAATACTGCCTCCACCAGGGAAGTCTACGTTGCGTAAAACACCAGGGACTAGGCATACGAGGCGTGATAAGTTTGCAGCGAGCGATGAAAAAGAAAATTGTTCGTGTCAAATTAAAAAGCAGCAAACTTAGCGAATATTGAAGGGGAAACAAGAAGACAGGTTATTATGGCTTCAATTATAGAGAGGAAATTGACAGCGGCAGGAGATGTATATAACCTTAAGCGAAAATTGTTGCTCTAATAGAGAAGCAGTATGGATGCCGATAGAATGAAAACCTAACCGAGGATCAGATTGAGTGGCGGGCTCAGAAAATTTTTTAGAACAGCGTGGCTGCACCTGGCGTGATACATTAACGATTGGTAGTTGTTGGCTTGAAGAAGTCCTCAGTACTGCAAATAACTAAAGTCGCTTTCTGATTATGATGAAAATGACTACAAGAATCACGAGAATTTTGTAACGCGATATGTCGCTAGAGTGAGGCATAAGCAGCACTGCTAAGTGAGTGCGCAAATAAAAACACGAGGGATTTCTTACGATGAGGAAGGCGTTGTGCATTCCAAGCAAGCGGCAATAACTCAAGTACTCTAGGACGCAGTGATGAGTATATTGTTTTACAAGATATGAACATATAATCGGCGTGCCTAAATAATTTGTTCCTTAATTATTTATGCCATATTTCATAGTCACAGTTCGATCATATAATAACTAGGTTTATGTGGGTGTCATCAAACCTGCCCAACAACGCATCCTACTGAACTCTCAGCCCTCAACTTCGCGACTTGTTTCAGTTGACCTTGGTAACGCCTGGTCGAGAGCAAAACGTAATGCAGGATGAGTGGGCGTGCTTTTTTGGCTACCGCTAGTCGGAGATCGCATATCCTTTATTTTCTTTTAATGTGATGATCAGAATTGTATTGATTAATTTAAGGACGATATTCTGACAGTGGTCGAATGAAACCAGGTCGAATGCACCAAAAACACATCACGTGAAAGTATGTTTCGGGTACGCTTGTCTTTGGGACTCTTGCCGGCCCCTTCTGACTGCTAGCAGTCGGGCAAGAAAATAGGAGGCTTACGTGATGATGACGGCGAGTCTTAATAGCGAAAGAGAACTATTCGCCGAAGAGCGCTGTGGAACGCCGTATTTTGTTTTCACGTGTTTGGGTCTTCGGCCCGTTTTTCAAACATTCTACCCCATAGAAGCCGAGCTCCAGGCCAGAGAAAAGCTTGAACAATGTGTTAAACCAGTCAGTACCCGGCGGGATTGGGGATTGAACCCTGCACAACCGGCATGCAACGTGGATGCTCTACCCACGAGGCCACCGCTGCGGGGCAGTTTTTGTATGTACCATGTTCTGGAGGATAAAATCTAATTAGGCTGTTCTTCACTCGCCTTTCAAAGGGAGGATGTCGAAATTTTTTTTTCAGTTTGAAGCTTCAGTGCTCTTACTCACCGTCTTTTTCTCATTGGCTCGAATTCAACAAAACACGCATCATATTAAAATTTCTGCTCCTAGTCAAATAACAAGAGTAACAACTCCGTGACAGTCCGCTATTAGACACAGCTTTGGAGTACGCGAACATTCTCCTTGCGCCTGGGCATCAGAGTGGCGCTAATGCTGCGCCACCATGCTCGAATACGCGGATGGGTAGCGGGACGTTGCGTTTTTCCTATCTACATGCATGATACATAGCCGCCAGCCAGGCCAGATTGTTATTTATGGCGCATTAACTAGATAATACAGAAACCAATAACTAGTGTGGTTTTACCGTGTACAACCGTCGATAATAGGCACTGAGGCCCTGATAAACGACCGAATTATGTCATGACGTAAATTTATCGCTCTGCGAGCGTCCAGCCGCAAAGGCCATGTGTCATCACTTTTCACTTTTGCACTCCCGCAGGGAAGACGGGCCACTTTAGGCTTCTTGTACGTAGGAGGAAGAAAAGTAGGCAGCTGGTCGCAAATGCAGCACTTTAAGAGCTGTATTAATTGCGCAGGCGCTTTACGTTGCCTATGCAATGCGGGGAACATGAAGGATCTTTCTACCAGCTATAACTGCGTTCTTTCGTAAGGAGCAGTTTATTTTTGCGGAACAAGCAATACACGAAAAAATGACTACGCCTTAATTACCTGTATTTAACTACCTTAAATATTCTGTACAGAGGAGATTTAGCATGTTTGTGCTTGGCGCCTTTTTCGAACTACGTGCAAGAATGAAAATGGTAACGAAAAAAAAATAGCTGTCTTCTGCATTGCAAAAAATAAAAGCTGCCGGAGGCTAAAAGGAGGCTAATACTGTAGTAGCTGCATTGCGGCATACCGTAATTCAGCATTATTGACGCCGCTATATTACTCTCATCATCATTCGTCCTAGCTGAATTTACTACTCTGTCGTACATACTACTCTCCGAATCCTTATTGCCTTCTCACGTGCCTGACTAGGTACAAAATTACTGTAATTTTATTCTATACCACCCATCATAGTACATCTTTTCTTTTATCTACGTTCGGAACGTTCCCAGATTACATTAGCGGTTTTCTTATAAGAAAACGAAATTTGCAAGTCATGTCATGGTGCAATTTTTTCTCTCAGTTCCATCCAGAGAGTTTAGGGTTCATGAACTCGTGTTTTCTTTATAATCTATGTTTTCGTATCCATCTCTCAACTTTAGATCTCCTGTTTCGCTCACCTCGTTGGGTCATCCAAAGCATCCTTAGCGCAATTTTTTTAGCTTCAACGTCGTTTATAAGCTGTCACCGATCTGATATCAACGCATTGCGACCGTTAGCAACTGGCTAGGGCATCATTCAAAGTGGGCGCGGGTACAAAGTTTATTGAATTTTAAATGTTTTTCTCCGCATTCAATAAAGCTAACTACATTTTCTTGATTTCCATCGATTTCTCTGCGTTACGTTCGCATGCTCGTATATGACATATACAGAGATTTGAAAAACAATTTTTTGTGATAATGTTATCCAAATCAAAGACTGTGCGTCTTCCTCTAGTGCGCTGTAAACAGACAGCACGCTTAACAGAAACGCTCGATTGCGCGTACACCACTAAAATTAAAGCCACTGAATGCTGGCGCTAGGTGCGAGACCATGCTCCACAGTGTGTGTGTGGCGGTTGGTAACGGCTGGCACCCTGCTTACCCCTTAAACTGTCTCAAACCTAGCGCCCGACGGCCAGTGGCGCTAATGTCAGTGGAAAACACACGCTCTAGCGTTCCAGTTAAGCGTGCTGCCGGTGGTACATATGACGTCTTTAGTCCCTGGGAAAGTCTCATTTGAGGCACCGCAGCTCAAGTCTCCGCTTATTTTTCGTTGTTGGGGATACTGTCTCTTGAAATTAAATGACAGTCAGGTGTTGCTAGAAGCGTTTTCCGCCAGATCGCATACGTAAAAGTTTCTTACGCGCAGTAACAGTCAAGAACTGGCGCTCAGTACGACAGAGCTGGCGCTCAGTAAAGCACTCAGTACGACAGCGGACGACGCAACGTTCTCGGGGCTTTCCGCGCTAGTTCGAACCAACGAACAGAAATCCCGTCGCTAAATAATTGAGTTGTATCCCGCATCCGGAGATTCCAGCTGCTGTCTCGTCCTCATACCTGATTCCCGCAAACTGCGGTAACGGATGCCAAGCGGATTTTCCCCGTGGGTTGGCCAGTACCGTGCTCTTCGTCGCGGTAACACGAGACTACGTTCAGGAGGAGCCGTAAATACAGCCTTTGTCAAATGTGAAGAGGCCAAGAGATTTGCTCACAAGCCGTGCAGTGCAACTTTTGTGACGCGGGAGGCCTAGCTTTAGGACGGCTGAAGGTGAGAGTTTATCCCACCTCCAAGGGATTTGAAACGATGGCGATGCATAGCCAGCCACACGGCATGAATCAGAAGCAAACCCCTTCGGCATGATAGCTTCGACAACAGCTCAAAGTGGCAGTAGCAGCAGTGCTGCCTCCGGCATTGGAAAACATTTAATTCGTCAGAAAAGGCAGAATGCAGACGATCCGTGCTAGGTGGCTATCAATCCACGGCTGACAGCGACCTGGGTAGCCCACTCAATGACCCGGGTTTGAACTCCCAAGTCTGAGCTGACCAACACGGCCTCCCACTGCTCGAGAGTAGGAACCTGTATTAGAGATTTCGGGGGCGGCTCCTCTTTACAATTCCACAATAGGTGATCATAAGTGACTAAATCACCACATAATGTACATGCAGGGTCGTATTCACCGGGGTAGAATTTTGACAACAGGTAAGGCGTCATGAAGGATCGCGTCTGGAGTCGCCTCCAAGTGGTCTCCTGCTCCTTATTAAAGGCTTTTTCTGGAGGAGGGAATATCCTCCTTTCAAGTTTAAAATGATTAGTAATATCGTGAAAAGATGATAGGCCGTCCTTCGAAAAACTCTCAGCAACGACAGCGTCCCCTGCTCGGCTGACGAATCATCGAGCTGTTATGTGTGCCACTTCTTTACCAGGGTTCCCCGAGTGAGCCGGGACCCATATCAATTCAATAATTCTGTCTAAGTCTTTGGTTTGACCCAATATGCTCATTGCTGCCTGAAAAATTCTGCCCCTCGCTTAATTGCGTATTGCAAATTTAGAGTCGCTGAGTATGGTAGTAGCTTCTGTGTTAATGATAGCAAGGGTGATTGTCGCCTCTTCTGCCGTTTCCGAGGATTATTTTTTTCCCTCCGGCAAGCTTCCTTCACAGCCGCTCTTGGTACGCAGCTTTCAAGAAAAAGGGGGCTCGACGGCTTGTCATGACATCTACAGGGCAAATAAGATCCCACCTTTTCCTTTATTTAACTAACTATTACAGTGTAACATTTACGCTGGCCTAACCCACTGTCACTATTCAAACAACTGCCATCCGTGAACACTGAATCAGGACACCGGGGCCGAAGTGAAAACTGAACAGCTAGCGTACTTATTTCCTATTTGGCTTAACTACGCAAATCGACCATCATTGTTTTTCCTCTACACTCATCGGTGCTTTAACACCAGCTTCCCTTTTCTGATTCTTTAGTGACTTACGACGCTATAAAGAAACATAAGCACCACTCTCAAGAGAAGGCGGAAACAAAAATTGATAGGACGGTTATTACTGCGTAACATGATATTCAGCGACAGCTGTTAAGGTATTTACATCTTGCGACGTGTTGAGGTAGAGAGCATGAGTCGACTTCTTATCTGTAGAGCTCTGGAATGCTCGCTTTAGTTTTACCCGCATACTCGTTTTTCGACTAGCTCTCCTCTCCAGTTCATCGCTTTGAGCATGCGGCGCAACTAGTGACCCTCTCCACGGGTGGCGCCTTTCGCAGTAGGTGCCGCAGATCGACAGTGCTACATTCCTACGCGCTCACTATGCTCTCCGTCCTCCTTCCACGACAATCACCCTCCGCATGGTTCCCGTGCTAATCACCCTCTGGTTGGGAATTCCTACGCTTTCGCCATACCATCCTCCTTACACGATAACTGTCCTCCACCACCTTTCAGGGCAACTACCCTCTGGGGAGCTCCCATGCCAATTACCCTCCGCTTTCACCTTATTTTCTCGCCATAACTTGCTCCTTCCACACTAAGCACCCTCCGGTTAAGCTCTCCAGTGCTCGTACCATACCCTCCTCCTCCCACGGTAACTGACCTCCGGAGTTGGAGGCTTTTCTGCTGTCGCAGCAGATTCCTCCTTCAACAGTCATCTCCCTCCGGATGGTTTCGGCGCTAACCACTCGCCGGTTAAGTGCTCCTCTGCTCACGTCACACCCTCCTCTTTAGATAGTGTACCATCCTCCGAGTGGTTCCCATGGCAACGCACTCATCGGTTACGCCGACGACTACGACATACTAATACAATGCGAAACCTAGGAACGGACGCGTAAGGGCTGTCGCTGTAAAAGACAAACTATTTTTACATGCAGCAAAGCGTTCTACCTTCCGATCAAGTAAAATCTTAAATTAGCAGTAACCAGTATGATATTTTACAAGATATGAACAATGAATATATCTTTAGGCAGTTTACTTCATTAATTTTGTTTCGTACAGTTCATAGTGGCACACCGATCACATGGCCACAAGGTTAAAGTCATAGGCACGTGTCCCTATACCACGCCCGGGCCTCAGCTTCGCCACCTATTTCAATTTCCCTTACTGCTGCTTGTTACAGGTGTCAGACGAACGCAGGACAAGTGAGCGTGGGCATTTTCAGTCCACTAGGCGCTGATGACACATTAGCTAAATTTTTCCTGGCCATTTGGTGATCAATGAGTGTCTATTTCAGAATGATGAAACCTGCTCGCTTTCGTCTCAAATCATTTTCCTCGAAAGTAGGCGCCGGGTGTACTTGTCTGTGAGACCCTTCCGGCTCTTTTCAGAGTCAGTGCCAGCTGCCGGCCGGGCAAAGAAATACTCGATTTTCATGAATCCATTGTTCCTCGACATGAAATAAAGATAGGTGGTCTTCCGGTAGCCATCCAAAGTCCAGCTTTCGTCCTAGAGAGAAGTTTTACAGCTGTTGCGCTCTCTATTTTCCGATTGGTTCCTGTTGAGCGGAACCGACAATTTTTTGCGTTTGTTGAGTAATTTTCAACAAAAATTTCTACCCCTAATAAAGATTACATACGAAAAGCTATTTACGCCGCTCATTCCGAGCAACTTCGGCAAAATAAAAGTGCCGCGAAGATCCGACATTAGCCACAACTTTGAGATACGCGAACATTCGTCTTGCGCCTGGGCATTCGCGCAGCTCCATCGAAATCATCAAGCGCCAATGCATTGCCGTCACGCTCGACTGCGCGGGTGGGAAGCCGGACATTGGCGCTCTTCCCAATCTACCTACATCGCACACGGCCGCCATCTACGGCCGGAATGTTATTTATGAAGCATTAACTGGAAATGGCCGAGAAATTTATCGAGCGCGGTTGTACCGTGTACGAGCGTTCAATAAAGGCAGAGAGCGGTCTTGAAAAACTGCCATAGTATGTCAGAACGTCAAATTATCCCGCTGATAGCGTCGAACAGCAAGTGTCCTCTCTATTTGCTTGAGCCACTCCCACTGGGCCGACACGTACGTCACTTTATTTATGTAATCAGAGGAAAGAAACAAAGACAGCTGGTAGCATAGCTAATTGTTCTAGCTGTAATAATAGGCACAAGTACTTTAGGTTGTTGAAACAACGCAGGGAACATTTATGGTGCGTCGACTAGCTATAACAGGATGCAGTCGTTAAGGGCAACTTCTTTTACCAGAACAAGCACCGCGTACGATATTTACTTATTTATTGCAATATGCTCAGGAGCCTCGGGCATTAAAGAGGGGAGCGGCTTACAATACTACAGCTGGAACACACAAAAAAAAACAGCGTTGGCTGCATATAAATCTGTCAATGAGGCCCACGGGAAAAGAACAAAAAATGATTATTCCGGAACAATGAAACAAGTAAACAACAAATAGGACCGAGTACAAAAAGAATCAGATAGACATAAAAGGTGCAATGACAATTTTTGCAGGCAAGAAAAAGAAGACAAGAGAAATTGCGTGCTTTCAAAAACGGTTACGACTCCCACTGATCTATGAATGTAAAGAAGCGAATGACCAATTTCTCATATATAGGCAGTAACCCAATATCGCTATCCGAAGAAGTTTCCTCTGCGAACATTGGATCCGAACACTGGAATTTAATAGCTAGCGCACATAATTCGCAAGTGGCAAAACTAGGCAAAATTGCCATCAACGTTTTCGTAACATATTCCTGTTTTTGAAATTCAAGAATGTTCATGCAGTTATCGCTGGAAGCGTTTTTTGCCAAACTGCAAATTGGAAGAGTTGCATAAGGGTGGTAACGGTCAGCAACTAGATGTGAATAAAGGACTCAAAATGGTAAAGAATAGAATGGGCTAATAAAAAGAACTAAAAACGACATTCCCCGGCTCACACCGTCAGAAGCATGATGGGCTAACTAGAACGACAGCACAACACGCAACGCACTCGAAGTTTTGCACAATCCTACAAAGAGGGAAAAAATTCCACCCGCTGAATAATTTAGTCGATTCCCGCATTCTGAGATTTCAGTTGCTGTCTCGTCCTGAGCTCATAGATGCGCCATAAGATGCAACGGGCGTTAAACCATTCTCCCGGAGGGTTGTCCTAAACCGGTCATGACATCACTCCAACACTAGTCTTTAGGGAGCAGATGCCGTAGGTACAGCCTTTGCCAAAAGCAAAGCGCCCAAAGGATTTGCTTCGAGCCCGTGCAGCTAAGCTCTTGTAACCCCCGTGGAAGACCTAATTTTAGCAGGGGGGAGGATAAAAGTTTTTTTTTTTTAGGTTGAAGATATTTCGGAGTCTTGGAAATCATAACCAGCCACGGAGCATGGCCCTGAAGGAAACCCCAGCGGTTCTATATTTTGGACAAAGGCTGCAAGTGTCAAAAGCAGCAGCGTCGCCTCCCGCCGCCTTTCTTCACGGCAGCTGTGGGCAGCTTAGATACAAAGGGGCTCGGTGGCTATTACATCACACCTAAGCTGAGCACATCCATTGTACTCACTTCAAAGCGACTATGACGGCATAAGCAACACTTACGTCTTCCCTTGGCCGGTTAGTTTGCATGCTCAAAAAGATGTCGCGAGTGAGGAGAGGAGAAAGCGCTTTATTCAGCAACTCTGGGTTTGTCAGCGAAGAGATGTTTCTAATGCGAACGGGATTTTATAAGCCATGAGAAGGAACTGTTCACTTTTTTATTCTATTTTGAAAATCCGGAAAGTTTTTGTATGAATTAAAACGAAAATATACGGAGAGAAAAAAAATTAAGGCTGCAAGTTATGCGTTCCCTAAGGAGAGGTAAGAGCGGTAGGTAAAATATAGTAATAAATCTGTTTTGTAGCGATAGCTTCTTTACGGTACCATTTCGAGCATTCAGCGTGGCAGCGCCGGACCTTGTCACGTCGTTGGTCACGTGGTGCGGATCAGCTGCCGGCGGCGCGGCGCCGTCGTTGATCACGTGATTCGTCACGTGGTTGGTCATGTGACCAAATTTCACTCGGTCAGCTGTAGCTATCGCGTCACTCCAGGTCTAACCAGAGCTAAACCATCGCCATTTTTTTACAGGAAAGTATCAACGTTAGTAGAACGCAGTGACCTGACTTGAGGACCAAAATCAGGTTATAAAAATTTTAAACTGTGTATTGAGAAAGCGAACTAACCTAGACAACAGCAATATCTGTAGAATAGGTTGCCTTACAGCTCTAAATTAAGCCCAGCTGCATCGCTGCTATGCGCCAAGTGTTATAAACTATGGCAACCAAATGCTTTGCTTGCCTAATATGGGAGGTGGAAACATCGTAGAGTAAGTTCTTGCCGCAAAGCAATGTCTTGGTCGATCGCTGAAAACAAGGGGGCAGATCGGCAGAATTTCTCAGCTTTTGCTAAGCACTGCGAACACAAAATAAAATCAAATAAAACATAATCAGCCTGCAAGACTTCTTCAAACTTTTTCAATACACGTATTTATTGTTTTCGTTTCTGACTGATGCAGTTACTTTTGCTTCTAGATAAATGTGAACGAAAAACAAGTAGGAATTTAGGATTGTACCAGATAAACAACAGCTCAAATAAAGAAATTAATGCATAAATTTATATTTGTTTAGTTTTACAGAAAGCCACGCGACTGCCATGGGGGACATCTGTGGGTAACTAGCTAACGCGGCATGGAAAGTATCCGGAACAGTTGCTGAACGATCGAACATGTGGACTTCCTAAGAACTTCAGGCGCGCTCGAGCCCGGATTTCTCCTCTCAACGCAGCAGTCAAGACTTCGCATGTTTCGCGAAAGGTACCCCACCTGCACTCGACTGAAAAGCGATACTATCTAGAGTAAAACTCATGTAGAATTCATTGTCTGGCAGGTGGTAACGCCTGCCGCAACGCTGACATTTTGTGAAGTATTTTTGGTGCGAACTGTACAAAGGTTGTTTACTAAACATAACACGTGCCTGAAAAACCCAGAATATTATATTTGGGCTGCTGCATATATGAGCTGCTCCTAGCTATATGAGCAGCTGCTACACACTTTCAGGCTTTTGTGATGAAGTTATAGCAGTCTGCTTTTATTTTTAGCGTCAGTACTTCGCTTGCAAAAAAAAAATATAAATATTGGGAAAATCAAGTGGGCTAACAAAATTTGGAAGAAATATTAGTCTGCGCAAACACTATGATTTCAAAGCCCAATAATCTCGCCTTAGGACATGAGGTCATCGTAGATTCGTATCTTTTTTTCTTTGTATGCTTCATATCGATGGTATTGCTTTTTCATTTGAATTTTGTAAATTTATTCTAAAGCTTGGCATTCATCAGTGACCGTTCGCAAAAATTACCGTTATTGAGGGTACTACCCTATGCTTTCAGGTCCCGGTCTAAGGAAACATTTTTTAACTAAATACCAGATACACCGAAGGAAAAATCATTTCCCTTTGAATTCCTCAGCTGAAGTCTAAGTATTTGATATCCGGTTTCTAGGAATAAAAGTTTCCTACAACAGGATATAATGGACCTCCAATAAAGTATGACTAGAGTTTCGCGCTGCCAAGGCCTACTGGTAACGGTTCCCAGCACTTCAGTAGCGATTTCATGTGGCATAGTGAAACCACTGCCTATAACCTGATCTTTCTAGCACGAGGCAAAACACGCATAAAGCGTACCTCTCCCCAAGCGGGGCCTCCATGGACCGTCTGTCTGGAGAGTTCTCCAGCTTTGGGAACAGGTTCGTCGCTCCTGCTCTTTTCGTCACCGAAATTTGGGTACGTGGCCTGTTCAACTTACCCGCCGCGGTGGCTCAGTGGTTAGGGCGCTCGGCTACTGATCCGGAGTACCCGGGTTCGAACCCGACCACGACGGCCGCGTTTCTATGGAGTCGAAACGCAAAGGCGACGTGTGTTGCGCGATGTCAGTGCACGTTGAAGATCCCCAGGTGGTCGAAATTATTCCGGAGCCCTCCACTACGGCATCTCTATCTTCATTTCTTCTTTCACTCCCTCCATTATTCCTTTCCTTACGGCGCGGTTCAGGTGTCCGCCGAGATGTGAGACAGATACTGCGCCATTTCCTTTCCCCAAACACCAATTTCAATTTCATTTCTGCTGAACGGTGCCACGCTGCCTGGTGGCAGCAGCCTGCTGCGCTATGCTGTGCATTGAGAGAGTCGCGAAGGTCATTGGAGTGCCTGCCTTTTCCAACCTTCCACTTACATGGAACAATGGGAGGGTATGCTGACCAGCACACACCTGGAGACTGAAAAGTGTCTGATAAACAGAGTGACAGGTGCCGCCATACTCAGTGGAGTCTTATACTAGGGCTCCAACCCTGTAACAAGATGGAGTGTCAACCGAAGAAGGAAGACACCATCTGAAGCCATCAAAAACGAATTTGAGAGCTCAGTAAATGTTCTTTCCTCCTCCTCCAACCTTCCACCGGCACACAGACTATTGTGAGCGCGCTGTGCTTCTCTGGTCCCGTCTACAGTTTGGTTCCGTATTTGCGTCAAGAGTATAAAGGTGCCATTCATTTCACATGTCCCAGCGACGAAAAACCAAAGCCCAGAACAATTTCCGTTCACCGCAAGGCGACCGCAGTAAATCCTTCGGTCTGACTTACGCGCTCTACACAAGTCACGCCTGTCGTGCGGTGAAGTGTTAAGGCCCGCGCGGTGTGAGCTGTGGCGAAATCAATAAAAACGCGTTTTCTTGATGATGTCGTTGTTGTGCACCCGTTTTTACAGAAGCTGGCACCTGATTCAGCACCTAGAAAGCGAAGGTAAATATCATGAATAGGTCACACCCTGTGTAAGGCGAGAAACTTGCTCCAAGACCCCCTTTTTAGCTTCTGAAGCCCCGTGCGGGCCGTGGAAGATATGGGTGCGCGTTGCCTATAGCTGACACATCGATTCGTGCACGTATATCGGCTGCGTGGAGGGCACCCGAGACGCGTGTTCAAGGCGCCTGCGACGCACATCGGCGACGCACTAAACACCGGCTAGGTTCTACTGGGTACACACGCTGACAAGTAAGCCCCCGTGCATGAGACATCAAGGTCGCGTGTCTTTATAACGAAGCAACGGTTATAAAGAAAAAATCGCGCAGCTTCTTCACGTTATAATATGGTTCTACTTTATATTCATAAACAGATCCAAACATTTCTTTCCCGATAAGCCGAGCATCAGGCATGGGGAAGGCTTGTGCCCATATTCTCTCACCGATCAGTGCACATCGGCTCTAAGGATCAAACTCCACGAACTCCCGCAGGCCTAATTTGCTCAGGTTCTTCTTGGGAGCTGAATTAGAACCGTCCGCACACCTTTGCTGTTCTAAGGCCCGCCACGGTGGCCTGTGGCTCCGTCTTCTTTTCGAAGTTCCTCTGTGAATTGGCAGATAACCGTATAAAGTTGGTGCCACGATTCGGCAGTAATTTTTTTTTTCCAGCGATACCATCCATACACTATAGCGCAAACAAAAATTGTCAGGAAGTTGATAATCAAATCCAGCAGTCTGCCCTAAAGCTTGTTCTCACACATGCGTTGCCGTGAACACCGGAGGTACGAATGGCTTTGACACGGGGTAGCAAAAAGAAATAAAACCTAATAAGCGCGAGCACCATGTGCAACAGCACGCCGGGGCTGCTGATTACAACAGGAGGTGTTACGAATATGGCGCTTAATATATTCGCTCCTACAGACAGCCAATAAAACTCTGACAACCGTCATGAGGGAATCCATGAATAGAAAGCGACTGTCACTTTTCTCTCTTTCTAGTTACGGGTTTTTGATCGCTAGCGATGTATAGGGCACGCTTCAGACGACTGCATTAGTCGGTCCACCTCATTACTCTTACCACATATTACGTAAGTGTGAATTGCTTTTCGCGAATCTCCAAATGTTTCCACTGCACAAACAAAGACAGGTTTTCGGCACGCGCGCTTTCCTGCTTCACGCGCGGGCGCAGGCAGGCCGCAGGCAATATCCGTCGCCACACGGATGCGCCTATTTTAGCCGCCGGGCATGGTTCGTTGATGAATGCGCATAAATTTGTACCCGCTCTATTTTCGTGCCAAGCAGCTGCCGCGAGCGACTGCATCTCATTCAGCCAATATTTCCCACGGACACCGTCGGGCGAGCACCAGTGCTTTTTTTGGTACCTGAAATCAGAAATGCGATGCTGCTGCTATTTAGTGGGTATACCGACGGCTCGGGAATTAAACGAACCCCATCCGGCTCTCCATTGTCTCTCGAGTAGAGGTGAGCCGATGCAAGTTGAGGGCTTAGATTCCACTCTTGAACTGGGCATAGGCAGCGAACAGCTTTGCGGGAGGACATTTAATACCACGGAAGTTTTATCAGACGCGTCTTAGCTAGAAACAGTCTCACCAACAGACTCGCACCAAAAAATTAAAGTGTGGTAGTGACTAGGCAGTCACATCGTTGTTTTTAAGAGCCCCAGAAACTGGCGTGCGGTGGAAACGCGTCACCCTTCCGAAGCTCATTGCATGGAATTCAGATACAGGTATTAGCGCTTGCACTCGCACCTTTCTAAACCCGTGAGAACTAGTATCTTAAAAAAATCCAACGTTTTCGAGCGAGATAGATAAAATAGAACAAATTAGATATAAAAGTCAACTGAAATTGTCAGTAGTTCACTAACAGACATAATGTGCAGCTCTTAGGGCAATATTTACAACTTATATGCTTGGTGCGTAAATCATGAAACTCAGTGAGCGGTAGGATAAAAGTATTCAATTGTTTCTAAATATCTGCCCTGCCGTAACCACAAAGCGTATCTTTGCAACTGGATTCGCACACGCGCACACATGCTCGTTCTGTGTTACCTCTTCAGCCTCTGGCTAGAAAACCTTGGTCGAACTGGTTAATTATTGATGTTTCATTCATCATTTCTATACTCTGTGACATTGAGTCAATGAAGCAGAAAGCTCTTCTGGCCGGTCAGTTGTCTGCTCAGATATCTCAACGTAAGGGGCTTTTTAACGCTTTTCTTAACCCCTTCCTTCATGACACCGTCTAGGGGTGGAATTCTGCGGCTGTCGCCTTTTTAGGCACGCCCGTTTTCCTCCCCGCAAATTGGCTCTAGTCCCAAAATCCGCGCGCAGACCGAAGCAGACATTTCTAATAAAGCTACACCCGCAGAATAGCACCTCAGATGTCCCGCCACTATACGACTGCTCCAACGCCTTACCTGTTATAACTTATAAAACTGTTTTAACTGTCATAACTTCATAAGTCTTGTAACTTTAAAACTCTTATAACACTTCTTATAACTTTCGACATCTTCGGCAGAGCGACGACATTCGTGCGTTGAGCTGTGCTATCAATCAAGCCTGAAGCTTCCCCAATAAAGAATGGTGATACTACTACCTCTGAGTTGACAGGATTTAGCGCAAGACGTAGCTGTAGTAGCTGTCGCTTTAAAAGTTTTGCGTACGTCTGGGCCTGGTAGGTCTTTGCTGCGTAATTCCATCCTTACGTGTGGCACGTTAGGTCTCGGCTTATGTTTTTCGGAGACATTTCCAACCCGAGAGTTTATATGTTCTTGCAGACCACTCGAGTTACTGCTTTCCACACACTCAATATGCCCTGTAACTTTAACGACCATCTTTGTTCATCGGCCTTTAGGCAAAGGGAGTATTCTGCTGCACACTTTCATGCAGTCTGCTTTTTAACTGCATTTTTACTCTCGGTGTGATGAAAAAATTCGTGAAAAGATTATGTTAGTGCTCCGCTCATCTCCTGTTCGATTTGCTTTATCATGCGGGGCATGAGGCATCTTAGACAAAAGAGCGCAAAAAGACGACGGACGTAGAACGAAGAGGTAACACAAGCCCTGACTCGCAGCTCAGCGCGAATTCACAAAATGCAGAATAAGTACATACTATGAAGCAATGATAAAACAAAAAGAATAAATCAACGCGCATCTCGATATGGGAACTCCTTTTCATACAGGACAACTGATGGGTAACTAACACATGTCTGCTTGTTATTACAGATATGATAGGCCTCTGACACCTCCCTAGTTAATTGATTAGCATGATGCACTTGCGCAGGTGAGCAAAATGTCACTTTCCTTATGGACGGCAACTTTCTTCTACAAGTGGCTTACAGAGACAATGCCCGTGGGGACCTGGCGTCAGAAGATAATTTTTGTGTCGTTCGTGAATTGCCGTCTCTGCGATTTTCCAAAAAAAAAAACTAAGGATCAATTCTTCAATCGTAAAGACAAAATTCTGTCCTTGGATGTCTTGGAGTCCACCTCGAAGAGGCGAATTAAATTGTAATCTCACACAACAGGCACGGTACCCTACTGCATTTTAAAATGTTGATGAACCACTCGATATATTCTTTCTGATAGGACTGCACAACTCATGTAAAACTCGTATTGTGAACCAGCATTATGAATCAGTTTCTGCAACAAAATCTCATTTCAGGCGTATAATTTTTCATCTGAGGGGAAGGGTATATGATCATGACAGACTTCAAACTGGAGTGGCACTTCCTATTGGTAACGCGATCAGCCTTGCTTCCCTTCTACTGTTCTGTTGCTATGGCACTTGTTGAAATGTCTTCTTTGCCACTTCTTAAAGACCTTGTAAACGGTTTATGTACACTGAAGAATATTTTCCTGTAACAAATAATATGTTGAGCAATAAAGAAAAATAAATGCCGTGATGAAAAAAGAAGGGGAGGGTGCGCTGTTTTGTAACGCATAACATTTGCGAGTGTCGAGGGAAGATTCTAGGTTCAAATCTTGGCAGGTGCGTTTTTTTTTTTTTGTCAGATGCTACTGTTCTCGTAAACGCTTTTTTTAACGCGTGAGACTTCGTGAGAGGTGGGAATATTCGATTTAACTTTGGCTGTCCTGTTTTTCAAAATAAAAATGCCGGTGAGTCCCTTTTCAAACTTTCCGGAGAGCAGCTGTATTTTAGTTATTTTTAAACACATCGTCTGGTTTGCAAAAGCAGTTGCGTTGAATCTGTAATATATTTTATTACAAAATAAAAAGGCCGTTATTATCCTCAACCTCGTTTTCCCCCGCCTGATTGCTGTGAGAACTGCAACAGCGGTAAGTCCGTCCAGCCTGCACGCTGCCACTGACGGCGGCATTCCCGAGGCATTAATTAAAAGCAGCTTCGCTGAGGCTAATTACAGGGCAGAGTGAGTCTGCTCTGGGCACTTGCGAAAACATCAAGGGCATCACTGAAGGCCAGAGCTTTTAGTTACGTCGGCGTTTCCTGTTTAGTACGCTCGCTCATCTCGAGAACCTCTTGTTCGTGGTCTTGCTCCGAGCTGTTGTATGTATAAATACTGTTTTAGGGATGCGATATGCTTGGGCGGCTTCCGCTGGCTGCCCCGGCTCTTGCAGTGGGCCGCTCAAGAATCATCCTACGCAACTGCGGGCTGTGACTGAACGTTGTTCCCGTGTCCCGTAAAGGCCCATCTTCCGCCTCGTTGACTGTCGTTATTAGTAAATATCGCGTTCGGGGCTGTTGCGTAGTGCTTTTCCGCGCATGCCCGGCTTGAACTGCTGCGACCGTTGTTGGCAACTAACGAGAGCGCACTTGGATTATGGAGGCCTTCTATGAAGGTGCCAATGTGCTTTATCTTGCTTTTTTTTTGTTCGCCTCACCCAACGGCAGATTTCTGGTGTCTTCTTTAGAATAGATTTTTAACGCGACTTTTTTTTTCTTAATAAGAAAAGACCCTGAAACTTCATAAAGTGACGACAACCTTAAGTCCTTTCTACCTCACGCCCTTACGCCTTCCCATCGACCAACCACTGTCACGTGGAACAAACCGATCAGTGCTCGCTCTTCCTTTTTAAGGCGAATGCATTTAGGTTGGCATCTTACAAACACCATCACTACTGTTCCCACTTCTGGGATGGCTGCTCCTTCCCCTCTATATTTTGATTTCAGGGCGTTTATTCTTTCTTTTAACACGAGAGCCCCGCGGCTTGTGTCTCGCTTACTACGACACCTGCCGCTTGTTGTAGCGTATCTTCTATCATGCTGATAATCCCCTTGGCGATGCAAACGAAAGAATACCTCTTATTGCAAAGCATGTAACTCTGCCATTTCTTATGATTCCGGAGTAGATAACAAACACTGTACTTAAAACAAAATGTTCATTTTCAATGTTCTGTACTTTTTATGTTTGCTGTTTTTTTGTTTTTAATTTGGTTTCTCTGACCTGTAAATTACTTATGCGATATTGCGTTTGAGCGCGTGTATGATTTTGCGTCACCGTAAGTTTTGTTCTGTTTTTTATATAAGTGCCTGTTGTGTGCTACCCATGCCAAGACAGGGGCGGGAACCTTCTCAAGCTACTAGGATAGCAGCTTTTTGTTCATCTTCCAGTATTTTTTTCCTGGTTTACTTTGAAAAAAATTTTGAATAAAAGGATTCGATTTGATATAATTTGATTTCATTTGATTTGATATCGTCCGCGTAGAAAGAGTGTTACAGGTATTTGATTTTTGCGAGCTTGTGTGACATTTTGATGAACTTGATTGTTGAACAGGAAAGGGGAGCGGACCTATCCTTGCGGCATTCCTGTGTCTTCTAAACGGGTCGGATTTGGTCCTGCTAATTTGAATTTTAGCCGCAATATCGGAGAGAAAGTCGTTGATGTAGTTGTGTGTTCTTTCATCTACATTGAAAGGTGAAAAAATTTCTATCAAATGCTTACCAAATGATTTCGTTACATCTGGGCGTAGGACTGTTCTTGTGCTTTTTTTCTTTCTAATGAAATATGACTTCGTTTGCTAGTCTGAGCATCGTATCTTCCGTTCATCAATGTGGTATTAAGCCGACCATAGAGTTTTGATATAGACCCCCTTTGTACATGTGGGACTGAAGTATGTCTAGTATGACGTGCTACAGCAGGTTTCCTATGCAAGAAGCAAGAGAAATAGGTCTGAGTCTTTCGACCGCGAGATCTTTGCCGGTTTTGGTGTGAACTTACCGATGGCGTCTTTCCAATACACTGGTAGTTACTCCTCTCTCCAACCATCGTTCGCTAAGTCCGAGAGGGCTGCAATAGGAGCGTTGTCTAGGAGTCTGAGTGTCTTGCTGCTAATGCCCTCCTCTCGCGAGCCGGATGTCGTGCGATTCTTATGGAGGGCCGCTCTTATTCCCACCATCCTTAAGTGCGCGTCCTGGATGAGGTTATGTTTTACTTTAAACTCGGGTAGGGACTTGGTCACTCGTGTTGTGCTGAAGTATTTCTGTTGTAGCATGTATATGATAACTTCATTCGTGCCCGGATCTGTGTATAAAATTTTGGGTCATTTCCTTTCGAGTCGTAGCTTTATTGGATTGCGGATCGAGGAGACACCGCAGAAGATTCCATCTACTCCTCGTACCCAGACTGGCACTTAAATGTTCGCAGATTTCGTTCCACTGCTGTCTCGCGAGTTCTGCGGAGTGGCGTAGAATTTTCTCCGTGAGTTTGACTATCCTGTTTCTAAGCTTTTCGATATATTTTTGCTTAAGCAAGCTTTTTCTTGGCTTTGCCTTGCTTCCCGCAACAGCGTGAGTCTGTGACTCGGCTTAAAATGTGGCCGTCACCATTCTGCATCTAAGAGGCCTCCTAGTGGTCAGCGACCGCACTTTGTCGCCAGTGAGCCATCGATCCACATAATCAACTGGCAACGGCATTTCCCTGTATTCTCATAAGGCAGCGCCAAATGAGTTTTCAGTACACTCTACTCTAACAGTTCATTAGATGAACGGCGTCATTTCCTGGCGTTTTATTGCTTCCATTAGGAAACAGGGTAGTTACGATTTCCAAACAGGCCATTATTTTCTTATCTTCGAGAAATAATGGGAGTAGATTGCTTGGTTGCTGTCTTGATTGCTAATATTCCTTTATGCCGAGGGATGGTAACCTCATCTAGGAGCGGACACAACTGTCATTCGGGTATCTGCTGGGGACCAAGTAATAAAGATAAAGTATGCATAGTGGCGGTCAACTTCCTCTTCGGGCGCTTGCAAGAAACTATAAAGTTTTATTTATTTCAGAATACGGAATAGGGCCATCGCTCATGAAATGGCTACTGGCATGGCCATAATGTTAATCGCCTAATTAAATCAAAATGCTTTCGACTAATCCAGGAATATATGAAATCGATATGTACTATGTCTTATTCTAAAAACCATTTAGAGTACACTTATGCTCCCCCTTTGCAGTGGTTTCCTCAAACGCACTTTTAACTTCGCCGTTAATGCGAAGCCAGCAGATTATTCTGCTTCTTTTACGCGAGTGCTGAAGATTCTTGTTTTGCAGAAAATCAGGCACCGTCTGTTGTGTTTCTTGTGTGTTGTTTGTTGTGTTTCTTGTGTGTCGTGTTTGTTGTGTTGTGTTGATTTTAGGCTAATCCTGATTTTTTTCTCAGAAACACAACAGACGGCGCCTGATTTTCTGCAAAACAAGAGCCTTCAGCTATCGCGTAAAAGAAGCAGAATAATTGACTGACTTCGCTTTAACGGCGAAGTTAAAAGTGCGTACGAGAAAACCTCTGCAAAGGGGGAGCATAACTGTACTCTAAACGGTTCCTCTTTCCCACTAGGGCAAGGACAGTGTTTCAACTTCCACATTCACAACTATTTTGTGAAACACCACAAAGCATTCACATAAAGCTCCGTTTTAACCAAGCCGCACGAACGTTCCTGCTTGACTTTGGCACAAGTCTGATACTGCCTGCGGGATGATCCTCCTAAGCTGGCTACCCTATCTAAATGCATGTGTATGCCCCGCATAATTTTCACCTTTGCGATGGTGGAGCAGTGCGGGCGTATAACGGACTCATATTATGCAGCCCGGTGATTTTAGGCATGAGTATGTTTGTGTTTCTCCTTTTTAGGCACCATCCCAAGCAATAAACAAGAAGTTCCTGCGTGGCGTAGCATTTTCTTCTTTATTGCCCTAATTCATAAAACAAAATAAACACTGGTCGAATCGGAAGCGTTATCCGGTTTTCAAGCAGCTGGTCTCACTGTAAATCGTGGCGTGTCTGACACGCCACCCAAAGGTATGGCGTTCCATTACCGACTAATGACCCCACTTTTCTTTTCAGCGCAATTCATTTGTTTTATTTACCTATTCGTTCCAATGACGTTTCAGTCATGTTACAACCTACTAATTACGAGTTTTCTGATTCTTAATCACTTTTCACATCACCGCTCCATGAGTGACGTTGCCGCCATTTTGGCCAATGCGGATTTTTTTTCCTCGGAAACACTACAGACGGCGCCTGTTTTTCTGCAAAACAAGAGCCTTCAGCTGTTGCGTAAAAGAAACAGAATAGTCTGCTGGCTTCACTTTAACGGCGAAGTTAAAAGTGCGTCTGAGGAAACCTCTGCAAAGCGGCATTCTTGCAATCAACATGACTGTAAAGCGAGTGGTTATGACTACTACTGCGAAAACTTGGTAATGGTGTCATCAGTATAGTACACTGATTAGCGAGAAAGGACGAATTATTCTCGTTCATTTCATGGTGGATGTTAGCGTTTGCATTACTGTAATTTATGTCCGCGTTTTGTCACTTTCACTCTTGTCGTGGCGCAGACAACGGTGCTTGCGCTTGCTGGAAAGCTCTCTGATCCCATTTTTATTGCTCCGGAAGGAAAGTTGTAAAAGGCATTTCTTTATCTATATTTTGTCTTCAATATCATGGCTTACAGGTAGTCGGAGTATGGATTGTTAAAGCATTGGCCTGCCTTGCTCATGTTTGGCATCACTCGAAAAATTACCAACCGCTGCAGCGGACATGACGGTTTTATTAATCCCCATAGTAACTGTACGCCTATTATGGCTCAGAGGCTCTGGCGTCATGTTAGCGAATCTGCGCTTTCAGTTCCAACTTTCCTTCCATCTCTGCAGGCAAAACAGACTAATTATGAGGAGCAGCGGAGTATTTTTCAAGAACTGAATAAGTTGTTGATGAATTCCCTTTGTTTAAAAAATTTCCTGGAGTAAGAACTTTTAGTGCAGGTTTTTCTTAGTGTCCCGACGGTCTATTAAAAAATTCGCAACTTTTTGGCGTCCTTTTCTGAAGGAGGTTGCTGTTTGCTCCTTCCCATTTTGTGACTACAATTGGGCAGATCTCTGGAGGTAAGCCCGAGTCTATGGAATCAGAAACAATACTAGTGCCTTGATACTCGCTTTACGCTGACTGAATAATAAAATGTCGGTCTTGGCTACGAGCCATGCAAGGCATTTTATGAACAGGGTCTTTACTCGCAGCCGATAGGTCAACATTCTATTCGCGCAAGAGTGCTGTGTGCGTGACGTCAACTCTACGTCATGCAAAGTACCTCTATCGACCCCACAGTCGGCAGCAAATCGACCGCACAGTTGCGCGTTGGGTTACTGAAAGCCCTGCCATCTGCACCTTTAAAATATTGTGAGCTCTGTAAGTCGCAGACTCTGTCGGCATGCTCTGTGTGCGGATATCGTCATGCATCATCGGTCTTCCCGACTCCGCTGTCTAAACTCAAGTCACGCTCGGACACATTATGTCCATACCCTCACCATAAGAATGCTTAAACACGAAGAAGGAACACGACCGGCACAAGAAACAGCAAAAATGGAAGCTATTGCGAAGCAGAATGCCGAATAGCAGCACACAAAGACGCGGAAATACAACACAAAGGCGGCAGACAACGGGACTTGTACCACCGGTCCCATCAGCCGAACGGGCGAAAGGGAGCTGCGGCGGCGGCGAGTGTTGGCGTCAGTTAGGCGCTGATTTATCGCTACACTGGAGATGAAGACGTAAATGCCTCCGGGGGCGCACTGCGATCGCGGTATTTTGAGCACGTCGAGCAGGACACCAACGCGCTGGGTTGCGGAGGCCATCGTTGAAATTGCCGTCCCCTATGTGCTGTTGTCCGCTTCGTCTGGGCCGCTTTTCTACTGTACTCAATGGTTTTGTTAGGCTGCTGAGGCTTTCCTAAGGCGGAAGGTGTGCGGTATCAGACTGCCTATACGCCTCACCGCCCGTAGAAACAACGTCAGCCGGCCTGGCTCGATGTTATAGGAGATCTCAGTTCATATATGCCCGCTCTCAGGTGCTACGCTAACGTAGGAGCGGATGCGGCAGTGGGTGTGTGTCGTCAAGTTGGAGCTGACTGCACAGCGCACGTGCTCGGGAAATTTGAATCAGGCTTATTTTGCATTGTTCTTTACAGTATATTTACCGTTTTGAAAACTCCGAGAATTCTAAGCCACAAACACATGACAGGAAAGTTAAGGATGCCCGTAAAGTGAAAACGTGGTAACTTCATCTATCTGAAGCCAGTCAAATGTACTTCTACGTTTTCACTTGTTTGAGAAGTGTGCTTTCCTGCTTTCTGTTTGGTTTTCATGCACAAATTGTGAGTTACGTAGCGCAGTGGAGAAAAAGAAATGGGTAGGTTACTTTGGCAGCCTTTCAACTTGGCTGTACACAGCGACTACCGAATAGCAAACTACAGTGATAGTGTGATGTTATGCGTTTTGAGATGGCACGAATGCCTTTTTAACTGCGAGGTGCGTCAGGCTTTCCACTGATTCTTGAAAGCGGGGCATAATTTCTACGTGCCTTAATTATGTCCAATTTTCCTGCCTTCTTAGTTTTTACTTCTCTTAGCGAAGACTAACGCACTCAAGTACGCTGGTATCAATTGCAGTGCTTTTGAGAGCAGGTACTCCTCTTTCATGTGGACATGCCCAAAGAAAAAACGCAACGCGTCATGCTATGTCAGTTCTTTCCTGTCTCCTTACTTAATTCTGCAAAATGTACTATGTGCATAGAGAATTTCAAGTTCTTGCTACGGAAGCTTGAATCAAAAGCTGGTTAGCTCTCCGCTGACAACGAAAGCTAGCATTTTGTTTTTCGCAATGGCATTCGTTTACACATAAAGGTGACAGTGCATTACAACACATTACATTACATTACAGCCCGAAGCAATGCCGTGCCATTCAGTTCATCGAATGCGGTGCTGTAGGGATGCGCCGCGACGCTGCTGGCCCTGTATGGAGGCTTGACGCTAACCACGCTGCCTTGCAAAGCAGGCCCAACTTGTGCTGCTTAGCGTCATCCATGGGTGCACTGCGACGCAGCATGTCTTTCCAAGTACAGCACAGCACAGAAGGTGATATTTACCCTTTACAAGTAGGCATTCCTGGTCACAACCTCGTGAATCACACTAAGGACTGCTTCGGACATATTGCCAATGCTCCCGATGTGAGGCTCCAGCAGGCTCCTCTCAGTGAGCAGACTTGGGGGTCACTCGAGAGGCAACCAACGAAAGCTTTCTTGGGCATGTGTCATGTATCACGGGCATCAAATTCCTCAATCAGTAGTAGGGCCATCTCCTCGCTTTCATTCTAAGCCCTTTGTATGTCCACGTGAAAGGTCTAGAGGCACCCTTATGCCTTCAGTGCCGTACAGAGTGCGCCGATAACATCCCCAGGTGTGTTGCCATCATCGGCAGTGCCGTCACCCACGTCGTCTATGTGGAGAGACAGAAGGGAGCGATTCGGAGTCAGAGAGGCATATACAGAGCGTAGGATGTCGTCGACAAACGTCCAGTGGAAAATCTTCACCCTGGCGGTGGATTTGAGGGCCTCGCCAGGTCCAGCGGCACCAACAACTTTCAGTGCACCAACAGCGGAAACTGAACGCGGCCGGACTCAAGATACGCTGTTGATCTTCGGCAGCACCTGTCTTCTGCGGTACGAGTTGGTAGGAACAGCCGAGCACAGCAAGCGGACAGGTTTTGCTTGTAGGCCACACTTGTCCAAGTTTAGATGCTCCAAAGTGCAGTTAGCAGACAGTGCCACGGGAATACATGTCGCTTCTCTGCTATCAAAGCCGCGGTCAGCAGCAACAGCGTTTGGAGTGGGTGATGCTTGATAAAGTTCTGTGCTAATTCCTCTGCCAATGTGTCACCAATAGATTTTTTTTCCAGTGCCAAGAGCGGAAATAATTGAACGCCTTGCAATGCAGCAAACAAACCTGTAAATACTGAAGGCAAACTCTCCATCCACTCGCATAGCTGGAGTGCTTGAAGCTCATACCACCTTCGCATAGACCCAACAAGGAGAGCTTCTTAAAAACCTTGCTCGTTTTGCAGACCTCTTCCATGGCGTCAGAGGTGGAAGCCCTTGTGGTGTCCTGGACGGCCAGGTCCTTCAGCCGCTCATACGCGACTAGCGTTAGGAAGAGGATGCCGGCAAATTCTGGAGACAACTGGTTTCCGACGAGCTTGACGCTGTCGAGAGTCGTTCCATTTTTCCTCATCACATCGACCGCTTTGAGTTCGAGGGCGTGGATGACACGAAATTTGGTGAGGTCGAGTTCACGGAGGTCCGGGGGTGGACGAAAGGCCCAGGAAGCCTGCAGTGGGGATGCAGCATGACGCGTTGCAGGTTGGGCGCAGGTCCAGCGATGACAGAGAACACAAAGGAGAGCCGCTCGAACTGCGTTAGGTCGTACACTCAAACTTTGTGGATGCAGTGTTGCTTTTTGGGCAACCAAGCCGACAGGCAAGTGCCGTTCCTTCACTGCCATCACCACGGTGCCTGTACCCGTAGTCATCTCGGTCATTACGGGAGCGCAGAAACAGCTTGCCTGGCAGAAACTCGGCCAACACCAGCTTCGTCGCCTGTAAAAACGTGTTGCACAAGGCTAGCTGGCCGATGAACCAGCATTCTTCAAACACGTCCGCAGAGTAGGAGCGCTCGGTGCTATGGCCACGCAGCAAGCGCTCATGTCTCCAGCGCCAAGGGTAGTGGCCACCCGCACCGAGCATTCTGGTATACACGGTTAAACTCGTTCCAAAATATAGTGGCCTCCACTGCCACTGAGCTCTGGATTCTTCTTTCCTTCAAAATGCTCCACCTATTCTCCCACTCGATCCTGGACCCAGCCTATTTATGTACTAGCCTTCATTTCGCATGCAGATTAGCGAAAGGTCATGTGTTAGGGAAACCTTATTACCATATTTATTTTTATATTCGAGCAAGTTTGCGAAGTTTTCTGTGCTTATGCCTTCGATTACCGAGTTTGATTGAAAAGTCACTTATCTTTGAGCATAGTATGCGTGAGCAAAGTCTGCAAGATGAATGATGCTAAAGAAAGCTTCCAGCACCAAGAGCTGCTGGCTCTTGGTAATTGGCTTGCTAGAGGCATCGGATCAGCGACAGCAGTCGATAAAGTTCGGCACAACATGTCCTGACCACAATATTTTTCAGAGCGAGCAGTCGCTGCTGTCATGGCATGTGTAAGAGAACGTAAAGTGCATAAGTGTGTGCAACACGGATGCAATCTATCCAGGCTAGGCCAGAATATTGGGTTTGCTACTTCTTTTTTTTTCTTAGAGAAGTTCCTAGTAGTTAAGTCCTACCAGTAAACAACAAGCGTATACGAGTTAACCATGCTGCGCCCAGCCTTTGTGAAAAGAGTAACCATAACAATTTATCAGTCACCGGCACTTGGTAACTGCGTACTGCCTGAAAGGAGGTTTTTATTTGATTTTTCTGTTACTGGATATAAAATGCGCCACTATGACCAAGAAAGCATGAAATCGTCGTAATACGAAAAAGAACATTATGCTTTCATGTATCAACGATACACTCCCTGCATGTATAATAAGGGAGAAAGTTTGTTATTTTGTTACTACGTCGTATGATGCTATTTTAGCGGTGGACCAACCATGTAACAGCAGAGTAGTAATACAATGTAAAACTGAGACAATCGGGATACAGAGGATGCGATGAACTGTGATCTGCCGGATCTCTGAAGAGTGAGGCTGTTTTTAGACACGCTAAAAGCTTAGATGGTCCTCTTTCCAAACTTAAGCAGCCCCCAACAGCTGCGCAATTCGCCACAGTACCTAACAGTATGTATAAGAGAGCTGCTCCTTGAATTACGCTATTTTCAGAAAGCAGCGTTATTGCTCCTTTCGAAACAGTTAACGGTATAACTTTTTTAGCAACTGTTAACTAATGTATCAAGGAAAAACGTTAGCCTTGGTGATTTCACATTCAAGGAAAATCACATAATATCACTAGGTGAAATCAAGCTTACGGACCACTTTAAAAGAATGGGCGAGAGAATAACTGAAAACCGAAGTCTGGATTAACCATTACCGAGGAGAGGGAAGAAGCAAACAAGAAGAAACGATCAGGTTAGTTCAGCACTCAAAGGAACAACCGCAAGGCTAGAGCTCTACCGCGCGGATAAAATGGTTTAAAAAGTTGACAAGAAAAAACTACAGACCTTAAAAAGAGCCGTGTAACGGTAACAAGGCAGCAGTTGAAATAGACACAAGGATACTTGTCGAAGGATAAGGAGCAGGAAAAGAATAACGCTGAGTGCGTAACAGGTATTACTACCATGTTCTAAAAAGCACGACAAAAAACACCTACAATACAGTTTTATAATGTAATGAAAGTATCCGAGAATACTTCATTCGAAATTTGGCTCCGGCAATGTTTAGAGTTTTCCAGTGAGACTCACTGAGATTAGAAAACAAAACTAACACAGATATGGCCAGCAACCGGGGCCGAATTTAGACCACGAAAAACAAGATACCAGTCGAGCATTATCCTGGTAGATAACCCTAAAATGGATAGAGACATAAAGGGAACACTGGAAGCGTTCTGAAATCAACTATAGCTTAGGTTTCTACCGTTGTCGATAGCATTCGGGAAAGCTACTGATAGTCGACGTGTTTCCCACTCACTCAGATCTCATAGCTGGCTCCGTTGTCGACGCGCTTCATAGGACACCACTTCGTATTTCCCCTCTCCAGCTGCAACAGACGAGGAAGAGGGAAAGAGACGAAAGATAAGAGTCTGTGATGAGCTTCTGTCAAAGGCCATATCAGTTAACTGACGTGAAAAGTGGGGCAAGCTTTCACTTTTTGCATTCTAGCGTGTCTGCGTTTTTAAAGCTGACCCACTTACACCCCTTGAGAACCAGATCTTTTAAGTTTTTTTTGTTTCGTTTCGTTTGGTTTTTTCCTTTTCTATTGTCGCTTACTTCTACACACAGCCTCCTCTCACAGGCTCCTTTTACTGCCCCCTTTCCCCTTTCTCATCACAAGGGATATCGACTGGCTGTCGAGAAAGTTTTCTTTTTCGTGTGTAAAGTTTGTTTTTTTTTTAAAAAGCCGGTAGGCAAGATGTTTACTCTTTTGCCTGTTTTTTCTGGAGCTGTTGAAAAGTTCTTTTTGGGCTCGGTGTAACTGCTAGGTTCATGAAGGCATTCTCCCCACTTCGAGGACGCCGTCGATCTTGCGGCACAATTCATTGTTGAAGCGAAACAAGTTAGCAATTCCTTTGTGTGAAAAATTCTACACAGTGACGAAAGCGACAAATTTTACCCTGCTTAGCCTGCGCGAATCGCGAAATGTATTAACTGTAGCAGTGTCCTTTGAGTGCCGCGGTAACGGGAGAATGGTAGCCTTTTCTGTGTTGAAGGAGGCAATGAAAAACAAAAACTGATGACCAGACAGACGCGCTATTAAAGAAACTGGTCATATTTGTAGACCTGCCAGGAAGAAAATTCTTGAGGACATAAAGAAGCCAACATAGCCTGTCACGCCATACATCATATTGGGGGCGTGCTCATTAAGAAGAATCATTCAGTTGAGGGTGCACGTCTGCTTTTGGTTGTCTCTGCCAGTCTTCATGTCGTTGTCCTTTTTGCCATGCACGACGATAACGCTTCCAGTCAGTAAGTGTTTTCTTGTACGTTCCACAGAACGCGTTAATGTTTTCACTAGCCTGGACTTCACAAGACAACTCAGCAGTAATTTGCACGCTATCTACAGTGTAAAAGATTTAAACATCGCACTACCTCGCCCGCCGCCTTGTTGCAACCGATAAAACCACCTCACTCCCCTTTTAAAAGATTGAGGGTGACTTTCTTGGTCCGCTTTCCCAAATCAATCTTCCACGGGAAAACGCTGAATTATTGTTTGCGTAAACTACTTGATACGTGGAGACTGCTGCTCTCGTGTCCTTTAAAGCAACAGACGTCTACTCCTTTTTACTGCACTTGGCCACATATTGCCACGGAGCTCCTCAAGTCGTAATTAGCTACCGTGCGCGCCAGTTGACTGCCGACATTTTAGAAGAGCCCTTACGGTTCTGTCACTGTGATTATCGTCGACCAAAGCCCGATCATTCACAAACGAATGGCCTGACGGAGCACATCGACCACACCCTCACGAACATTCCATTCATGTATGTAGCCGCCGAGCGTAAGAACTGGGACACCGTGCTACCGTTTGTCACGCGCCCTTACAACACTGTAAAACACGATGTCACTGGATACACACACTTCTTTCTCCTTTACGCCGGTATCCCACGCATATTTCTGGACACGATACTTCCCTTTCCTCAACGTCCTGATCCGTTCGTTTCGCAGACCTTCTGCCGTGCGGAGGAAGCGCGATGACGTCTAGCAAGCCTCTACCAGAAACTCCTCTCAATGTACTGCGGCTCTTTAGTCGTTCTCGATCGCCCCAGTGGTGTCAACTACACAATCGCCATAGGTACCCCAGGTAATCGCCACTCTCTCAAGAGCTAGGTTGTTCACGTAGCCCGCCTTTAACGCTGTCTAACCCACTCTAGAACGAACTTCGAGTAAGCCAGGTGGAGTTTTACACCGCGCTGCCGCACTGCAGTGCAGTGAGAGGACGATGGACTCGATGGGCATGAGACTGAGCCTTGGCGCCCGCCGAACGCTGACCATTCAGTGACGTCCCCGATCCCCGCTTTGTTGTTGTAAATAAACCCGTTCCCATTCTCGCTTCTTCGTATGGATATTATAAATATTTCTTCTCCTACTGCATTCTTCGCCTCTTAGGCTCAAATTCTCGGCATTTCTGTATATTAAAGGAGCGAACATGCAATTATTAGAGGCGCCAGAGATTATCAATGTTTTCAGTAAAGCATACGAGGGTTACGATATTTTCCCCGGCGTTCCATTTGTGGAAACAGGAATGCGGCGCAAGTAACAGTTGGAATTCTTGGAGCTTTCCACGAACTTCTCAATACGAGCCAGGGAAATGACCAGGAAAAACACTGTTGCAGCATTTTAAATAAGATCCCAAAAATGTTCAGTTTCTCTTCGTAATGCATTCTGGAACGTGATTATTGATAAATGCTACTAGAACACCAAAACACCAATTTTAATTCTCACACATTGTTGCCATTGGCAACCGGTTGCGTTGCGCTCTTCGAATCGCATCTTTTCGTGCACGAGGGCACAATTCTTTTCTTCTCCCAGTACAACGAAGACGCAGATGTGTTGTGGATGTTTCAGTTGCGTTTTTTGTTCTTAAGGATATGCTCGACATTAGATATATTTAATTTGTCCCCATATTTGAGACAATAGCGCTCGTTTCTGGTTGTGCAGCACAATTTATCATGATTGCAGCGCATCATTATTAATGTGTTGTTTTTGTTGTTGCAGATGAGTTGTTTGCTTTTCTTTGCCAGACATACCCAATAAATCTGGAAATAAGGATTTTAGAACTCGAACGAGTTAGGAACGCGATATTTTATATACTGTCAGATTTCACTATGACAATATTTATCTCAGATGATCTCCTGTCAACACGCATGAGTTTTTTTTTTTTGCTATTAACGTTTTTGCAATAGTGAAAAGGGTTCTCTATTTGTTTTCTATGACAGTCTGAACTGCTCCGAGCGAGCGATGGAAAAACTTTAAGATGAACATTTTCCTGCTCATCAGAATTTTAAACCATTACCTTCAAAGCCTCCATAACAGTACCTTACAATTTCCCAATATTAAAAGTTTTTGCCCAACGAATTTTCGACACGGCCAGCCAATTTCTTTCACTAACAGAGATGTCTGATTTGTGAAGAACTGAAGATGAAGGTAAGCTCGAGTTTTGCTTCAAAATGCACGCTCGCCATAAGCAGAGCAGGGCGAATTTACCGCAGCAGTAATAAGTCAGTGCGTAGATCAATATTATGTGCCACCACCTTCGCATCAAGTGAAGCGCGGTCACATCCCTTCTCTCAGGACGGTGCTTGCGTATCTATTTATTTACCTTGACAATTTTTTTATTTCATTCAAGAAGGTATCAGGCGCACAAGTAGTTCTTCATCGCGACAGATAATGTTTCATAGGGGCATCTAAGCAAAGTTTTAAGGAACCTGACAGCGAATAGATGGAGCCACTCAGCTGCAATATCGGATCAGCGCCCTCATAAAGCTCATTGGTACGGCGAGGGTTACAATTTTGCGACAAAAGAGCATTATGGTGAGCGTGAACTGAGTCTGCGCGCGCGACGTCATTCACTGCAAATAGTTGCGCCCTTGGCACGAAGTTAGCCACCCAGGGATCTTACACAGATCTCAAGAAACAGTTCATCGACACTTTTAGCCACAAGAGAGGCTTGCTTGGGCGTCTGCCTCGATTTGACCAGGTTGCCTGTCCCGACTTTTCTTTAACTTTCTTTTGTCTTGTCTGTAAAAACAGCGGTACACTTCTAGGCCTGCAAATAGTCTGTTCACCTAAAGCTGTAACATTTACATCGAGCTATGGCTATGCACAGCGGGCGAAATCTTTAGCTGGCGTGCGTGAAAGCCGTGTTTCCCGTGCTCCTAGACGCACTCAGTCACTTCAGTTGCACTTATTCCTCCTACCTATTTGGCAATCATCACATAACGTTCGGTTACGTCCACTCAATCGTTGCTACAACCAAACTGGCTGACACAGGCAAAAAGTTTTGCTGTGTTTGCACCTTGGGAAGAGGAGCACAGGTAGGATGCGAGACAACTTTAGTATAATTTCGTTCCGCATATACGATCAATGTAGCTATCACCACGTCTCCGTTTCCTTGTTAGCGCAGTTTTTTGACCATTTACACTGGGAACAAGCAAGTTATTTCCTGCGGCCTCATACGTTAGCTGGTTTTTCTAAACGAGATTTTCACGCTGCAAAGCACTCCAGTTGTGCCCCAGTAAGCGCATGTAGGAGTGCCTCGGCAAGAGGGAGCCTAACTCGCTTTGGTAAGCTACCCGTTGTGACGTAGTTAAACGCATTATCAAACGCACTTCTACGTGAACTTCCTCAAGGCTACGCCGGGTGCGCATCTGCGTTGAATCTACAGAGCGCTCAAAGATAAGCTCTGCCTCCTCAGGTGCAGGCTATGCTTGACACTGTGGACGAGTGCACGCGTTTCTTAAACTATGAGGGGAGCTCGCGAGTCATGATATGTTCGACACCTACGGCGACGTCGCTGCCGCGGAAACAAAAGCTTCAGGCGGTTATAAAGGCTGTTAAGGACCACATAGAGCTTCTGCGTCAAAAGTTTAGAAAGGAGGTGTGAACCCGAGGAAAGAAATAATGAACATATGCCTCCATGTATCAAGGTGGGTGGAAGCAGCAGTTGTTGACGAGAGCCTAGGGCGGGATCGAAGTCTTCTCACTCCCTTAGAAGAAGTAATTTTATCATGCAAGCAGTAGTCGAAGATTTCGTGCGAGTTGTTTTTATTGTTGGCTCGAAGTTTAGCTCGGGACATGCGTCCAGCCGACTCTTCCGTAAGAAAATTTCGGCTCTGTCAAGTATGCTCGTGACGCATGACCGGCGTCTTTCTGCTTGACTTCCACTCAATCAATTCTCGTCAAGAAAGTTCAGCTTCTTGCGTGAGACGCACGTGCATACGCTGGTGTTGTGCCGCTGGTTCTGAATCGCCGAGTTTACATAAGCGCTTCATTTTTGTTCCCACAGATTTAGCTTTCTTAGAAGAAGCGGTTTCTCAAGTGGGCTAGGATTTAAACTTTTTTTTTTCACAAGTCTTTCATGAAGGCAGTATTATCGCCCAGGAAATCGTTTCTTTCGGGCACATCACTCTGATAATGAAAAAAAGTATTGATAGTTACCAGCTAATTCTTACATCAAGGACAAATAGCAAAGCCTTTTTTATAGTGTTCGAGAGGGTTGCTATTTTACAGACATGCCCAAAACCATACGCAGTTTTTCCAAAGCCAAAGCGTAATCTAAGTGTTACTCGTCTTCCTTCATGTGAATCATGATTTCTTCCGAGTTTTCCGGGCCTTTTTTTTTTGTTGACTAGTAAAATATGACAAAACAACCACAGTGCTTATTGAAGAAGCGTTGAGAGAAGCGAAGGTTTCATTCGTCAGTTGAACGATGGACTGGACAATTATACATTAGCGACAGGTAGAACAAGTCGCTGAAGTTATGTTTATTGCCTCATAAATAGTAGTAAGCCGGAACAAAGTGAAAACCGCCGCATTTGCTCTGTGGTCAATACATGGGCAGTAACATACACACAAAAAAAACTAAGAACTGAGGGTATAAAAAGTGCAAGCAGATAAATAAAGAAAAGGAAATGCGAGACACGCTATAAAATTGACGCAAAAGTACAAGTGCAAGGACAGCCTTAAGACAAAACGATGATAAAGAAAAAATCAAGTCAAGAAATGGATGTTGCGGATGGCGAACGAACAATATTTAACGGCATAGCAATTGCCAGCCAGGGCAGCAAGGCTTTACGTGTACGAGTGAACAGCCTCTAGTGCGACAAGCCATGTGTCGTGCCGAGATAACACTTGGGGGGGGGGGGGGGGGGAGAAGATAGTGGCTAGTGCAAACGACTTCCCGACGAAAACTGAGGACCACTTCATTCAATCAATGTTCTAAGTAAAAATACTCTCTGGCTCCTTCTGGCTACGCTGACGCTTGTTCTGGAGCAAAAAAAATGCAGATTTATTGCCAAGCAAATTGCATTTGGAATTCTTCTCGCCAGTGAAATGCTCGTGGTCTAAAATCTGTATAGAAGAGTGGCGGATCGGGCTGGTTGGTGCACGTTTCTCATTTTTCGCAAGCGCTAAAAGAACACGGACAAAGAAGGAACAGAGGACTAGCGCTACTTCCAACTGTTTATTTCATGAAGCCGCAAGTGCTTTATACAGTGGTCAAAGGCTACTACGACACGGCAGAAGACTACGTGCGCGATATAAAAGAGCATCTGCCGAGATTGACAGGAACCAGAAAACATGTGCAAGATTACGCTCATACACTCAGGAATGCGAGCTCTTTTTTTTTCACAATGAAATGGAAAGAGCGCTGACACAAGTGCTTCCCAGTGATGCTATTTTATGGGCTTCGATAATCTCTCGGGTAAGTTGATCACGGCTACGTCCGATAATATGACACTGATTTAACATTGGAGCACACTTCCGGCACATACTGCAGGGAAAGGCTAGGTTGCTTCCGGGCGAATTCCTAACATTAACCAATTAACGAATTCTTATCAGGTTATGCCAGCACAACAATAATGTTAGTAATTCGTTTTAACTATTTTAACGCTACAACTCGTAGACTACAAGAGGCTGTCCTGACTGTCTTCTAACTTCAAGCCTTTATATTCGCCTCCAGTTTTGTGCACTAAAAACTGCACCAGACAGCATAAATTGGTTACGTATCTTCCACTTCAGAGATTCCGGTGAAAGCACTGTTATCGCCAGAACATGAAGGAGCTTCAATTAGTTACATTTTCATTATCATCATCAGAAAACGTGATCAAACCTACTAGCGAAAAAGCATGCCTTATTTTAAATTCTTTAATTATTTCAAGAACAGTGCCAAACGATACTGCATCACTGTTTTGCGGTCCAACTCGAGCTTCATGGTGTCCATCTCGAGTATCTCGAGCGTTAGGAAAAGCCAGAGAGGCGTGCTTTGGCCACCATGCTCAATTTCAAGCCAGTTGCCCTTATATTGTGCTAGTATACTTCTCCATGTGTATTCTTCGTCAACATAAAGCAGTATTTACTTTATGACTCATGTATCACTGAGACCAGCTGTCTGTGAAGAGCGTGGTTCTCGACTCCTAAATACAGCAATGGCACAAAGTCGTCGGCGTTAATAGGAGACGCGTTGCGGTACAAGCACATAATAATAAAAAATTAAAACTAACCGACATTGCTCAGTCGATGAGCCCAGCATTGTGTCGACAGTTGCCAGAGGCAGCTAAGCAATAGCTTCCTTAACACTGGTCTCAAACCTTTGCCGGTAATGTTGCTTCATTGCCTCTCGTTTGGCAGTCGACCTTTATCTACGGCACTCAATATGCACGTTGTGCCTTATGGTGCTGCTTAGCAAAGTCTGCTTTCTTGTCAAGTCCATGATTTTACACTTCCCTGGAGGAGCTGCTTTGCGCGTTGAGAACGAGCACCGCGAGAGTAAGGAAAGGGTCCCGGAGCGCGACTTTCGTGAACTTGCGCAACGACCTGCTTTGAATAAAAGCGTATTAGCGCGCGCGCCCCGAAGAATTCTCTCGGGAGCGCCATTGGCACGTGCGGCTTCTCGAAGTCACGATCCTCTGAGGCAGTAAAGTTGTGCCGCAACTGCAATTGCGTGGATTCCGTCGAAGGATGTGTTCGGGCTCCAATGCTGCTTGCGGGGTAACGCGAATATCCGTCGAACGCCTTTATGCACGCTTCGTTTTGGAAGAAATTTCAAAATGAGGAAGTGCTTCCAGCTTATTTTTTCTCGCTTTCCTGGCACCCGTGCGCGACGGCGTCGCCTAAATCGTACTTTGAGACGCCATCGTCGATATTCAAAATAAAAAGGAACATTGCGCTGTTCACTGTTTTCGATTGTAGGAAAAATAAAGACAGCTCGTTGTTAAAACAGCGCTAACAAGACAAGGCCGCAAAGAAGAGACGCACACACCAGCGCTGACTTACAACCTGTGATATATTGCAAAGGAGCCTACTTCTATAGGCAGGTTGTGCAAGAAACAAGCAAACAATTGTTAAAGATACGAAACATTTCTCCTGCGCCTTTTCATAATGTTTTTTTGTCCGCAGTTTCCATCGCAAGGTACTCAACCTGCGCATCAGTTTCAGATTCAAAGATCAAAACCCCGAAACGCCAGTCAGCCTGCAAAGCAGCAAATAAACGGTTCAGTCCCCACTCATGCGTAAAATTGTTTTGATGCAATCAGCCACAAACATTTCTCATCTGTTTGGCGTCCACTGCTTTGGAGACCACTGCATCACACGACATTTCGCTTCAAACCTGCACGTTTATGGTAAAAAAAAAAGAAGAGCCGTGTAACACATTGTGTCTGCAAGTTTCAATGCAACACACTTCGGCGTAAATATAATGTCACTTCCACAGTAAGTGTTCTGCGAACCTGCACTAATTTGATTTTTTTCATTTTACTTGCGTAAGTAATTGTTTGCCATCCAAGGAAACTAATGCAGTCTGTAAACTTCAGTTAGCAACCGCCGTACATTCATCCAGCCTTTACCTATTTTATTCGTAAATGATAAAGAAATAGTCCGCTATCTTTGTTTGTCGTACCACCCTCTCCCCAAAGCAGCACCACTCTATGCATAGAGAGCAAAGGAGCTTTGGTCTCAACACATATTCCGTACGACCCATACTGAAAACTTTTCGAAGCCCTAATGCTTATTTCTGTTCTCATTGTGACCTGTAAAACTACATATAAATTTCGAATGCAACAAACAATAGCAGCAACCACGGTAAATGAAATCCTTGTAAACTTATACGCTCATGCTCGGAGGAAAGAATCCTGGCTAGTGCGTACATTTGGAAACTCCCTGGTTACCTGACGCGCATCTTCGATACAGCACGCGAAACAAAGGGGAAAAAACGGGAGTCTATATTTCGAATCTTCATACAAATTTCGATGGGACAGCGCTCAGCTCGAGGTGCGCCCGGATGCAAGAGCGAAAGTTCATGATTGCGATGCTGCGCTGCGTCAGTCTTTATGCAGCCTGCTTTGCAATACTGGCTATGCTGCGGCGGGTCCAAGGCCTGCTTCCAGGTTTGCTGGGGCTGTATTTTTTGCTTGTTAGTGCTGTCTAATTGGGGTGAGCTTCTTGTAGCGTTAGGATGCGCGTGTTCCGTCTTCCTACATAGAGCACAAAATATGTAGCGCCTCAACATCTTCGAGACTTGGAATTTCCCAAAGGAAACAATGAACTTACTACGTGTACAGGGGCTGTTTCCGTGAAATGATGCGTGCGCTCAACATGCGTTTAGGCTAAGTAACAGCACTTCAAACAGACACCTAGAGGAAATTGAAGTCAGCGTGTATTGACAGATTGCCGCGTTTTATTGACTAAAAGCAGTTTCACTGAGAAACGCACCTTTATAGTTCCAGAAAAGGTGGAGAAATGAAATAAAGCTACCGTCACCACTGGGGACTTTAGGAGAGAAAGTGTGGTAACAGCGACACACTTTCTTGGGCGTGAGAGAGAGGGTTTATTGACTTGAAAGGCAGAGAGGTTGGCCTGAAAGATATCTGGCCTGCTACTCTGCACTGGGGAACGGGAAGAGGAGAAAAAAGAGGGTCACGATGGGGGATGGTGATGATGTGAGGAGGCAGATGAAAAAATACATAAAAATGTACCCTTTCTGAAATCACAAACGCGATGCAAGGTCCGTGTCGCTTAAAAATCGTGAGAGCGCTCGCGTTGCCTGTACTGTTTTCAAACTATCTGGCCAAGCGCCGAGGATCAAATCCTCCGGGAGGGGCCCTGTGTCCATAGACCTCAAAACAAATACAAGCATAAGTCTTTCACGTGTACATGCTGGAGACACCACTAAAACATGTTCTATAGTCTCTTGCACGCCACATGTGGTACAGTCCGGGGAGTCCGCTTGTCCTATTAAGTGCAAGTATTTGCGCATGAAGGCGACGTTTAAACGTAATCAATGGATTACGCATGCAATAGGGCGTGGGATTCCGCTAGGAACAGAAAAGGTCATCGCCGGATCTAGCCGCTTAAGGCGTAGGTGTCGAGTGTCTGGTAGGGCCGAGTACCTAGCCGTCGCACTCCTCATTGAATTCCAAAAGAAGCCAAGTGGTGCCCGGCCTAGAGAACGGTACAGCTGTACGCAGGCCACTGGTGAAGGCGCTCCTTTCTTCAGCGTCGGCGGTCTCATTTCCATCGAGTCTGCAGTGTCCAGGGATCCACTGAAACACTATACGGTGAACGTTTTCCTGAGCAAATGACAGGAGAATAATGATATCAAGCGCCAGAGCTTGGTAGGCGGTGTGGCGTAGGAAGCATCCCAAAATTTGTAGCGCAGGTTTACATTCAGTGAAAATGCGCTGCTCCTGAGGCGGTTCTCCGCAGATGTGACGGATCACTTCTCGAAGGCCCGCAAGCTCTGCAGCGGTTGAAGTAGACTTGTGTCCTAAAATGAATCTGCGGGTCGTCCGCTGAGCGGGGATTGCGAAAGATGCGGTTGATGCCTTTGGTGACGCAGATCCATCTTGGACGTGGGCTTTTTAGGCGAGCAAAAGCTGCCATTCCAAACAGTTATCTCCGAGTCATTTCCGGTCTCTATGTCAAGAGCTTGTAGCTAGTTGCGGGGAAATTTTTAAATCTAATTCTCTAGGTAATAAATGCCTATTTTCCTGCTGCAAAAGGAGGTACGTAGCTAGAAAGAGCAGCAATAAAGTTTTGGACTTGGAAAATAAGTTTGATAGAGTTTTCCTCAGTGTCCCTTTAATTATCAAGCCTCATTAAGGATTGCTCTTTACAGACAAAGTTAGTACAGCCGATACTAACTACCTGTTTACTGTTCCATACTATTCATTACTATTGGAATGTACTATATCATTCTTTATGCACAGAGTAACTATACACATGAAAAGTCACTCCGCTCGTTGTTATTATAATAAGACTAATTAATCAACCGTGATGTTAATGTTGATGCTCATTCATTTATTCTTTTTTGCTTATAAGTATACAGAGAAAAGAAACAGGCTCCCTAGTATGTACCATGCTAACCACACGTACCTAGGCTTACCCAGACTGCTCAGGACAATCATCAAGGGAGAAAATGATGTACAAAGATGCTGCGAAAAAACGAGGACAAAACAGAAATAGGACACACACACACGCACACACACACACACACACACACACACACACACACACACACACACACACACACACACACACACACACACACACACACACACACACACACACACACACACACACACACACACACACACACACACACACACACACACACACACGCACACACGCGCACACACGCGCACACACGCGCACACACACACACACACACACACACGCACACACACACACACACACACACACACACGCGCGCGCGCGCACGCGCACACACACACACACACACACACACACACACACACACACACACACACACACACACACACACACACACACACACACACACACACACACACACACACACACACACACACACACACACACACACACACACACACACACACACACACACACACACAGAGCAGTGTTTCTCCTTTCTTTTTGTCCTCGTTTTCTCGAGCAGTTTTTGAACCCTGACGAATCGCATTAACTAGTTCGCCAGAAAGCACTGCTGCTAAAAGCAGAAACCTAACGAAGCGGAAAAGCGATAAAAATATTTACGGCAAAGTATCAACTGTACAGTGGGCCTATGAGTGGAAGCGCAAGTCCGATGGCCTCTAGCTGCGTGCAAAACTCTGCACCGAAAGTTCCGCGCGTGTTAACCGAAAGGAGATAGCAAACTTGCAGGCTGCTGATCCAGCTAGCCTGAGAAGACACCCTGTCTACTCTACCTCTGCATGAGTGCAATAACATGCAAATCGCGTGCTCCCGAATTCTGCCTTTTCTCGGCAGTACATTACTTTGACATTGTGAGAGAATCTGACTCCGCTTTCGTTGGCGCCGCTCTCCATCTGTCACAGAGGAAAACAGCAAGTAGAAATAATTCGAAAGTGCGAGTGAAATTTCTCTCCCAAATTCCTTCCAACTCTTCCATAGCGAGGTGGCTAGGAGTGAGAAAGAGTTACCTCCAAGCTGTCTTGCACCTGTGCGCAAAACAGCATGATTTGAATAATTCTGAATTAGCGCACACAGGACACAGCTCGTCCCTGAGTTTGGCCAGCCTTCGCTGCTGCCAGCATCACATGTTCCGGGGATTTTCTCTCTACCTTTTCCTCTGCCCTACCTCAGCGTCAGGCTTGGAGCGCACCTTGTGTGCCTTTGCGTGGAGTTTGTTCACGCTAGCATGCAAATTAGCTTGTAACTATGCAGATCCACGGCACAAGGTTACGCATGGTTTGCGTCCAGGACCGAATGTTTTGGTACCAGTGATATAATAACAGCCCGCCATATGGAGTGGCCTGATTTCGCATAGTTAAGGCTGGGTTATGTTTCTGCAAAAGTTGCAGGAACGCTGTGTAGTACACGAGAAATAGGTACGGTTATAAGCGCAGGAACATAAAACACAAGCAACGAGAAGCGCTGAAGAAAACTCTCCGACGAGAGTTGTCATTTCCTTGCTCCCGCTTTTGTGTGGCTGCGTTTTCTGCTGCGAAATTTGTTGGGTAGTGCTGCCCAAAGGGGCAGCACTGGGATGAATGTGCAGAGAGAATTGAGAAATCTAACTGGGCCAAATTTTATTATGAACTTTCAGAAGCCGATTTTATCGGGATCCAAAACCTGTTGAACGGGACATGTACACGCATTGAATTACCACTTTAGTTATTTTGTCATAACACGTGAATATATACTTAAAGCGCAGACCGTAGCCATTTCTCACCGATATTTTCAGAAACAGCATGCACAAATTGTGCGCTGCATCATATGGTAATTATTAGCTGATCATGGGCTGTTATCGTAATGCTAACTCGAGCTTTCTTAAAAAAATATTAGAGGTCGATTCGCTTTTGAATTTATTTTTCTCGCGACTACCTTCTGGATAGAAATTCGCGTCTATTTCAGCGTCAACATAATTGCGGTCTCGGGAGGATATTAGAATTACACTTATTAAGGCGGAAACTTGGGCTTGTTGGAAGGCGTTTAAAATTATATCTGCTAGCGCATAGTGAGCACACGAGACAATAAACGAGCAAACGAATAAACGGCAGTTGTAGACTAGCGTCTGTGCTGTGTATTTGTGTTCTTTGTCTCGTGTGTTCACTAAGTGCTAGCAAAAAATGATTTCAAATATGAGAATGAGTTTTCTAAGAATCGGAGCGAAAAGCACTTCATGCTTTGACAGAAATTTAAATACATCAAACCATGAGAAGTTCAGGGACACAGACCTTGGCCTGTTTGTAGTCTCAATTATAAGCGAATACTAATTCATAATCGCCGAGTGCGCCTCTAGCGCGATCACCGCAGAATTCACCGGAATATTCTCAGTTCCGCGGCTGCGATCGTGGGGAGTACTGTTATTACAATACGCTAAAAAAGAATCGCTTCGACTAGAACCTTCCGGCGACTCAAGGCTGCACCACTTGCAGCGATGAAATTGCATTAGATTACCAGAAGAACCAAGACACATTTTCAAATGAATACACATAAAATATGCTTACAAGAACATGCTTTCTAGATCCGTGCATGTGGCAGAGCTGCCAATTATGTATAAGAGTGTGATAAATCGATTTTTTGTTTATGAGGGTTTAACGTCCCAAAGCAACTCAGGCTATGAGGGACGCCGTAGTGAAGGGCTCCAGGAATTTCGGCCACCTGGTGTTCTTTAACGTGTGCACTGACATCGCACAGTACACGGGCTTCTGGAAATTCGTCTTCATCGAAATTCGACCGTCGCGGCCGGGACCGAACCCACGTCTTTCGGGTCAGCAGCCGAGCGCCACAACAACTGAGGCTCCGCGATCTTAGTATAAATACGCTTTCAAGTGCTATTCCTCCCCGTGAACAGCAGCGCAAAACTTTGTCTTTTGTGGAGCTTAGAGAATATGAGGCGATTTTACTTTTGCGAAATCTAAAACAACACTGCTCCAAGCCCAGAAGTCTCACCGGTAAGCTTTGTTATTTGTGCGCGCTTTTCTCGTCTATTCACTTACTGCCAAGATATGGCCGTACTTGTTAACCTCAGAGGGTAATTTTGTCTAACATTGCTCAGGCGTCGATAGATTCAATTCCTCGTACTTCTTAACCCGTTTTGATTTCAATACTCTCATGTCTGCTTCAGTTTTTTATCACTACTTTAGCTTCATGTGTTTTTTTATTCCCAATTGTCTCTCAAGGTGAAAAAATCACAGGCAAAATAGTTATCAACTGTCATTCACAATACACCGCATTACGAATGACAACAAAAAAGGCATTAACGAGCCTTCTTCTTCATATGTTTCGCTTACGCGCGCTTTGAATCAGTCACCGGTTCGCCTCAGGGCTACTGTTGTGCAAATACCTTGATGTTATCAGCAAAAAATCTCAGAAGATGAATAGGGTGACAGATACCGTGGAACCAAACTTCTGCTTGAAATTCCACAAGTACAGCAGTCCTAACAAGTTCATCTCATTGTTGCCGACGTTCCGTAACCGAGAACGTAAGACCCGATATAAGTGTAGGCTGTGGTCTTTCGTAAAAATCCCAAACCCCAGGGTACCACACACACACAAAACTAAGCTTCTGGCGAAAATATTGGTCACAAAGAAATCGTCGCTCCTCTTTTATAATAACAATAAACTTCCAACGGCAGCAGCATGGTGTCATTAGTATCACCTGTTAGGCACGCCCATCAAAGAATCATTCGTCAAAGAACTGTCTCGCCAATGGTGTCTAAATTGCGCGCTGACAATGTGTCGACACACTCGTCGCTGTATCGCAAAGCAGGCCGATTGCATTGAGCCGGTTGAGCAATGGTGTCACTTGCAATCCTCCTCAGAGCGTTGTCGAAGGAAGTGTGGAGACGTAATCAATTCCTGCAGATTTCGCCACATGTTTTGTCTCTTACGAGGAGAGGAAAACATAGTCTATGACGCTGTTAGTTTCGTGTACCTCTTGAATTTAGAGTGCTCCAGAAAGCCTATGCGTCTTTATTTTGAAACATTTTGCGATATCTGGTGTTAAATGCTCACTAGGCCACTGTGGCATTGCTGTGACAGGGGCAACTGAAATGACATTCTGCAGCCAGGGGTTCATCAGCTTGCTCGATGCAATAAAAAGTTATTCTCATCAGTTTGCCACATAAGCGGGAACTCGCACTTATAGTGATTAGGGCTGTACTTTATTTCTTGATCTAGAACAATGGACGACTGTTATTAACAACGGCTAGGTGTTGCTGCAATAGGCATCAAAAACTCATTAGATCACAGATGAAAAGGCTTAGTTTAGAAGGAAAAATTTCTAATGTAATTCCCAACACATTGTAAGCAAAGTGAAGACTTATAATCTTTCAGTTAAAATAGAAAAGACATATGCATGGAATCTCTACGGAGAGCTCTTACATACTTGTCCACAAATGTTCTACAATATGGCTCTAATATATACGCATAAAGATCTATATGCTGAAGCTACTAGCGCCACATTTGCAATATATTTCAGCTTCCTATGTTACAGTTGTTCTCCGAGTGACATGTTCGGTAGAGCGAGGAAAAGTGAAACAGAATGTAGAGTGATCCCAAAAAGCACTGTGAACCAGCTCACGCAGTCCCATCCCACCGAAGGAGGAAATCCGAGATCCTGTTTCATGGTCGAGCGGTAGGTTCACTAGCCAAGTGATTTTCTTTGATGAGTGCTAAAAAAAGGCTCGTTTGCAGGCCTTTGATTTGTTACTATTTTCCTTTTTAGTGTTTTTTAATCAAGCGAGTATAAGTCTGGTCTTTGTATAGAACGCATTCCTCTTCTTCATAAGCGACTTGTATACATCGCCATTCAGTCATAATTCCGCGAGAGCAGAGAAAAAAGTTCGAATTTGAGGTTCTTCTCGTATTCATGACCTTATGTTTCAGAAGCCTTTTAAGTGCCCAAAGTGTCCAGAACTTTCGAAGTAGCCAGAATGCAGTTTTGAATGCAGTTTACTCCACTCTTCCTGTCTCTTCTTGAGAGCGAACATTGGGTTAGATGTGGCCAGTTGGGGTGTTACGTTCTAATGACAAATGACAACTGAAAAATTAGGGTTAATTGAGTAGCATTATTTAAAGCTTCCCCAGTAGCATGCAAAAAATGAAAACATATGCATTTAAGCGATTTCGAGTATTCATCTTCATCCGCGAATAACAAGAACGTGAACTTTAATGACACTGGACTGCGACACCCTTGAGCTTTAATAGAGCACAGTCTGCGGCGTGTTTTTGAAAGACATATAAGTAATGCGTTGGATAAAAGCATTTTTGATGGCCTCATTTCCGGCTTCAAGTTATAAACGCGTGAGTGAATATACTACACTAGAAAACAACTGCGAATATATGAATACGAAGCGTGAAGAACTAAACGCAGAAATTCATTTAAAGGATTATTACCTGCCGCATATGGGCGAAAACTGCCGGACACACGTGCACTGCTGAGTGCACGAAAGCAGCACTGAGGTAATGATAGCTCTGCAACGCCGCTTACTAAGACGATGGAATGAGGGCCCGCCCATGCATTCTATGTATTACACGTTTTTTTTTTCTCTCTCTCGAACACCTGGGTGCATGAAGCTTCCTTTTGCGCTTGTCACGTTTTATTTTCTTTTGCACGCTGAGATTGGTCCTGCAAACACTAGCGCCCGTGAGCTCACTCCACCATGCTTCTTAATATCGGCCAACTCATGAGAAGCTCGGTCAGGAGCCGACGCCGTCTCTGCTGCTGTTACTGATGTTGATGTTGCACCTCTCTACCAACCGTTGGAGGGTGTCCGTTATAACGTCCACGCCGGCAACATCCGCTCCGGTATTTCAGGCAAGCTGTTCCCGCCAGGACCGAGTCTTCTAGAAGGAGAAAGGGCATTGACTCCAGCTGAGAAGAACGACGAGGAAGTAGAGCAGGAGGAGGGTAACAGAGACAAATTTCGTTTCTGAATCACTGCTGTCGCAAGCTTTTTGTGCCTGCCGCTTTGGTGGCTGACTGCATTGGGGATTTTCCTGCCTGGTTCGTTGCCTTCTTACAGATTTCTGAGCTTGGTGCATGATGGCCTTAGCTGCCTATGTGCCATAAAACCCAACACAACATATTCTTGCATCCTTCATTCCTAGACAGCCGACACAGAGATGACAAACTTCTTTTTTTAGTTGATTTAGTTTCATACTTTTTTCTTTTCGCTTCATTTTTTACTTGTCCTGCCAGTTCCGACATCCAGCTTCTGCTTGCATCCAAGCATGAAGAGCTAGACGTTATGATTCGCATTATTAGGGCTCAGCAGCTGCCGCAAAAGTGCACACGTTCAATGTCTCCAGAAAAATTACTTACAAGGACCTCGCATTAACGCTGAATTCTACGGGAAGACGAAGTACGCTTCAAAACCTAAATCGCACAATTACATCGTCCACTCTGCATTACATTTCTTGAGCGATCATTCCAACAGCTTGAAACGTTCATTGGTTGTAGGACAAATGCTATCTGCCCTTCCTTAACAAAGTCGCCTACAATCTAAACGTCACTATGACATTGCAGTGCCACTATACGTGCGCATCATGCACCAGAAAAAGCTAGTCGCCGTCGCAGTTATTCTCACAAAAATTTAATCACAGCATAATGCTTGACGCCGTCAGTTACTCCAACTGCAACCGTATAGAGACATTCGTGGCGCTTTGAAAAGAAATTGAATAAGAGAAGCGACACATATATCTCTCATTATTATCTAAACACTTTGCTTGATACCCAAACAACACCACCACCGCCAGTCAATTGCATGATACTGAAACTTGTAATTCATTGTACATGCCTCGTACTGCTAGCGAAGAAAAATTGGCTGTGTAAAACATTCATCCGCTAAAAGACTGCACTCACCGTTCAGAGTTCGTCAGGCCTTTGCTAACATCCGAAAAAAAAGCAATTAGCAGTTAAAGTACTACTAATGTGGCTAGCCTATGTCTGTGCAGCCTTTTTTAAATAATATATATTATGTCGAATAACTTTGCGAGCGCAACAATCATAGCAAAAATCTGAAGCATGTCACGGCAAGGTTGTGGAAGTAAGCAGCTCGGCATATTTGCGATTATAACGCCATTATATGTAGTCGTAACGTCACGCCATCAGATAAATCTAGTCATTAAGCTAAAATCATGCTTGGTATTGTTTGGCCTGGGGGGTTTAACGTCCCAAAGTGACTCAGGCTATGAGGGACACCGTAGTGAATGGCTCGAGAAATTTCGACTACCTGGGGTTCTTTAACGCGCACTAACGTCGCACAGTACACGGGCCTCTATGATTTCGCCTCCATCGAAATTGGACCGCCGCGGGCGGGATAGAACCTGTGTCTTTCTGGTCAGCAGCTGAGCGCCATAACCACTGAGCCGCCGCGCTTATCAATGCATCGCTGCAGCTGAAATAGGCGTAAGTAGAAAAACTGCGCATTGTGCGCAGCAAAATAAGGTTATGTAAACTAATGAGAGGACGTTTCTGCAGGAAAGCTATGGAAATTAAGGAGATATCGACAACCGAAGCGTAATGCCTTCCTTACTCCTTCTGCACAGTCGCAATTGTTGTATTTTTTTTATGTCACTTAAGAATGCTAATGCTGCAACCGCCGGTAAAGTAGCCCACAATGCAATGAACGAGTCCTATTTTCTGTCTTTGTTCTTTCTGCAGCAACACAGAACTCTTCCCCTCTTCCGTACATGAAAAGACCTTTCTTCTTCCGGAATTCTCGCAGGTCGACAGAACTGAAGACACGAAATTCACATCGCCTTTGAAAAACAGCCACGGTGTGCCTCAAGGCTCGCGTTTGCTTTCTTGAAACTTTTCGCTTGCCTTGGCTCCGTAGCCCACGGCGCAGAAAGAATCCGGAGCCAGACTTTTTCTTCCTATTTTTGGTCGCTACATTTCCAGCCCTCTCGATTTCTTCATTCGCATTCTTCATATAACATTCGTTCCTAGAATCGAAAATGTTCCTCTTTGGCGGTGTATTGGGTAGAAGAAAAAAATACTCTGAGCAGTTTCTTTGTCCATCCCTTTCCTTGCGAGAAAACACTTTTGAACAGGGAAGGCGAGGATACGTGAAAGGCACATAAAGGTAAAGAAGACGGTTTTAGAGCGCGGCATACAAATGAAGTTGTAAAGCCTCACATGTGCAAGTTCTGAACACCACACGTTGCTGCCTGGCTCGCAGCTGTTGCGATGCATTTCGGAATTTTCGTCAAGCGGAAGCGCCGTGAATCTGAATGAGCTAACATGCACATCCGTGGATATTTACGGTCACCTATCGTCTCTCGAAAGAGCCAACGTTTCCGTGAGGTGGCGAGGATATGCAGTTTAATCGTCGCCATATGACGTACACAAATGTTCATCACCAGTGTGCAAGGGTACAAGGATTCGCCTGCAGAAACTGGAAGAACATACAGTCAGGTGGCAGCGATGTTAAGTACGTTGGCAAAGAACGGCTTCGGCTGGCAATATTTCTTGGAAGAAGTTGCGCACGCAGGATGTAAGCAACTCGGCAGCAGTTATAACAGGTACTCCACACACCGGGCATCGCAATCAGGATGCCGGACACCTACGATTGTACTCAACTTACAGGCGACAGCGAAAGTTCGATATTAGGGGCCTGGAGCAGCGCCAACCATCTGGAGCATCGTAGCAACCACCGCGGGTGATCGGTTTTCCAGAGCCCTCTTAACCTCGCGTTGAAAACTTAATGCCGCGGGCCGCAGCACTGACCAAAGAACACGCAGAAATGAATGAAACATTTCGCGAGGAATATTTGTTGTTTTCTTTTCCAGTTAACACATGAAGAACAATGCCTAAGAGCATTTTTATGCTAAGACATGTCCTTAACCTACTGGGACCCTCTGCTTTATCGCTTCTCTCACGGCACGGTTCGGAAGCTGACTTCGAGTCAGCTAGTTGCGGCGTCTTTCGTTTTAAACAATAATTTAACAATTATTATAAAGTGCGAGCTCGCTGGAGTTTGGCAGTGATAGAAGGTAACCTGAAGTCCCGGGTAACGTCAGTTAGAGTATGCGCGACCTAACCGTATGCTTAACTACACTTAACAGGCTGTCTGCAACGGCAAGTCGGCCAAAGCTGGGGCCCGAACCGACCATGCTTGGGAGTTGTGGACACATTTGCACTACCTTTATCTGATGTGTCATGTGTTATCGGTGAGTCTAAAGTGCCACCTAGAAGCCGACCCTGCGTAAATCTACACCAGCGCGTCGTTGATGAGAAATTAAGGAAAAGCTAAGGAGTTTTTATCATTCCTTTTTGACAGGTGCCTTCGGCTTTTTCTGGACCACAAATGGAGTGCATTCATCGGTTACCGCTTAAAATAGTCGCGTGGAGATATATTCTGCGCAGAGCTTATTCATTTTATGTTCCAAATTAAGTTCTTTCTCAATTGTTACTGACTTGTTGCTCAAATAAAACATAATAGCTGCTTGTAGTGCTCAATTTTCGGAGGGAACAAAAAACATCAAAATGACTAGCGCTCCTTGTGAAAGGCATAAGAAAGATTTCCGTATAGAACTGGGCACGTAAGGATAAAAAAACCCGGAAACGCTCAGAATTTTCACCTCGTGTTTCCTGTCGGCAATCAAACACGAACATAACAGATGCAAGATGCCTTTAGCTTCTGATTTGGCTTTGAAGAAAACCTCATGGATACCCGCAGTCGCCATAATAACAGAGCTGGATGGAACCGTCCACTGCACTAGCGGCTAAAGCTTTCATTTGGACTAGTTGGTTGTAGCGGCATTTGATCAATATCAATATAACTGTTTTCTATTTTGCTCTCAAAGCAAATAAATGGCACCGACGGCAGTTGTTTGAATATGAAATGCTGTTATCTCCCACTGTGGACACTATCATCCGGGCATCCTCCTAAACCTCGACGAAGCAGATTCGGAAGTTGACGCCGAACAAGACGTGAACAGTACGTACGAAAGATGGTGGTATAGGTAGCTCTCTCTCTTTCTCTCTCTCCCTCTCTCTCTCTCTCTCTCTCTCTCTCTCTCACACACACACACACACACACACACACACACACACACACACACACACACACACACACACACACACACACACACACACACACACACACACACACACACACACACACACACACACACACACACACACGCACGCACGCACACACAAACACACACACACACACACGCACGCACGCACGCACGCACGCACACACACACACACACACACACACACACACACACACACCACGCACGCACGCACGCACACACACACACACACACACACACACACACACACACACACACACACACACACACACACACACACAAAGAAACAGAGTCTTCCTCAGCGGTCTAACATAAATTCTAACCCATCCGATGCGAAACAAGTAGTTGGCTCGTTTGACCCCTCAGAACACTACATCATCGCAAATTTTATTCCAGCCTGACATTCAGACTAGATTGCCTACAGTGTTTTAACCAGGCGTTTCTGTACATTGACTGTGCTCAATTGATTGTGCTCACGAGAGAGTGTATAAATTCTTGACAACAGACGACATTACACGAACCGCGCAACCCGTTAGAGATTAGGGAGTCGACCTGGTAAAATGTGGCGGTCGCTTAACGGATCTGGTATTGGTGACTGCGTTAATGCACTGGCGGTGACGCTTGCAACAGTGACACAAAAGAGAGGGGCACAAAATTTTGTAATATTCATTGGTAACCTTTCATGTTTGGTCGTCGGGTGCTGTCATATTGCACGTCCTGTGATCGCCGGCAGCAGTGCTGCCACTGGTTGAGGGGGACGATGATTGAAAAGCGAACAAGCATATCCAAAGCCTGGGTAGCAATGCCAGTTTCACTCTTTGACACCGGAGTGCAGACTGCAGCAAAATTGCCGCAACAGAACATGCAGCATTGTTGTCCTTGATTTTGAGCCTTCCCATTACTTTCCGTCTCGTCACTACCACAAGTAAAATGGATGTAAGTTTTAGCGCTTATACCAAAATTTAGAACTTTGGCAGTAGCAGTCTATCACACAATGATTGTGAAAATGTAAGTGTAAAATACCTTTCTGAGATCGCCGTTGCGCTAAGTTTCTAGTAAAAACGCTTGTCAAATTACCCAGACGTCTTACAGGCGGGTATGGACTTGCTTGTCGTGGTAACTGAAAAAACGTTCACTTGAGGTAATGTATGCGAACTGAGGAAACAGGGGCCCTCAAAACAAATAGGGCGCCGATGATATTTCCTTTTTCATTCTCTTATTCCTTTTTTTTATAGCGTTCTCACGCCTATTCGTTAGTGTCTGAAAGACAAAAATCATATATGAAGACCGCTGCCTGCAGTCTTAAGCATTCATCACCAACGGATATTATCAGTTTCTTTCATTTTAACTTCGTTAAATCCACGCGCTTAATGTTTACTCCTAGAAATCACTGTCGTGACCGGCCTCAAGGAAAGGCTCTTTTTTGTAAATAAAATACGAACGACGTTTCATCATGCAAAAAGGGCAACACAAATATCTCAGCAATATTTGTAAATGATCTCTCATGTTACCGTCAGCCAAGGAACGCAACCAAAGGACGAGATAACATGTAGTTACATGAGGCTGCTCCACCACAATTTTCTTGGCACATCATGAATCTGCCCGCCGCGGTGGCTCAGTTATTACGGCACTCGGCTGCTGACCCGAAAGACGCGGGTTATCCCGGACACGGCGGTTGAATTTCGATGGAGGCGAAATTCTAGAGGCCCGTGTGCGGTGCGATGTCAGTGCATGTTAAAGAACCCCAGGTGTGCGAAATTTCCGAAGCCCTTCACTACGGCGTTTCTCATAACCTTAGTCGCTTTGGGACGTTAAACCCCCCAAAACCAAAAAGAAACAAAACATCATGAATCCGAAATTACGCGTTCAGCTTGTGCTTGAAGCAGCGTGAGCCCTTCTTGCTACGCCAGCGGCTAAAGAACCTTTGCGAGAAATGATAACCGTCCCAAGTGATCGTCGCTAACGCTCTCGTCACTCCAGCTCTCCGAGTCATCGCATTCTGTCATTAGACGGAATGCAATGTGAATGTACCAAATGGCGCTCGGAAAGCGGCTGCTCTTAAGAGCGGCGGAAGTGATAGCCATACTTTCGCTTTCTCTCTTGACCTTTATTTTTCTTTCGTTCAAGCTCATCGGCGTATTCGCTAAGCGCACCCGTTAAATTGTCGGATAAAAAGCGCACTTGAAGAAAAATAACGATCTTTCAATTTTTTTTTCAGGAGGCGCGGAAAAAGACACCAACGTAATGATCCTGTCGATGCCCCCAAATGTTGCTCCAGGTGCTTCCGAGGCAAGCTGTTCTCGTCGACAGCAGCACTGTGGTGGTGGCATGAACCGGCTGAATTAAAAGAATGGCAGCGCGATATTCAGTCCTGGGACATGCGAAACCTTTGTGCGGGAAGTTCCAGTTTGCATTCCGACAAACTCTAGCTTGATGTTTGTTGTAGTTTAAATGAGGCCAGTGAAAGTTGTGTGATATTCATTAATAAACGTAAAGGTTGGTGACAGCCTTTTATAGCCCTTGTCTGAGGGCTCTTATCATGACCCATTATTATTCTAGTATGGCACTGCTTCATCGGCTGTTTCGAAATTACTGTGCCTTAGTACTTTAGAACGCTGCTTAACGGTTCACATCCGACATTTATAGTTGGAGAACAAGGAACATCGTAGATTATTCTCGGTGAAAAGTGGGTAGCATGCTTCACAAGTTGAAATGGCAGCTGGTGATGAGTGAGAGTGAAAGCTATATACGCGCTCAGCAGCACAGCATATGCGTTCCGCTTTTCTTCTGCGGGAACCCTACTTCCGCACTGTTTAAATGTACTTAAATTCAGCAAAATGTTCTGCTCAGCACCCATGTTCCATGGACGCTTGAGATTGAGCATTACCACACAGACTTCCGCATCAAACTCCTCGTCTGCAAGAGTGCGATTAGAGTGCGTGGTTCCACTTCCAGCTTCGTGCTTACGTCGACGCCCTGAGCAGCCCAGACTCACTGCGCTTCCATCAGGAACGCCGCTCCAGCAGCATGGAGCAGCCTCTAGATAACTGCCTAGCTCACCGGCTCTGTCAGCGGGCTCAAGATCAGTGAGCGGAAACACAACTCCATTCTCGCTACACGGGGAGGAAAGTCGTTTCTCCGGCGTATCGCTTTCCTGTACTTGCAGCTGCCCTGATCAGAGAAGCGATGTTTGGTAGGTGCGCCAGGTATCGCGATGCCTTAACGCAGCGGCCTCATCAGTTTGGAACTAGACATGCAAAAAAAAAATCCATTCTAGAAAACGAAACTGGCCTCTCTTTAGATAATAGAATTCTCTGTAAACGCAAATCTGAAAGAAACAATGCTATGAGTTTAGTTTTATCACCCATAGTCACATAGTGTGGCTTTTAAAATAACAGTCGGCCTTCGCTCTTGTCGAGATCAAAAATAAACACTTCTACCACCAGCACAGCAACACTAAAGCTTTCCAAAACATAAGAAACAAGTCTGCCACGTACCGCCTGACTAGATGCTTTCTATGGTGCTTTTGCGGTGTATTTAAGCATGCATTTGTGTATTGTGGTTCAAACAGCAGACGCGAGATCACTGTGTTGGCGTCGTCGCTTCCAAACTTCACTTCTACTGCATGCACGAAAAGAGTGCCTTAGGTATAAATGGCGGCGTGTATCTCTGCGCAGCTGCGAAGGAAGGCTTCTGGAGCCTGCATCAAGCCGAACTCGAAAACCGCCTGGAAAATGTGCATTGGCGGATACGGAGAGGCGGGCGCAGCGACACCTCCAAGCGAGCGGCGAGTGCGGAGAGATTGAGGACGACGCCGAAAGCGAGCATTCCTTATTGGCTGATCCAATGTGGCTCACAAGGCGAGGGGAAATGTGCATAATGCAGCAAAAGTAAAAGCGTGCCAAACTTATTAGCGAACTATTTAAGGCAAAGCCAAAATTTGGAGAAATGCGAAAGCAGCAAATGCAAAGCATGCAATAATTACCGAGATATCAAAGTAAAATTTAATCAATTAACCCAACTTGAAAGAAGTGGGACACATTAAAGTAAAAAGCATCCAAATAAGAGAGCGTGAAACTAAAAGTGCATTTTACTCACACAATTGACCAGATCAGACCGTCTGTGTGGCATCTGTCAATCTTTTTTTCGCTTTATTCCTTGTGCGTTTACCCGGTACTAGGCAGCGGTGTTTTGCCTTGATTGACCTTCCCTGCCATCTGCGACCCTTGCTAGCTATATATTTTGTTAGAAGCACCCGTGGCTCATCAGGTTGTAGAGTTCACCTGACCACATTTTAGAAGGTACTAAGAAAAGGAAAATAAATGTAAGCATCAACCAAGAGAACATAGGAAATATACATTCGATTACAAAGGGACAATGAAGAGAATGATCAAAATAAGCAAGCAGATTAGAGTATTTTTCAGGAACGCTACCGCTCATTTCTCTACGTGGAAAGGTCGCTGCTTTGCTAAGGCAAACGTAAATGAATGTCCCTAAACCGTTCCACATTCCAAGCTCCTGGAAAACATTAACGGTCGCAAAGTCATTTCTATAACGTATTTGCAGTCCGACTAGTCATAGGGGCCAGTTTCAAGTACCATAAACGCGGTCGGAAATCGAATACGGAAAGTCAACTAATCAGTGATCATAGGGGGCAAGCTGCAAGTGCAGGCCGCCTTCTTTCAATATTCCCATGGAGCCTGTCCGTTGCATCGCGTGCGCATTCATCTCGTTGACAGGCACGTGTACGGCATAAGTCAGCTCTGTGGATGCGAAAGAAACTGCAGGAAGTTACCGAGAACAGCCGCAGACTGCAGAACAAACTGCTGATCGCGTTCACGTATGTATGCCGCCATTAAGTGTGCACGTTTGCTAGGAGACATCCTCAAATCCTTAATAGCCGCATTCGCGCTCTAACGTATTGCATTCAGCACAGCACCAAATCTAAGAGCAAAAACTGCTTGTGCATTTCTCATTCATCAGCGCGTTCTGCGGTCGATTATCACGTGGTTGTCAAGTAAGTCCCCTGTAAGTATGCTCGCAAACAACCGCTGTGCTGTGGTCGTTGCGATTTCAATGCTCGTGAATTAATTCCTGCGAGTTCGCCCCTGCCAGCTGTAACTGTGGGCAGGGGATGCACGCACAATCTTGGCGAACACACCTTAGCAGTCTCAACATTTTTCTCGCCGAGAACCCTGTCGCGTGCGCCGGCGCCTTACGTTCTGCACGCATGGCAACCCGCGTTGGAAAAATGCCTACTTTAATTAGCCAAATGAGAAGTGGTGGTGCAAGCATGTGGTACTACTTCTCAGATATATTTCGGCACATCTAAAAACATATTCGCATTTTCACTGCTCAGAAAGCATGGAATACCACGCGCTCACGTAGCGCTTCACACCGTGACGACATGCATACAAGCGCTTGTGTGCATGAGAGCGTACTAAAAATAAAGAAACAAATGCTTTGCATTTCCATAAGGACCGCAGCCTGCATAAAGTAGCCGATTCGACGGCTTAAGTGAGAACGAAAATGCTTCATCGGCCGCTTAGCTAGGACGCAAAGCGTGAAAGCCAATGAGAGCTTGCGGTTCTGAAATAGCTGCTTACAACGACTACATGCACCCTGAGTGGTCAGGATGCGAGGCGAAAGATTAAGTTTTTGTGTGTGTGACTAGCCTTTCCCTTCGTGATCTGTTTTGCGTCGTTTTAATTACGAGACTCTTCGCACTGTCGGCTATGCACGCCGCGCGGCTTTCCTCGTATATCGACAGCAATTGCACAACTAGACGACGAAATAGCGTTCCTCCAAAGAGCTCACGAAAAAATCATTCATCGCCGCTTCACGAATCTTCATGTGGCGTCGTCACGTGTACCTCACTCATAAGAAATTTCCTCGATTATTGGGGGGGGGGGGGGGGGGGGGGGGGGGGCGTTTGGACTCTCGTTCTCTCACAGAAACTAAGATTCCGGGACCATGGTATAAACCTTCATCACAAAGGAAAGCGGTGAAGGCGCTCCTGAAGTTTTCAAAGCACTCGGAGTTGAGTCCCTGATTATAAAGTTTGCGCTTTAAGCGAGCGCCCTCTGGGGACAAACTAGATGGACTCGCGATTAATCCATTTCGTTGCTGTTCTTTATTTCGTTTTCATCCCTTTCTTCCCCACCCCACGTGTAGGGTAGCCTACTTGGCATCGCCTGGTTAACCTCCCTGCCTTTTCGTCCCCCTCTTTCTCTCTCTTTCTGCTCGCTTATAAAATCGATGTTCTCAGTAAAAATGACACATTCTCTATCAGCTGACCCTAACCTATCAGGCTAGCCTGACTTATTACTCCCCTTGTGTGTTTCTTTAATATAATAGTCACAATCATCCGGCCAAGGCATGATTAAGTAAATGAAGTTTGTATCCACATGGCTAGTAAGAAATGAGGGGGGGGGGGGGGGGGAGCGCGCTGCAGCAATCAGCATTGCTGTTTTGTTTGTTTTCAGCTTTGTTCTCGCCACATTTTAAAATGAGCTATAAAACACATTTTTCATAAAAAACCGGCTCCAGCTGATAAACAACCACGTGAACACCTGTTCGCGCTCTCTTCTATCCTGTGTGTGCGCGTGAGACAAAATGATGACTACTAACCTATAATTAAACATTACTATTTGCCAAGCGTTAGGTGGCACAACATATGCATAACTTTAACAATGCCTTACGACTGCAGCTTCTCACGTCCATCTGAACAGCACTCATATATCCAGGTTTTACTCACTCAGTACCCTTTTTAAAAGTGCGGATCTTGTTACGCATACGTTACTTAATTAGGAACACACGCGTCTCCAAAGAGGGACGTGCCCCAGTCATAACCTGATTTCATTTGTCGTACTTTACAGCGCCTTATAGAAAGTTCACAGCTTACTGCGGCGTTTGTGAAAGACATTTCGCAGCTAGTTTCTCTCCGCCCCGCTGAACAAACGCGGCATGAACAACAACATAAATCCCGATTATACTGCGAAACCCACCGATGCCTCCGACGTTTAGGGGTGCATTCTCTGCTGTCAGAAAAAGAACGGAATCGAATAGCTCCTGAACTTCGATATTTTGCAACAAAAGGTCACAGATACTTTCAAACTACTACTGCTTTCTCGTCACGCGGCAAGCCAGGGCGCCAGAGGCAAAACTGTCTGCAATCCTGCGCGCCTCGTGAATCATCTCGCTGTGTTGTTTCTTTCAGCTCACGAAGGTTGTCGCCCCGTGATAGTGGGCGTCTGCCAGTTTAGCAATGCCTGGCGGTGACAACTACGCGGTGGGATGAGAGCACCTTTCCTTTGGTGCTTTTTTTTTTAGTTGTAGCTATAGCTACATTACGCTAGCACTTCGAGCTTTCAGCGTGGCACCCTTTGAGCTGCGTGGCCGTCCTTGAGCTCTGTGGCGGCGCCGTGGATGTTCACGTCGTTGGTCACGTGGTGCGGAGCAGCTTCCGGCGGCGCGGCGCGCCGGCGAAACCGAGGGCGGGGGAGCGGGAGGGGAGAGAGGGGACGGGGGGTAGAGAGTGAATCCACGTCCAGGGATGAAGATGAAAAACGAACGCCCAACGAGGCGGAGTGGCCAAAGACTGACTTTGCAGTTCGACTGAGCGAGTTCCACTCAGCCAGATGTAGCTACCGCATAACTCCAGGTTTTAGCAGAGCTATTTTAACAAGCGGTGCCCAAGGGCGTCGTAATTAACTCCTGCCAAAGCGGAAAATGTTGCAGCAGCTGCGGCGTTTGGGAACATGGAAACCTGGTTTCTCTTTGCGTTGCAACCGATGCAAGCAGCACTTGTTGAATTGAGCGAAGGTCATTAAGGGACGTGATTTAAATCTTGCCATGCAAGAAGATTACTTCAGAAAAAAGATTTATGACTCTGCGAAATATTTTTCTCAAACCAAAGTATTCAAACCAAAAGCGACCACAATGCTGTCCCTGACGCCATTCCAAGAAGGAGCAAAAAGGAACAAAAGCCGACACCTAGGAATAAATTCCCACATGTGGCATAACTAATAACCCTGTCTCTGAGACACTGCGCAGGGTATACAGAGAGAAAGACAGAAGAAGGGAAGAAAAGACGGGCAGGTTAACGAAGCACATTGCCCTATTACCTACCCTACAGATGTGCATGGATGTAAACGGAGTGAAAGAGAATAGACAGAAAGAGCGGACGGGGGCTTAGCCGGTCATGTCCCATAAGACACGACTATGGTCATGAGTCCGTGCTCGTCAACAAAAACAAAAAGAAGGATACGCCTAGAGTTTCTGTGTTCGGACGGTCACTCTAGTCTATCTTCCACGCACTTAAGAGGAGACGCGGCTTTGAGACCCCCAAAAATGACCAAAAAATTTATTTCTTAATAATTTTTGTACCCGCTAGTATACCTTGTTCTTTATGCTCTACCGTAGTTTAATTCATGAAATGGACCGGGAAGCGCTCTTAACAAAATAGATCGGTGAACTGCTGCGGATGTGCCCTGCAGAGAAACGCTCGAAGAAGGGGGGGGGGGGGGAGCTTTCTCCATAACGGGCTTAGATACTCACCCTCCGGAAGTGATTTCTTCACGACTCTCTTATCTGTATTTTTTTCCTAATTGTTTTGTTGCATTCGACATTTTTTTTTTGTTTTAAAATTTGTGAATTTTAAATTTCTTGTGTGAACCTTCCTTCTCACTCCAGATATGTCAACGGGCACTGCATCGCAAAAATTCTAAACCAAAATTTCTGCCTTGTAAAATAAAATTCTAGCAAAACCTTGATCTCTAACACTCCAGTGGGGACGCAATGAACGTTGAACCACCATTTGGACACATTTTCTTTTCAGAAGATTCACGAAGCGTTTTCAGATGATTCAGAGGAAAAATATATGTTACCAAACAATTTTCCGGAGATACGGCCAAGAAATTTTGGTTAGAGTAGTCGTAAAACAATTTTTATTAGCCACAAAAATTTTAATGTAAATACATGAGGAAATAAAGAAATTGCTGAAAGCTCCGTCGCCCCTTAAGTCGCGCTTGAATGGCCTCCGGACGGAAGGAACCTTTAAGCCGCAGACCTGGCATCTTAGCTTCCGTGAAGGGCGACGCTGGAAGTATGCTTAGTTCTCGAAGCCAACTGTGAAGAGGAAGGCGAAAGGGCAACACGGATGCTGACCAGGTTTAGCTAAGATGCCGAAAGAAGCTGTGTAGTACGCGCTGCGAAGGTGAGGCGAGGGAGGAACGACCAGGGCTGCAGCATCTACCCGAAGGGTAGCGGAGTGCCTGCGGCAGAATCCTGGCGCAGCCAAGATTGAGGTGGTGGTTTCCATCATCAAATTACATTTTTCGAATTTCAGTTCCCGCTCCGTGCGCGCGCTCGAAGACGACTCGCAGCACCCCTTTCCATCCGCACGTTTTAAAAAACGCTGAGGACGTGAGGGTGTAGATTAATGGTTTCTTCTTCGGCTTCGAATGTTCTCCGAACCCCTTTTTTAGCTCTACCGCCGGGCCCCACTCCACATTTCCCGTTTAGTCAACGGAGACGTGGACTCTCAAGTTCCGGCCCTACATCAAAATCAACTGCATCAGCTCGGCTACATCCGCTACAGGAAACATGCATCTCCTGACTTTATCAAACAATGCCCGTTGTGTGTTAGATGCTGCGACACTGTTTTTTGCAAATCTCCCTAATTTGATCTCCTCACCTGATTTCAACCGATTCCAGCCTGCGATTTATTTTCTATGGAGTACCCTCTGTTACCCTAACTGACCCCAGGTTGCATGTTCTTCGCATGAGATGTCTTGGCCAAGGCATTTTTTCTCTTGATTTGAGCTTCGTCATTAACATGGGTTTGTTCTCTGGGGCAGTGTAATCAACAAAACAAAAAAGGCAGAAAAAACGACGATACCTCGCTTTCTCGGAGAAAATGAACATTCGGAATGACTGCCTCTTTGATATGAAACTAAGAGACATTGAAAAAGCCTTCTCTTTATTTATTACTTCCCTGTTTTTAATCTAATTCAGTTACGTTTTAATGCTCCCTTCACCTTGTCCAATGCGGTCTGCTTAGATAAACAAATTATCTGAATGCTTGTAGAATTCTATTTTGTTCATTTTAATCCCCGTAATATTCTTGTCGTTGGAGCACAGGCACGTGGATGTTGAAAATTTTCACCCCCTAATTACTTCTTGCGTCAAGGCTGGATTTGATATTCTCTATGTATTTTTTTTCTTTAGAAAACTGAGGCAAAAACGTGCAGCTTAATTCAGATGTTTTTACGCAAGCTCTTATCATCGTACCCACAGACACTCGCAGTTGTTTTTCTTTGAAGTCACGCTTCAGGTAACTCTTCCTGAGTGCTCTGCTCCTGAAGAAAATGCCCTCAACGAGCTTCACGGTGGGCTTTTGCCTTGTCCTTGATATTCTTGGAAACCGCAGCGTTGCTTAAGAATCCAAATATGGTGTAGGAGAACTTGGTTCCGATGTAATTATGACCCGAGTAATCAGAGTGTCCTTTTAAAGATACGTGAGCCATTTCCAGGAATCCTTAATTAAAGATTAAACTAAGGCAGCAGAGACATGGAAGCGATAATTACGCCCGGAAATATTAACAGCATAAAGTTGGGAGCAGACAGCGCCGCGCCATGCGCTTATATGGGCTTATAAGCTGAGGCAGCCCGTAAAGCGTACATTGCGAAAGAACAAGGAATGAACTTTAACGGCCGTGTCAAGAGACACACGATGAATCGCGCTCTGATCCCCCCACTCCTGAATCGGGGCGTTCTCTAGCCAGTGCTTCAAAATAAATTCAATTGTTCTCGAACACTGGAAAACAGTATTAAGGTAAATGCAGCCCCTAAGTTTGCTAGACCTTGCTGAACCCTGTCGCTTTGCCCAATATTCAAGGCCATATGTATAAGCATTACGAACATCCTCCTACGAGTTGAACGCTTCATGACGCTGAACACAACTTCGCGAACAGAACCATCCATACAGCATGCAGTGCGACGTCGCAGTGAGCCCCGTTTTTGAGAAAGCTATCGACATAAACAACGGCTTGCCTTTTCCGAACGTTGACCTAATTGTTCGAAACAATTTCTAAAACTTGGAAATGGATTCGATTCGCTTCTAATAATTTTGAGCGTGTACAATTTCATTCGTTCAGTGAATCGAATAGAAGTATATTTGATTCGCCCATGTCCACGATTCTTGGAGAAAAATTTTCAATACAGGAGTATTGTAATTTATTGTTATGGAAAAATGGAAGGTTACTTGCATTCTTCTGATGCGTAGCAAAATGCTTCTTTCTAAAATTTTTTGCATTGCTAGTATCGAGCAGTTACCATAGCCATGGAAAGCCAGTGGGAACATTTTTTGATGGTAGTAAAAACCTTAATAACAATAAATGCATGTCTGTTGACGATCTGCGGATATACTGATTGGTATATCAAAACCTTACAAAATATAAAAAATTGCGACATAAACTCTTTCTCGTTGAAAAATACTTTTGTTCAGGATAGTTGGGTGCGATTTGCGCATTCTGGTGGGTACTCTGTCTTTTCAATCCGAATTATGGTTTATTCAATGGACTATTCTCTAACCAGTGCCAGCCAAACAGAAAGAGGAAGCACACAGTGGACATTAGTTACAAAACTAGAAAATTTAATCCCAAACAAAGAGGGCCACAAAAGAACTGATAAGTGTCTGAAAGCGTTTTTAAAACCGCGCCTTAAACAAGACCATCTGCGCTTGAGCCGTGAACGACGACCTGGACATATGACAATCATTGGTCTTCACAAGGTCTCTACGTAGGTCTGGGACCCATCCGTGATGTTCATTGACTGACTAAAGAGGAAAAGTGATCGTAAAAAACTATAAATGCTTTTAAATTGCGACGACCTTTTATTCTTCATAGCATCGCGTTTCAGTAGATTAACGTCAAACATTTAGCGATCACGCGGGCCAAATACAAGACCAGATACCGATTTACTCGTACAGATTCCGATTTCGCTCATAAGCTCAATTTCGCTCCCACTTTCGCTTGTCTAGAACACGTTCTGGGCGTGTTTAGGGTAAAACACGCGATATCTAGAGATAACATTTAGTTAATAATGGTCTGGATGTAATCATGCGCAATCAAACTCATAGGATCTCATCGACAAATTTGCCATCCTGGATTTTAAAGGTGTGGAACACGCAGTTCGGTCGTTCTAGACGCGTGTTTTGCTCTCTGTACTCCCATGCAATCGAATTTTTAAACTTCAAGCATTCCAGTAGACAAAAGGAAGTCGTAGTACTGCCTCCTGCAAGCAGTTTATTTCAGGCATCTTCTCTCATTTTTTTTCATCTTGAGTTGAAGCAAGCTCTGCGTGCTTGCGCACGCTGCGTGTAACAGAGGCAGCGCTGAGGGCGATACCAACCTACGTCTTTTCAGAGTGCGTAGTAAATACTCCTTGATTCAGCGCCCTTGCCTGGCGGTGGTTTACGCGAGGCTTGCTTCGGTAAACGCTCAACCCCAGCCACCCTGCTGCACTGTTGGAGTTCTCGGCGACCATGCGTCACCAGCGCAGACTATTTTGCCCGCCGTTAGTGCTCTCGGAACGCCATTTATTCCCCCTTTTGCGCGCGAAAAACAAAAGCAGAACCATAAAATCCGCATCTCGTCAAAATATATAGGACTTAAAAACTCACCAATCTTGTAAACCGTAAACTGCTTGCGAAAATAAATTGCGCCTGCTGATATATTAAAGTATCGTCGTTTGTGAAATACGGTAAATGCATAGAACTATATTTCCAAGTGGAGCTTCGGGCTAGAAACTGACATAAAACGCCTGCACGCAACTAAAAATATTATTTCATAGTCACACTTCTTTAATATATTTCGCTATATATATCTAGAAAACTTGCACAAACCTTGGACCAAAACAAGAAGCTTTCTTCGTTTTAACCTACGGCACATTGCATTGCGTGTAATTCAGCTGAAACATGTTGACGCTCTTTTTCGTGCAAGAATCTCCGCAGGCTACATTTATCTTTGGTATAAGGTGAGCCTGCACAGCCGAACGAAAAGCTATTTTTTTTAGTAAGCTACTTCATGTCTTATTGGAAATTTTCATTTATAATAATAGTGTCCTTTCCTTTTTCTGTGTGCTTGTGTAGCGATGCAGAGAGATATATCCTCCAACAAACGCTACCCGTAGGAAAAAAATGTTCAATAAAAGACAAATCTAAGGACACTGCAAATATTTTATCCTCGGTTTCTTTTACATCAGGAAAAATTTATATAAGGAAAACTTTATATAAAGAAAAGTAAGGAAAAATCAGGCTTTCAGCAGTGCAGTCGCAAACTCATGTTCCGTATTCGCTCCCTCGTAATTTATGTTACGTAGACATGGACTACTGGCGCTAAATTTTTGTTCCGGAAGAAAAAGAAACGGCCTCACTTCCGGGAAATTTCATTTGTTGGCGCCAGCTTTTCGGCGTTGGTACAGAGTGAAAAGATTTATAACCCGTTAAAAGGAGCCACATGTTTAATGTGAGCACCCGTACTCTCTATTAAATTAAGCTACCGTCACGCGGCACGTGCGACTGACCTGTTCGCAGATGAGCTTGGTGCTTGGAAGTACATACGTGATTAATGCCCTTGGCGAAATGACAAATTCATCGTTTACATCCCGTTAACTTCGTTTTAATAGAAGCGCTTCCTAACATTAGCGTTCTTCATGCCTTACAATTCTGGACAAAGACATTTTTCAACGAAAAGAAGTTTACGAAGGATTTTTTTTTCATATATTGAAAGATTTCACTGCAGATCTCTCGTGAGAAGGCTTGCAATTTTTTGCTATTTCTTTTCTGCTGTCGTCAAAACGTTCCTCGTTGGTTTTCATGGCAGTCTTAACTAATCGATGCGAGCGATTGAAAAACTTCAAAAGAAAAATTTTGGTATGCCTCGGAAAAATGGACCATTACCGTCAATATTTTCATAACAGTAGCTTAAGAAATTCTAATATTCAAAATGTTTCTCCAAGAATAATGGAAGTGCATTGATTTATCTGCAGTTAAAATTTCATTTTTCAGTACCTAGTTATTGTCTTATGTGGCCTGCTCAGCTTTGAGCTCTGAGACAACAGTCTTCATTATATGACATTTTTCTTGCGTACGTACATGACTCTCCCTGTCGAATTGTTTGGCAACTACGTGTGATCCACGGGGACGAAATTTTTTTCGTGGCTCTCAAAAATTCATGAAGTGCTTTCCTGCAACGCATCAATTTCGATCAGAAGCCTCTAATAATGTGAACTGCTACTGAGAAAAAAGGTTGAAAATGACAGTAGTAGAGTTTTACCAACTAAGAAGTCTTAAAACGAATTAACCCGCCGCTGTGGCTCAATGGTTAGGGCGCTCGGCTTCTGAACCGGAGTACCCGGGTTCGGACCCGACCACGGCGGCCGCGTTTTGATCGAGGCGAAACGCAAAGACGCCCGTGTGCTGTACAATGTCAGTGCACGTTAAAGATCCGCAGGTACCTGAAATTATTCCGGAGCCCTCCACTACTGCACCTCTCTTTTTCCTTTCTTCTCTCAGTTCCTCTTTTATCTCTTCCTTTACGGCGCAGTTCAGGTGTCGCCGAGATGTGAGACAGATACTGCGCTATTTCCTTTCCCCGAAAACCAATAGTCAAGCCAATTTTCAAACGAATTGCTAATCTAGTTGGTACATACTGAATGAAGGAAAAGTTCTACAGCACTAAAGAAAACGAGTACATAGTCGTGTTTTTGAGCGCTGTGGAAATTTTCCTTTATTCAGGAAGCCCTAATCCCTTGAGTTCTTGAATGCATGCTGCATTTGTTCGCATCCCCCTCAGTCGCGTTCGTCTCGAAGCGCTAATAGTTGACAGCTATTCTTTCTAACCACACATTCTGATAGGATATTCGAATTACTGTGAATTCATGTATGCTTTTGGGTTACATCATCGAGGAAGGAACTTCAAGATGTTTTGCACTATTCCAGATAATTAAATGGAAGCATGATCTGCATCCTTAGTGGTTTTTGAGAATGCTCGCTGCCCGGCCACGGAAACGGGCTCAATTTCTTCACTTATCTAAGTTGCATTTCTCGCGTTACCTCAGAAGGAAACAAAACGCAAAGAGCGGCCCCGCTACAAATTGTTTTGGTGTCGCGGTTTTTGAAAAAAAAAAACGCGGTACGGAACGAGCAGGGAAACTTTTTTTTCATGGCGGACCTTCAAGCTGTAGTGAACGTATTTTCTTTATTTTCTTCATTATTGCATTATAAGCCCCTCTCGGGTTTGTTAATGCGAATGCCACACGATAGCTCGTCATAGGCTACAGCGGCACTGCGCTTATATCCCTGGAGGCGTGATTTTGCAACGATAGCGTCACTAAGCCATATAATGCCAAGGTCACCGGGCCGAGCTGGAGTAGTTTATGCGCATGCGTCGAGCAACAGGTGCGCCGCGCGTGACGTCAGAGTTGCGCCGTCACCGCTGCCGCCGCCGACTCCCCAGCCGCTCTGCCCGGGTCGCGCATGCGCAGTAGCTACAGGTGCACTGAGCATGCGCAGTTCAGCAACAAATGCGCGTCTTCATGTGTGCCTTCCACAGTGCTCGTCTTGCGCACTGGCTTCATTGCTATCACCAGGAAAACACCTTCTGGTGAATAAAGAGCTTTACCACGTGTAACCATGTGTATGAAGCTATGGCGTACACACTAGGTTTAAACGGAGCTAAACCATAGGCAATTTTTAAAACACAAGAGGCGACAGAGCACTAAGTGAAAATTTAAGTGATGCTACATTGGACGCCTAAACAGATTAGATAAAGAAAGAAACGTTATTACATAACCGTTTCTTTCGTACGTAGCTTGACCGTGAAAAACTGTTATAGGGAGCTTGTCTCTGATCACCTTTTGTAAATTGTCCGCTTTTGCATCTGGTCAGCGCTCCTAACAAAAGAAGGTTTACACTATGACTAGCGTGATGTCACCGCCATCACCGTCACGGAACGCGCGCAGTGCCACGGCATACGCCCAGCCGGAACAAAAGCAGCTAGAGAAACCCAATTATCGCCACGCTGAAGAGCGAGCATGTCAGCGTCGCCGCACACAGGGCACTGTTTTGGGCGCAGCCGGCGGTGCAGCCGCTCGTTGCGGGGACCAGACCGAGCATCGCCGTCACCTGAAAGCCGCCTCAGCCCGTGAACGTCGGAAGTGACTGCGGCAGTACGCTGCGGCCGTGCCTGGCCCGTCGACGGCTACCTTAGGCGATGGTGATGGAGAATCGCAGTATCCACTTCCGCCCGCTCAGCGTGCAGGCCGAAGGTGACGAGACGCGCGCCCGGAGGAACGCGCCAGCTTTCCGCTTGAGTAAGCCATGCTAAGCTGTATCAAGCAGTCTGGTGGATGGGTTAGGAAGCTGGAGGGGATCGGGTGGAAGCAGCAGGTACAGGACAGGGCAAAATTGATAGGATATGGGAGAGGCATTTGTCCTACAGTGCACGTAGTCAGGTTGATCGTGATGATGAAGCAGCTAAAAGTAGGCGTTTGTAATTTTTAAATGCTACCTACTTCGGATGTCCTTCCTGGTTGGTAATCAAGTTACAGTTTGGAGCTCTGCCGGAGACCACCTGCTAGTGGCACTCTTTTTTATGTTGCTTTGTGTTGCTAGAATTAGAATATGGTGTAAAAAGCATAATGTCTGGTGATATATAACGTACAATGCCCAATATTTAAACTCCTAGATATTGAGAAACTTTTCCCTCTTATCAATACTATCTGCCTCAAGGATCAGTCTGAGTCACACATTATCAGAGTAAGAGAAATGACGGCGAAAGCTCGATTGCGGCGTTCATTATTCCCGGCAAGCTAAGAGAAGAAATATCTCATCTACACTCGCAAAAAAAAACATGATCCAGTACGGGCCAGCAGATTGACTGCGCTAACTTTTCGAGTGTATTAGTGCTAGCGACTGAGTGCCAGTGTTCCTTATGATTTCGTGGTTCGGATTTTAGCGTAATAAAAGCTTGTTTGGTAGGCAATAGCAAGCTCAATCTTGTATCTACTATAAGGCGCTGCCTTACGCTTTACTCTTATGTGCTTAAAGCACACTGTTTTTTATCTCTTTTTTTTTCTCTTCTTCCCTATATCTAAAAAAAAACTATGCAGTAATATAGAAGTTAGGCTTGATTAAGCTCATCAGAAGACTAATTCAGAAAATTCTTTTAGAAAAAGCTTGACATTCGCACCGAGCCCTCATTATACCAGTTGGGTCAACCGGCCTACATTGAATATCACAGACAGTTCATCCGTCGAAGAGCGTTGCAAATTAATTCATCTGATTAGCTGACTCGAGCTCCAGCTTTCGCTGTGCTGCACACTTCTTATTACGAGAAACTTAGTTTGTCTCAGCGTATGGCTCAATCCTATTCATGGCGTTGACTAATGACCCCAGGCACCAAAACAGCCCTGCACGATATTCTTTCTGTCCCTTCAAACTGCCCATTCGTGATCGACGAAGGCAGGTTTGACCCGTGACCCTGTTTTTGTTTTGTTTTTTTCAGCGGCAGACGCTTTCTTTCCGTCCGGTGCGGGAAGGCAACTTATCGTCAAGGTATACGACAAAAGAAAACACGAAGAGAAATCAAATAAGCAGGAGCGAGACTGCATGGCCCTAGCGAACGCATAAAGCAACCATCCCGCCGTTTCGGGGGAACCGCACCACACAACTTGGGCAATGATAAATTTCTCCTAACACGAACTTGACAAATGCGCTCTCGGAACGATGACAGAGTCCTGCCGGCTCCCCTGCCGGCTCTATTGTCTCGAGGCTTCTGCTCGGCGTTGTTTGTTGTCTTCTCATTTTTTTTCTTTCTCTATCTTTTTGAGGAAGTCGCGTCGCATGAACGCCGGCTCTGGTAGTGGCGCGCTCAAGTGGAGGAAAGGTGAGGCCGTCTTTTACTACGCGACAGCGTGTGCAGCTCATTCCGTCGAAAAGCCTTCGGCGTAGTAGTAGTCGGCACCACTTGTCAGAAATAATCGGGTACTGCGTAAAACAAATCTTATCATGATAATTTGAGGTTCTATTCATTTATGATTGATTGGTGTATGATAGGTTATGATGAGTGAATGAAATCATTGTAATTAATTCATTATTTGATATAAAGAAATCACAAAACTAAAAAATCGAGAGAGTTGAAAGGTGTCAAAATGCTCAGAAATAGAAGTCTATGCTTTATTATGATAAGAAACATTGGTGTGCGTAATTATTCAGTTAATTAATTACCGGATTTAAAATAATTGAACATGCGTTCAAAGGTGTTAAACTGTTCAGAATGGAAAGCCTATAACCACTACGCTCTCGCGTCATACCTTTAAGGCGGAGCTTAAGTGTGCTAATTTTTCTCTAATATTTAATTCTGTTCACCCCTTACTTCATCGCGACTGTTTGTCTCAGAAGAGCGAATATGTAACAAATCAGGCTTATGGTTAAACAGAAGGATTTTGAGATACTGTGGGATTGCTTATTCGCCCCTTACAAAACACGGATGAAAAATAAAATACGCTCATGTTATGACAAGTAAATAAAAAGAATAATGAAGGTGGCCATACTTCAAGTTTAACCGAACAGAGGGGAAAACTGCTTAGTTTATTTTCTCGGTGGGATGCTCGTTTTAATGTGAGCACGCACTTATTTATTGACAGTGGAACATGGCGACGCTCGTAGGGCGTTTGTAGACCTTTATCACGGTTCTGTGCTCTTGGGAGCCTTCCGCTTATTAAAATGAAAACGGGGTGTTTTTCCGTCTATTTCGCAGCATGACATCCATGTAGCACAAACGGATAGGCGAAACATAAGGGACCAATCTTCTCGCTATGCTGTTCTTGTAATGAATTTTCAGGAAGTGCTGAATAATCAACGTGAGAAAAAGGCGATAACCCACAGCGTTTTTAATAAAGAATCAAGCGCTCGTGCGGCGCCATTCATTTGCTTCAGTTGCGGAACATCGCAGAATTGATGACAGTGCGTTTTTGAAAACACTGAGTGAGTGTTTATAAGTCTTGCACGTTTCATGTATGCCCTGTACTTTCCCTTTTCATCATCTCTGCTCACGGGTAAATGGTTGAAATGAAAAAGTAGATGAAACACATGGACATTCATAATCACATACCACGGAGCCAGGATTCAAAAAAGAGAGCATCTCTTCAACGGAAAGCGTTTTGTTGTAGCGGGCAAAGAAAGATTTAGCGCGAGCGGAGACGTACTACTGAACACGTATACCGCATTACCGGAAGCCTCGTGCGAACGCCCAGTTGCAAGGTAGAGCAACTACGCGTGCATATTAGGCGTCCGGTAATAAGTCATACATGCGCGCTAGTACATACGCGATGTGCTAAATCTCTCTAATGAGCCTCTAAACTCTCCATTCACCAGTTCTTCAAGTCTTGACTGTGACTTGTTTCCAATCCTAGAAGACACTTTTGCACATATAGATAACTCAGCGTATCTGCGGCAGTTTATCATCGGTTGTGGAAGTGACTCTACAGGGTCCGGGTGCATGACCGCAGTGGTCATTTTTCAGTACAGCTACTAAAAAATTTTTACAGTAACGCTTTAATGCAGGTTGAAGCACGTATTGTTAATGTAACTGATTCCGAAGAATGGTGATGGTTCGGGCTAGTGGGTAATTCACACGAGGTTCCATTGTGCAAAACAATGAAGGGGCGATACACAAGATCCAAACTTCCATTAGACTCTTTATTTGGCGCTCACAAGGATTATAAAGGTACAAACCAGGTGCGAGAGCGGAAGCACGCGAAAGATTATTGCTCTGACAGTGTGGGATTTCACAACAGACACCTTAAAATAAAAAGAAAACTAAAGCAGTTGCGACCGCAGGAAAACCTAAAAGCTGGTATGCACGTTTCATATTTTCGCACCCCGAAGAAAGCGGTGTCTTTTCTTGAGGGGCTGCTCACACACCAGCCTTTTCCATTGAGGACTTGCAATTGATAACCAGCCGGATAGCCTTTCATGTGGTTCCCTCTCGCACTTAGCTTGTATCTTTATGAACCCCATGAGCGCCAAATAAAGGGTTTAGTGGAAGTTTAGCTGTTGTGTCTTGTTCCTTCCTTCTTTTGCGCTATGGTACCTCGTGTTGTTTGGTTTGGTCCTGGTTTGGTTCTCGTTTTAAAGGATTTAAGGTCCCAAAGCGACTCAGACTATGAATGACGCCGTCGTGGAGGGCGCCTAAAAATTTCGACCACATGGTGTTCTTTAACCTGGACTGAAATCGCTCACTACACGGGCCTCTAGCATTTCGCCTCCATCGAAATGCGACAGACGCGACTGGGACGAACCTCATGTAATTCTGAAGACTTCTACTATATCACCGGCAGGTTTTACTCACAATAATACTTCAATCAAATAAATAAAGATGAACTCGAGATTCATGTTTCAGATCGTGTGTCCTTCTGCCAGCTCGCTTCTTAGCAATTCTTCTTTTTAGAATAATTTCACCTTTCTATAGTTATTACCTGCCTCCTTCTATCATTTTATTCGACGCACATGCCTTCTTAAAAACACTCCAGGTTTCTTTTCTGAAAACCTGGCAATTTCACTTTTCTTCTGCTTGGCCTCGTTGTTTTTATCTCGTAAAACATCAGTGCATTAAGGAATAACTTATAAGGATTTGCAGCAAGGTTCTCAGGCGTGTACTTTCGAGTGGCGGAAGCACTTCGGCCTACAAAGGCGGTTCTCCAACTGCACTTCGCGTGCTTTTTACGGGCGGAAGCTCTTCAACGAGCACACAAAAGAGCCGGCAAAGCCGGAATCGCTGGTCTCGTTTCCGCAAATCGCATCGAAACCAATTCTGCGCGCAGTGGACGTACCTGCGTCTTCCGTAATCTGATTCGCGCGTTATGCCTCTTTGACTTCATGGTGGCTCGTAAGGATCTCTTTTTCAGCGATCACGAACCGTTGGTTGCCAATAACTGTCGCTGCGGAAGGAACTAATGGGGAAGAAGTAGTCCACAGAGACTGCCAATGGTTGTTTACTTTTGATAATCACCTGCGTGAATGTCTCTCCCTGTGCGCACCGATTCATCAGCGAATACATCTAACGGCAATGTACTGTTCTCTGGAGCACGCATTTTTTTCTACTCTTTAATGCCTCAGGATCACAATGGAATGAATTATACCGGTAAAACACCGCAACAAAAAAAAAACACGGACCAGAAGAAAGGAAGTCTTTTTTTTTGCGCTGTTTAACCAGTACGTATATTTATCAACTCGCCTAACTATGCGTTTCATTAACAAGATATTTATATTACATAAATAGAAACATGTTTTCGGAAAAGCGCTCAGAAAAGACCGGTTTCCTAAACCCTATGTCAACGCTAGGTAAGGTGTTGCGATGCCCAACGCAAGACCCAGAGCTGCCAGGTGCCGAACCTTAATTGGTATCAGTGCAGGGCAGACTGACAAGTGTCCGCTTCTTAGAATCCAGGACACATGAAGCATCCAGGGCAGGTCAGTGAACCTAGAAAGAGAGGCAAGTTTCAAATTTTTGTCGGAGTTAAGGCCATTCTTACTCAAATGCTCTGAAAGCACTTTCGGTGTTTTCTTCTCGTCAAAAGGATAGTAGCGCCATCCAAGCTGAAGAGTACAGGTGCTAATGAGGTGGAAGACGCCAGGCGGCTCGCTTAATCAAAGCTTGCTGTCGGCCGAGTTGGTGCATCGGCAATTATTCAATGCACAGCGTTGGAAATTAAAGAAAGAAAAATATAGAGGACACAAGAAAAGAGCATGAACCTGCGCTAAATCTGCCTCACTCTGCGCGCTGAGGAGGCCTCGTGGCACTTGAATCACTTGCGACTTGAATACTTGAATCGCTTGCGAGGTACGTGCCGGAAGACGATGAGTGCTTTGGGTGAGTATGGGCAGCTATTGACGTTTCGAAATAGGCCTATTCCTTGGCGCATGTGCGAGTCACGATACTGGCCAATGAGTGCACAGGATAGTAACTAGAGACGAAAGCCCCTCTGGCATAGAGACAAATTGCGCCCAAAGAAAAGCGAATGAGGTACAGCCTCTATCTAAAGTTTAGAGCCCAAGAGTATTGCTTCTAAGCATTATAGCGGGGCCCTCTAGTACATCTGGCAGTTCCAAGCTAGGAAGAGTTGAGGACGAGAGTTCATTCCACCTTCCAGAGATTAAGGTCGATGAACGTGCAAAACGAGTCATGCTGCAGAGCTGAGAAGCAAATCTCTTGGGCTGTATATTATTGGCATAGGGTGTACGATTGTTTCTTGCTCAGCACTCTCCAATCAGCAAGAATGTAGGCGTTGTCGCGGCACCGACTCGTGAGTGTATACGGCATCTTGTCTAGAAACAAGTGCAGCACTGCTTTCCTCTTTTAGTGCACTGGTCTGCAAAGGCTTTGTAATTTTTCTTCGATTTCGCAGAATGCGGTGCGCCTCGGGTGAGGCAGTGCATGCTCGCCCGAGATCGATAACTGACCACGTCGGGGATGGGTACGAGCTCGTCTGCTTGGCATATGAATGTCATTTCTCGGTTTGCTTTTGAAAATTCAAGAGCTATTTTCTTTAAATGAGTTCACCTTAGTGCTCGACACTAATGAAATTCCTTTCTTACGAAAAGAAGGCGTGGCTACTCGTCTGCAGCTGCTTAACCTTGTCGACTTACTTGTAAACCTCTTTTTGTTATCAACCAGCGGACATCGGCGGTGCCTCACTTGTGTATGTATTGTAATTCTGAGCACGCCATTGTTGCGTAGTTTTTTATTACTTGCGGACGGTATCTTTAATGATTTACTTAAGTTGCTAGGTGTGACTTGAGCGCTTAGTTTGGGATGCGCTTCGGGAGCCTACTTAGCGGCTTTTAACACAATATTACCAAATTAATTCTTTCCGCCTCTACTGTTGCTAGCTGCCGCCTACTTCAGCGCTGACTACTAGCGGGCAGTAAATGCCTCCGGCTCAGCTATCATACGTGGCTGTTTTGAATTACATGAAAGCGGAAATTTTTATCTTGAAAGAAGATTGAAATATAAGGCCTCAGCAGCAATGAACGCTCCGTACACAGTTCTGTGTTTGCTTTGTAAGAAATTTAAGCGTCAATAAATGGCAACATCCCCTTTCTCTCTCTCTGTGGGCACTTTAATATTGCTGTGATGATCATTGCTGCATTGCATGGTGTAAGAGATCTGTGAAAAAATTTACCTTGTCGTGTACATTTACATGTTCAGCGCTTATTAATAGCTGTTCCGTCTCGAAGTTTCCGATAACTTTCAATGCTTCAATATTGAGTTAAATACTCAATTCTGACCGCGGCATTTCAACATTAGAGCGTCAGCCCTTCTTGGCTCGTTGATCTATTTCGAGCCGTCGTCATTGTCGATGTGTGCTGTGGTGTCGGCGTAGCCATCCGCAGCGCACGTTGGGAAGAAGAACATGAAGACTAAATGCCAGCAGCGCTCATTCGTCATCGTGATAGGCGAGCACGGGTCTCCTGTTTTTGCTGTCTCCAGCCGTTGGTTGTTCCCCGCCCGATCTGCCTCAACGTCTCCTGGTGCTTGTTGTCTTTACACCAGCTTTAAATCTCCTCTTCAAATAAAATAATGTTTCCAGAGTTCATTTCTTAGTTCCAGCTGCGTAGGCGTCGACGCCATTCACAGCACTTAACACAGCATCACCGCAAAGCGCCAAGATGCGGCGAACCAGTATGGTGTGTTTATGTTTCTGCGGAAGCCCCGCGGCTTTGGTGGCGCGATGGGTGAACTTGGGAGCCCGTTAGGGCCTTGATGAGGCCGTCTGCAGCACTGTATTTCAGACAAGAAAGCCGGTGGGACTGTGTAGAAAGCACATGGTGCACAAATGGGCACGTGTGCACCAAGTCATACGTGTATATCTATTGACGCATGGAAAAAAAATTTCTAGTTACTCCTCCATCGGCCATCACACTTTCAGCGCACATTCCTGTCGTGTTGTCGGTCCAAAATGCATGCACGTAAGACACATGAACACCTTGCGTGACACGAAGGCTAGAAAAGATGTTTGCGCTCATGTTCGTGACATTACGTTATGAAGCGTCACACAATCCCCTAGCTGTGCCGTGATGAGCTACTATGAAAACGCAGAGGTCTGATTGTAGTCCTTCTAGAGCTCTAACTTTACTTGGTCAACTATGTTAAGACAAACCCACCCCTTGTCTGCAACAATGTAGTCGTCGCCAGAAGCCTGTCTCGCTCTGAATAGATGGAGTGCGTATAGTTCAAGGTTTGTATCCTAACCTTTTGCCCCCTTTAACACCTTAGTACTGCAGTAATCAATGCTTACGCATTTGCAGGTGAACCATTGAGCTTGACAGGTATGGTTACTTACATGCAAATGAGGATAACCTACGCTTGCAACTACGCCGAGAGAATACGCTGAGGTTCCACATCGTGGTCCTGGGGTCCGTGTCCGACAAACAAGTGCCAATCAGCCTCCGGAGAATGTGCAGTCACGTACGGTGCACGTCCCGGAAGAACTCGGCAATGATCGATGGAGAGGACGTGATCAGAATTCAAAGCTAAATGACGGGCACCCTTTCAAACGGGGGAGAGGGGGGGGAGGGGGGGGGGGGGGCAACAAAGACACAACAATGCACCCCGCTCAGTACTGGAAGCACCAGGGCTTTTGGGGGCGTTCATGAAGAGGAAGGGACTGTTCCTTTCCAGGGACGTTCAGTGAAATCTAATAAGTATCGGTGCATCTGAAACGAACCTCTCCCGTGTGGAAGGGGCACCACGTCGCACGCTTTGTTACGTCGCGTGACTACCTTGGTAGTAGGCGCCCATGTGCGCGCGACACTGTTGCTGAAAGAAGGAAATCAAGCCTTGATTTGTTTGCGAGTAGTTAGAGGGCAGCTATCGCGTGTTGACATAGTTAAATGTTAAGTATTCTCTCGCTACTTGTTGCTACTTAGGGATTAAACTTCAAGCCAAGGATTCATGTTTTTATCACAAGACAAATATTACAAATATTCGGGTGTTGTGCAGGCATCTGATCGGAAAGAAACAAGCACGATGCGATCAGGAGTACTGTTGCAACCACGCAGCAGGAGATTTTTTGTGCCTAATCGTCTAAAATCTTATTTTCTGGAACACACACATGCACGTGTGTCTCCTAAGTGCCTCTCAATACATAGATTGTTTAGATAAGCGTGTTTCCGAAAGAGGTATATGCGGCGCTCGTGGCGAAAACGAACATTTTTTGGAGTGTAGGGGAATTGTTTAATTAACTTTATCTCAGAAGAGGCGTCTTGCTCGTTCTATAGCGCCAACCCATCGACAACAATGGCTGCGCCGTCGAGCGTAGCGTCAAATGGAAAGCAGCCGGCAGTGCATGACAAAGAGAGGCTGCGCTTCCCGCCTGTCGCCAAGGTACTCAACACGAACAAAGGTGGTTAACGATGAAAGTCAGGTTGATGGCACTGAGGAAGCGTGTCTATCAAGTTAGTGTGCAAAGAATGTGTTTTTGGAAAAGTCCAAAAGAACATTAAGCTGAATAATAATGCGGGTACTTAACCGCCGACCCCAAAGGTGTCTCTGCGCAAGTCGCAACGATCCGGAGTCCGTGCCGGCAAGCCAGAGAGCGAAAAATAATCAAAATGGCGCGATGAAGCCATGACTGCCAATTGTTCCGGTTGCTGGGTACATGCTATATCTTTTAGGGATCAGACAGCACAATGTTGAAGAGCTTGAATTCGAGCCTGCTTCTTGCCCAAGACTTAGGTAACACGCAACAGGGAAAGGATTATTCTCTTTCGCCTCTCTGCTACAACCATGGGGTGTGTGAAAACGCAGAAATTTGAAACATGAAGAGGATATGAGCAATGCATTTCTTGCAGCGCTTGAAAGCACTGCCAGAGGCTTCATCAAGCCTCTAACATGCTGTCATCACGAAAAAGTTTAAAACCATCGTTATAGTGCAGACTATATTGCTAGCCAGTCGCTTGTAAAGAAAATTTCTGCGCTATGTTTCACCCCGAAAGCCCTCAGCAGCTAATTCATGCTGCATCCCTAATCTAGAAGCGCTTCTGGTTTGTAGAACAACGTGTTCTGAATTTCCGTAAAAGGGGAATATCTGGAGCTGGCTGCGCAAGATGATTTTCGAAGCGATTCTCTATATCAGACTTTGGAACTGAAGTGAAAGTTCAAGTGCATGGTCTTTCACACAGCGCATGAAACGAGGTAGCAAGAGGACACGGAGGTGAATAAATAGCACAGCTTACAAACAGGGAATGCTATATGAATGGCAGATACTTCTAGGTAAAGCAAAGCAGAATCTCGTCCCTCCCAAGCCTGCAATATTTGATAAGTTGCAAGAGCGGAACCTCTGCTAGGCAGGAATGGACCGCTTGTGTCATGCTGAGTTCACCACGCGTAATTCTACTAAGTACCGAAATACCAACCAGACAGTTTTCTTAGGCAAGAAAGCTGCTTTTGAGCACTTTTCAGCGCTCTGATGAGATGTCGGGCTCTTGGGACAGAAGAGCTGATGCACGTGACGTCAACGCCGGCGTTTCTTTCTGCATATTCATCGCATTTCGTGCTCCCATTCTTTAGCGGCAAAAAACCTGACGCAAATATGGCAAGATTGTGCGTTAACAAAACTTCCTGACAATGGCGGAGCGCGGCGACTAGCGCCGTAGTGGCGCTGACTCTTTAACAATGAAGTGAGAGTGGGTGTTTAGCTTGTTGAAATGAACTTGTTGAGTTTCTTGTTGAATGGAGCTTGTTGAAACTTGACCAACTAAAAACCTTCAGCGGCATTTGACAAGTATAAATGAATCCTCAGGTGTTCGATATTTATTGTGTGTGTGCTATCATGTCCCCATTTCTTCAACCGTCTGACAAGAATATTAAGATTGGCGCTCCAAGTTGAAAGAAGCTTTCAAAGACAGCAGCTTCGTGGCTTTCCTCAAGAAGGGCAGCTGTATCCTTGGAAAAAATGACTAAGTGGACAACGGCGAGCTAAACTCAACTTGCAAGTACTCGCTAACACGAGCACGGAGTGAAGTAACACATAGAAGGGAGTTTGAGAGGTGATGAAAAAGATAGTAAGGACGTTGATGAAGCAGGCAAAAAACCTTGAGCCATAAAGAGCATAGGCGGCAACAAGGTGCACTTTGCTCTTTTGTGTCCGACTTCTTGCCTCGTGGAGTGCCTGTCCAAGTTGGCACTAATGCTATAGCAGCTACACCCTTTCTTCGGGAAAATTTGTTCGGTTTGAATAACGAGGCTGAGAGGGCAAAAATATAGTCGTTGAAAAATATGCCCATTTTCCCGCGCCTTTTCCAAAACACGGACGTCTCGACTTGCCACAATTAAGCTGTTCTTGCGGGTTTTTTTTTTTGAAATCGCGAACCATTCAATCTAGAGGTTTCTCAACGCAATTGCGTGCACTGGGCGATAAGCCCATCATGCTAATAGCAAGGTATGAGGAAAAATGGCATTTTCAAACGTGTATTCATGCATGTTAGAAGAACCGCTGGGATTCTATGAAGAGACTGCAATAGACGATTACTTTAAAAACAAAGAGAATTCATCGGCTATTAGCGTGACCGGAATCTAAAAAAAAATAGTTTTTTTTTCCTTCTTCATGACGATTAAGGGTAATTTGGAAAGTGGACAGTGCAAATTCTACATCGATTCCGAGTTTCTTGCGAGTTCGGTGCGTTTGGTTCGTTAGTTAGTATTACGAAACCACAGATGAGCGGGAAATTTGTTGCTGATAGCATTTTGAGGTACGCCGTAATGTAAGCAAATATCTTAACTATGGCTTTTCAAATTAACGTGGAAAATAGAATGTGCACTCTGATTTTTATTTCATAAAAGTCGAATGTTCGATGTCTGCGAAAGTGTGTCATAAACAACTCTGCCAACAATCCGTTATTCTGTAATGCCAAACATCTTAAGTTCCTGCAGCAGAGCTCAACACACATTGAACCAAAAGCACATTTCGCAGCTTTTAGCTACAACGTTGTGAATATTTTTGTCTCATAATATCTGGTACAATCTAAAAAAATGTTTGCCTCCACATGATGCTCGTGAGTAACACTCGTATTCCCGATGCCATTGAATCCGCCTTTCTCTGCTTCGCGTACTAGTGTGCTGAGTAGAAAAGGGAACACGAAAAGAAAGTACTGCGAGCGTTTGATCTACCTGGAGTCCTCTGAATTTTTTTTCTTTTGAAGTTATAGTACCGCCTTTGTAAAACGTTTAGAGTGCAGTGCTTTCTCGTTCTAAGCCATGTAGGGGGTTTTTGTTGCATCCGCGGCAGTCCTAACCCTCGGAAGGTATAGGGCTGGAGCTCCCTTTATACTGGAGAGTTTCGTAACGTTGAGATTGCAATATGAGCCTCGAACCCGACCGCGGCGGCTGCGTTTTTATGGAGGAAAAAACGCTAAGGTGCCCGTGTGCTGTGCGATGTCAGTGCACGTTAAAGATCCCCAGGTGGTCGAAATTATTCCGGAGCCCTCCACTACGGCACCTCTTTCTTCCTTGCTTCTTTCACTCCCTCCTTTATCCCTTCCCTTACGGCGCGGTTCAGGTGTCCAACGATATATGAGACAGATACTGCGCCATTTCCATTCCACCAAAAACCAATTATTAATATGAGCCACGCGGTGCGGCCAAGAAACAAGCTCCCTTCAGCTCTATATTTTTCACATAGATGGCACATTGAAAGCTCTGACGCTAACAGTTTCCGTTGAAGATGCCTCCTCTTCCCGAATCAAGAGCTCCAAGCTTGAAACGTTTTGACTCGTCAGTGCCAAAGAATGAATATACACAAAAATGAAATTAAAGCGGAGGCATCGTCGAAATACGACAGTGAACTACAATAGAGAGACGGTCAGAAAAAAAAAATGAAATTCGGAAACAAATCGCCTGATATCGAAATTAGGCTGCTGTGGACGTAGATCGATCTGGGCTCCAGATGTTCGGATTAGAGGCTTTTTGGGCACAGTTTGCGCTACTGGCTTCTCTCGCCAAACATGGATCTTGTTAGCAAGCTCCGTTATGCAACCCGAGTGCACTGTCAGAGCCTGCCTAATGCTGGTGCCACTATAAGGGCCTTTGGCTTCTCCCAATCTTTCGTAAGATCCCAGTTTAAGTGGCTTGAGTAGGGCTCGTGCAGGGCGTCGGGAAATTGAGCTTTAGCGATGCCGAATAAGGGACATCAGTTTCGGGCCAATGGCACTGAAAACCGCGTGGCACCAAAAACATGAGCAGCAAGAAGAATGCGTTATACAGCTTCATTTTTTATTCTTTTTGATTGTCCACGACCAACCCCTATTCCCAAGAAAAACATTGCGGAAAGTGAGCAGAAGTAAACAAGAAAGAAAAAGACAGCGATGGGGTTTAAGTGTTCATCTTTTTGAAGATATTGATGCTATAAAAATGCAATAAAAGCGCTATACCTCATGGCTATGCCACTGGTTGCGCCGCGTGTAGGCAAGTCCACGAAGCGCTGGCGTTTCTTTTCAAGTCTGCTGTTCCTTTTCTGCTCCTTGCAATGCGTTTTGCGTGTGACAAAACCTTTTTCCGCACTCATGTTAGTTATCTGCATCGTTCCTTATTTTCCAAGTTCCTGTTCTTTTATATCTCTCAGTTTATTTAATCTCTTTCACATGAAACTAACCTCCAAGCCCTTCTCTTGCACACACCTGCTAAATGTAAGCTTCCTGAATATATTCTCAGTCCAACTAGCTCTCGCGTGCCGAACAAGTGGCCGAGGGGAGTTTGGCGTGATTGCATGAAGGCTCTGCGCGACGACGGTGAATTTATCGAAACAGGTTTGCATTGCTTCCGCGCATCTGATTTTAATTTCAAATTAGTCTCCGCAGGAATCTGCTTCACGTCGGGCCTCACAATCGCTCTTTTTGTGTGCCACAGGCGTCTCTCTACGCAAATTAAGTGATTGTGCGCACAAAGACACACACAGACAAGTCGCGGGCGTTGCGGTAAATGTCGCCTATCCGTACTACATTTCTTTTGTTTATTCCCAGAATCCTCTGGATAAGTAATGTGAAACCCACAGGAAGAACGCGTGTGTAAGCGCCCTTCGTCAACAAAGGCCCGAATAAGTAAACAGATATTTATTTGGCAAAACCGCACGCGCCCATTCGGCTGAAAAAAGAAAACACGTCGTCCTAAAAGTGGCAGCTTCCTTTTGGCTTGCTGTGCCGGCCTTTTCTTTGCGTGGCTGTGGAAGTACGAACCGCGTTTGAATACTGGTGGAGCAACTTGGAGCTGCTGCTTGCGATGTCGCCAGCGGCTGCATTGAAGCAGAAAAGTACTCGCTCTTCGAGTGCATTCAGCAGCCCTATTTTACCTGAATGCGAAATCTATATTGTGATGCAAAACAGCCATGCAGCTTATGCTTCGGGATGCACCACTGTGCTGCACAAACCGTCTTTGCCCACCACATAGTGGTGCGCGTGCAGATGAGAGGAAGAAAGATAAAACGATACTTTGTCCAAGCTACCCCTGTCTGGTTTTCGTTATGTGCTTGGCACAGCCAGGCCCAGACAGAAACAATTGAGGGCAACGAGAAGCCGCGAATGTGAAGGGAACAAAAGAATAAAGTTGAGAACGTCAACAGTAAGAACAGGCTGCTACAAGAACAACGCGTTTCCTTAAGTGAAATGACGCACTAAAGAGCGTTGTCCGCAGCGCTAAATAGATCGTGAATATATCCCAAGTGCAGCTGTCAGGTTGGCCTGGCCCCTCTCCCACCTGTCCTCCAGAAATAAACTGAACTACGACTGACTCGCTAAAAAACCAACAAATTTTCTAAGACAAGAACAGGTAGGCCGGCAGCAGGGTGTGGGCCGAAAGAAGGCTGCAGCAAAGCGCGCCAGCCCCGTAGCGTAGGGGCAACTGATCTCGTCATGATCTTAAACAATGGTGTCAGAGTCAGCGGAGTAATGGGCGCCGCAAGCCTGTGATAATCAGCGAAGGGCGGCATTTTTTTTTAGAGTGCAAGAAAAGGTGCCCCGCGAGAGAGCAGACAAAAATGGCAGCGCCCTTGATGGTCTCACAGCTCTTAGATGATCAAAGAAATCTCTTATGATAACGGTGGAGACCATAGAGGAAGAGAAACCACAGAGCAAGAGTCACGTGAAAGTTTTGAAATCTAGTCATAAAGTAGAAAGGAGAGAAAGTTGCCTCCGTGTGACAGCCTGTGACGCGTTTTGATTGGACATGGCTTGATCTCAACCTTCAGGCAGGATCGACTTAGGCGTGCGTGGAGCGGGAAAGATGAAACGGCACGGTTTCAAGTGGGCTTAGCTTGAGAAGGCCGACCGCAATATAGAGCACATCCTCCTGAGTTTTTTCTTCTCCCAGTAGATTGCGCCACAACACAATTGGGTAGGCAACTGAGAAGCGAACCGAGAGTAGATACGGAATTCGTGTGAGTTTGAACGTCATGTATGCACCCATTGATGCTGTGCACACGTGGCGTCATATCTAGGTTACCGAGTCTTCCTTAAGCTAACCGCCTGCCTTGAGATTGGCCGTCAGCTTATCCAATACATCCGTTCGTCAAGTGCATATAATCGCTAATAATCTCAGGAGTAGGTCACGTTCCGAGCTTTCATGCGTATGAACGAATACCTCTTCATCGTCGGCTTAAGAGCCTAGAGAAAAAAAAAGTGTGAAATGAGTTCGTTTTCGGCGCTAAATTTAGCAATTTCAAACGCTACTCAATTTGCGCAACGAGCATCCATCCCTTGCTTCGTTTCCCAAAGGTAATGACTCTCTCTCCTTGGTGACCCCTGGTGCCTTTTCTCTAGTCAAGTGCCAGCAAATTTGGCAAGAATTTGGTGTCATGAGAAATTTTTATTTTTGCTATCGCCTTTTTTGCCACAGTTTCTGATGGCCGCCTGGTAAAGGCGGCTTGCGTAAATGAACGAGCGGATTTCTTTCCACTTTCCAGGGACCCAGTGAGCGCCAATAACACTTTGACCCACCAGAAGCGTGCAAAAGTGCGGAAGATTTAGGGCTAACGTTCAACTTGATCGCGTCCTGAGAGCAAGAAGTTATTCGCACATTAGAACTGTTCATCACTGAAACGGGTTCGTATGCTCATTATAGGCATGAATAAGAATAGGATAGTAAAGCAGCTGGCCAGTAACCACCCGTAATGACACAACAGAAGCCTTTCCCCGGTTCGCTGGCCCCATCTCTAAGCTTCGGCACTCTGCACGGTTCTTGCGAGAGAGGGCGAGGTGGGAGTGATGACCTTGGGCCTACACTTCTTATCGTTGGTCCTTTGTGCACTCCACAACTGGTGCGGCAACTGCAGAGCATTAATTCCTATCCCGGGGTTCCCTCGCTGCGACCACCTCGATAATGGGCAAGGATGGTGACACTCGGTCGTAACGAGTGAACCATTACGCGCTCGCCGTTCCTAATAGACTCTCTGCAGGATTATGCGCACATTGTTCCAAGCGAACAGCCACTTATAGGCGCAGCTTGTCCGCATGAGAAAAAAATAAAAAGTAACAAAGGTGTGGGACCTAAGTGTTGCCATAAAGTGAGACGCCCGCATAATGTGCTCCGAGCTTCTCAAAATCCTCTGCTCCGAACGCTCTTCACGTGGTGCACCATAAACGTTGTTACTGTTCACAAAAGCTGCACTAATGACAGACACTTAGAGAAGCACGATGCATGACGCCCTAAGCTGAGAGCGATCACCGTACGGGCTGGTCATTTCATGTATTAGTTGGCTTGCGCGTGAAAAATAGAACAAAATGTGAGCGCTATTTGCATTCATGGGGCTGTTTGGAATCCAGGTGTATGAAACAATCCTTGGGCTCTAACACCACTTCCTGAAGGGTCTCCAACACATAAGCTTTGCTGAATTCCCTGAAATAGATGCTTAACTGAGTGTCTATTACCTCCCATATAGGCGGCGGAGCTAATGTGCTCGCAGCATGCGGAATTTCTCCGCTCCGCCTACAGCAGGGACGATAGCGTTTCAATTATTGGAGTAGAGATCGGGCTGGTATAACCGAGCTATTCTGCTCAATATATTTTATCCCATTGTCATTAACAGCGGCACTGGCTCGATTAAATAGCGCCGCGACGAGATACTTTATTCTCCAGGCTGGCTACAATATCAACATGTTACACCACATTAAACTGCTCTTTTATATTTAAAGACGACAAATTTAATATTTCCGAAGCCGTATTTGGACCTAGGAAATATCCCGTAGTGCATTCTTGAAGTAGTTCCGAGCAGAATAGTGTTATTTGCAAAAGAAACGACTGTCTCTCGGAGAGAGCAAGAAAGAAAGGCAGAAAAAGAAAGAGAGAGGGAGAGCTTCCCGGTAATATGAGGTCCCGTGGGTCGGGAGTGCGAGGCGTGTAGATTTTTTACAATTGCTGCGTGGCATACCTGCCGGGTTACAGGCAAAAACAAAGGGTAGCTACCCATCCCCTCCGCCCATCCCTTGCCTGCTTGAAAAGATAAGAAAAATAGGATGCGGTCGAAACGAGAAGAAAAATTAAGCTGACAGCAGAAAATCTTCATGTGCACAGGCTTCACGTGAAGGAGGCGAAGACTTCCTTCCCTCTTTCAATTACGACTGCGGGCGTATTCTCTCCCAGCAGCAGCAGCCGAAATATCCTGTTGCAGGCCGATGTTAGCAGGCCTTTATCTGTCGCCCCTGTGTTGTCTACTCTCGCCGGTGTGTTTTCTGCGCGATTGTTTCAAGTATGGTTTCCCAACGAGCTCGCACTCACATTTGACTAGGCCTTATCTGAGTATCGGCGCAAAAACAGGCGCGCTTTAGTGTCCACGTCTAGGACTTTGTTGACTTGCTGCTTGGGATGCGGTACGCTGGGTGGTTCGCAGTAGCTGCTGCAGCCAAGCTTACGGCCACTCAGTGTGCTGCCCAGGATGTGTGCATGGCGCTTGTCTATTCGCCTAAAAACTATCCCGGTTCTCAGACCATCGATCCGCAGGGAATGTCTGCTGAATTGAAGCCTAGGCCATCCTTAATAGTCGAGCGCAGACCGAAGTCTGCGAGGGGAAGCTTCTCTACACTGTGCTATAGGTCAAGTTTCGCAGTCATCGACGCTGGTAACTCTCGCTGCAGCCGCTCCCCCATCACGCTGCATGATGGGATGTATGCCCTTGTGTGGTAGATGCGAACTCCATGTAGCCTTGAACATGTGGAGAAACGGCTGATCTGGAATTGCCGGCCCCGATTTGTTGCCAGCCGGAGCGCGCACCCAAAGCACGAAACCCACGTGGCAATGAAAGCTTGTGTGACTGTTTCAGCGGAAATTTCCTTGAGAGGAGGTGCTTTTGGCCACGAAGAGTATCTGTTGACGAACGTAAGCAGATATCTGAAGCTGTGGCAAGGGGTCAACGGCCCTACCTCGTCTAAACGCACGCGGCCGATATGATACTCAGGCTGTCGATACGGTTGATGCGCCGGCAGAAAGTGGGAAGTGATCTTAGCGCACTTCCATTACAGGTATAAGTGCGCCCTCCACCGAACATGAGCGTTGATGCTGGGCCAAACAAAGTGGTCGATAATAACATATATTGAGGGAACTTCTTATTTGGTTCACAATCGGAAAGCACGTGGACGCTGATTTGTAGCGCTCACGCAAAGTATTTCAAAAGCTATACGAACTGAGGCATTTGTTTTCAACTTTTTTGGATATCAATGATTCGTACGACAACCTATAAAGAGAGCATTATGGAACATTTTCAATAAAGAAAGATTATGATGATCAGCTAATAGAGCTACTGAAAAATTGTGCCAGGATACAAAAAAGTTAAATAACACTGGAAGGATTTAACAGCCGAAGAACGGCCAAGGTTATGAGAAATTAGGGCAGCGTTTTCGATTATAACCTTGACTATTCATGATTCACATAGCAAAAAAAAAAATCACAGGACTGTTATGGTTGTGCAACATAAATATTTGAACGTCAGCTGTGGTGTGACGGCAAGAAAAGAATCCGGGACAGGTGACGCTTTTACCCATCTTCGTCTGGCGGTGGCGTTAGAATCAACCACCCCCCGCAGTCGAGGCGAAGGCCCAAGGCACTAACCGCCATCACTTCCGGGAGTGGAGAAGATGAGTTCTCTCTCTTCATTTTGCCACCCGCCGTCTTCTATCCTCTCTTTCCATCTTCGCTCTCTCACTCATCGGCTCTAAAAGTTAAGTGCGGAATTCACTTTCTCCACTTTGATAACTGGCAAACGAGTTGGTGGGAGGGGGCCCTGCGAACACCGACGAAGACAGCACGAAACTGAAGAATGTGCTAATAGGCCTAACGCTCTGAAATGGAACGACGACAAGGACATAATTTAGAATATATCCTCTTTTATGATTTAGGCGGATCGGTGATGGAGCAGCGGCTCGCAGACTTAATGTGCGCATAAGATATTGAATCTCACAAGCAGAAATATCTGTAGTCTCTCGTGAATATTTGTGGATGTGGTGAAAGTGACGATCTGTGCTTTAAATTGAACCCAAATTATTCAGCCTTCGTTACATTTCTGGATAACATAATAAGCCGCTCGTGATTACGAAACTATATAATCGTGACCACAATGATATAATCGCTTACGTTGTTGATCAAAGCGAGATAATTCGTTTCATTTATTGAAGATTAAACTGTGACATACCAGTGGCTACATTAAAGGTCCGAAACTTCCAACATCCGTCTTTAACGCAAAGAAGCATATATTTGCCAAGAAAGCAACGACGTCTCCCACCAACCGTTATTGAAAATAACGACCGAAGCTTACGACTTGTTCGAAGTACAGCCGGACAAATCTTTAGCTAGCGTGCCCAACGGCCCCCTTTTCTGCGCTCCTGCGCTTTACGACGAAGCAAACTTGTAGAAAGCTCAATATCAAGCACGGGCTTAGCAAACATTTGCTTATATTTGATATTTTCGAAACTTTTGTCCGTCACAAGCTGCAGGAGCACCGAAAACGAGGCTGTCACGCACGCCAGCTGAAGATCTGCCCGGCTAAACGCAAATCTGCGAGAACTGTGCCACAGCATAAACGCTTTGATTACACCCATCAACATTTCGGTTTTTTCAGGTTTCCTCACCGATATTATCAGCGCCAATCAGTTACAATGGCGTAGTGAAACGAAAAAAAATTGCGTGTTGTGCAAAAATTTCAGCTCACCCGAACAGTAAGCGGTAATAGCATAAGGCACGCCGGTACCCGCTGTGCTCGGTTCTGCATCATTGAGCAAGTTTCCTCACTGTGGAAAATACGTAAAATACGTCATACTCGTCTTTAACACTCAACAAACACGACAGCCTCTTATCAAAAGTGGTTTAAAATTCATAATTTGCAATCGACGAGATACACGCAAATAGTCCCAGATTAGCAATCAAACCGCCAAGGTTGCACAATCCTCAACTGTGACTGTGACTCTGGCACTCTAGCACTCGATCAATGCAGTGGGGCGCGACGTTTTCATTGAATCAGGCCCCCGGGAATCGCCAAAAGAGTGCCCCTTCCGCCGATTCCCAGCCGTGCTGTTAATGAGGCGCATTTGAAGAAATGTCCGGTCGACTGCATTGGTCCGCTTTAAGAGTCAATTCCGGGTGCGACTGGGTCCTTCGGTCTTGCCCATTTATCAATATGAGCGATAAAGCAGACGGCTCTGAATACGCGAGATCGCCTGCTCTAGCTGAAGAGCAAAGCACATCACTGCCTACCCGTAACGTTCGCTCAATCAGTACAAATCGGTGGTCAGCTGTGAAAGAGCCATTGTTTTGGAATCATTACTGTTCGTGGCGTCCCGCCAGTTCACAAACGTGTCTCAGTACGTTACTAAGGCCCTGATAATGCTGTTGTTGCAATTTAACGAGGTAAATTTCTCGTATCATGGATAATCAAGGATAGTACCGGCCAAATGGTGTAAAGAAATATCGAATTTATTTTGCTCGTTTTCTTTAGGTAGGAGGACTTTGTCATTGCTCATTGGACACATGCAAAGTGTAAGTAAAAAGATTGGGAAAGTGGTTGAGTGAGCCGACCACCGCATTAATATAGAGCGCAATAATAATCAACCAAAACGCGTGCATTTTCGCACTGTTTAATAGGAGAAAATAAAGGGTTCACCTACGAGAAGTTTCTTTTACCAACAACAAGTCACCACCAGAGCCTCTTGGAAAAATCTGCCAGCAGCCGATCGACCGCACACCATGGTTTCCAAAGCTTTTTATCTTATGATTGTTTGTTTGTTGTGCCAGTTTACTTCATAAACATGTGCCTACCGTTTGAAAGAAATTTATTCTGAACAGAACACGCACGCACGCTTGCAAACACTTAAAACAATGGCAGGAAATACAACGTCCACTAACTTCGAGAGTTAGTGTTACTTTTGTCTGCGTTGCAAAGCTACAACTCTCGTAAGCTCTGGTTTCTTGCCGATCTTTCTTTATCAACCTTTGCATGGGTTCCTGCAGAAGGATCATGTATTTAAAGCTGGTGACCTTGTACTAAAGCGAGCCACTCTTCCCAGCGTAGAGCATGGAGAGGAGTGATGGCATGGGCGTGTTAACAATATACAGGAAGAAAGCTCATTAAGTAGCGCAGGGTGTGAAATTGAGGAGGGAAAATGTGGCAAAGGTTGCGTAGGCATTAACCATGTATACGACGGACATTTTGAGGTGTCCAGGGCAGTAAATAACGGCGGCGAGATTTGTCAACTCGGTGAAAAAGTGGAAAAGGTTGAGACAGTGGCATCGAACGGAGCACGCGCTCTCGCAAGCACCAACAGCAGAGCTGCAGCCATAATCGATTGTGTATGTTGGAAGAAAAAAAATCAGGCCCCACCGGCTTTACCCCGCGTGCACGCACGCACGCGCACGCGCACGCGCGCGCGCACACACACACACACACACACACACACACACACACACACACACACACACACACACACACACACACACACACACACACACACACACACACACACACACGCACACACACACACGCACACATACACACACACGCACACACACGCACACATACACACACACGCACACACACACAAACACACACACGCACGCACGCACGCACACACACACACACACACACACACACACACACACGCGCACGCACGCCCACACGCACACACGCACACACGCACGCACGCACACACACACACACACACACACACACACACACACACACACACACACACACACACACACACACACACACACACACACACACACACACACACACACACACAAAGTAAGTACAAACGTTGAATGGCAAAATTAAAACGCTCGAAGAGTGGGGGAGCCAGCGTAAAAGCCGCCGCAGCTTTTCAAAGCCTATGGGAAAAGGCGTTCAAGATGGCCGTTACAGTTGTTTTCGCTACTTGCTGAAAAGTTCGTTAGGAAAGGTGTTTCGTTAGGAAAAACCACTGCTCCACTGTCAAGCCGCTTAGCGGGGTGCCGCTCCATAATTCGGAGAATTACTTTTAAGATAAAAATAAAAAATAAAATCCCGAAGCTACAGCAAGGCAATAAGCTAGCATAAGCAGCCAAAGAGAAATCCGGAACCTGTCATCGGAATCAAAATCATAGAAGAAAAAGGCAGAGAAGACGGAAATTTTGGCCGGCTCCCTTTGTGAATTCTGTTTCCCATTTTTAGATCACGCGGTTAAGCATTTCGCCTTTTCCTCTTTTAATCAGTGCCTGAGTGGCGCCTGACACATGCGGTAAGTAACAAATAAAGAGCACGAAAAATAAAAACGTTCTTAACAAACACCTTATTCCTAAGTGTACTTCATTTTTTCCAGAATTCTAAATCCCGTTCCTGATTCGCACTGACGTGGAGAACTTCGGTTTCTTGTGGCACTTTTATTCTCATTTCTAATTAAAATATCTCGCAATCACCTGTCGCATTAGCTCTAAATAAGATTACAGATTTTTCGGCACCCGATAACGGCTTCACTTAACTATAATGAAAAAAAATATCCGTCAGAGAGACAGCTTGCTCGATTTTTTTTACTCCATACCAAGTTTTCTTACTATTCTTCGTGTACTAACTGAACTAACTGAAATTGACAGCTGCAGTGGACATAGCTGGCAGGTAAATCGCTTAGCTAGAAGACTCTTGGTTTCAGATAAACGGACGTCCGCTGTTCCGGACATCTTATTATTTTATTTATTGCAATTTTTGCATACCTCACGTCTCATTTATTTATTCATTTATTCATGGTCCTATGCTGCGCCCAGAGGGCTTTAGAGTAGATTGTGTTAAAAAAGTGACATGTAAAACAAGACACAATCGTCAAAAGAATCGTCACGAACGGGAAGTCGTCAAGATAACAATGGAAGAGTCAAGTGGGAAGACGGTAAGCAGGTTAGCAGCCCCGACGCAGACAACTCACCAGCAGTATACTGAGCTAAGAAAAAAGTAGAAAAGCAGGAATACAATCTCTACCCTGAAGTTTGTCGATACTGCATTAGCAGCGCTGGAAAAGTATCTTAAGTCCCTGAGACGACACATTCTGGTAGTCTGTATCATTGTTTTTATTTTTCATGGGTAAAAATTATTGCTACACAGATATGCGGCCGCCTCATTCCCGTATTTTGCAACTGTGGTGTTTTCTCGCGGATAGAAATGTAGGCGGTTTTAGATAAAGATTGCGATCAACTGAAACCTTACCTGGCGCTATTTTCTTCACCTATGTAAGCCTAGATACGAAACGGCATCTTTCTAGAGGGTGTCAAGAAAGCGCTTCCTTCAAAGCGGTAACGCTAGTGTTATACGTGTAGGAATTAGTCGCCAAACGTGCGGCCCTATATTGAACAGCTTCTAATTTATTTATAAGTTTAGTTTAGCTTATGGGGTTCCTCATAGCGACTCGTGCCATGAAGGACGCTGTAGTGAAGGGCTCTGGAAATTTCGACCACCTGGGATTCTTTAACGTGCACTGACATCGCACAGTACACGGGCGTCTAGCATTTCGACTCCATCGAAATGCGACCGCCGCGGCCAGGATTGAACCCGCGTCTTTCGGGTCAGCAGCCGAGCGCAATAACAACTGAGCCACCGCGGCGGCAATTTATTTATAAGTGTATTGTAATTAGCGTCCCAGACCATGCCGGCATATTCCAGGATGAAGCGGGCATTAGTAAATATAAAGTTCCCTTAGCATCACGGGAGAAGCCCTGAAATTTAACTTGATTAAATGAAGTGCACGGCCAGCTTTCGTAGTTACATATTCTACGTGTTTATTCCATATGAACAAAATATTGTGCCTAGGTATTTAACGCTACCAGCCAAAATTATATTTTCTGTATGCAAGTAATACATTGCCTCCACATTTGTGCGCTCTCTGCTGAACCGGATATAATTACATTTTTTAAATTAAGTTTCATGTTCTATTTGCAGCACCATGACGTGATACGGTTAATATCTGTTTGCAGCTGAGTATTATCGGCCTGTGTGTATATATATTTCTGTATATGACGCCATCACCAGCGTATAATCTGATATGTGAGGTGACACACGATACATGGCGGCCCGATGTAGACAACTTGAAGAGGCTAAACCAAACAAGATTATAGAAATATGAGGTGGAGCTTTTTATAATAATACCGTGGAGGCGAATAAATGTAGTATGCGGATAAGAGCATACAAATATTGTTATGCGCCGCTTACGTTTGGGACAAAAGAGAGATACAGCGGGTTCTCTATTTGAGTTGCATTATGGTAATCCTGCGGTAAGTTCGAGTATTTTGGTCGCTTTAATTTAGAGTACAGGGACTGACGAAAACATCTAAACTTGTCTATATGTTACCATCGTGATGATCAGAGTCATTGCAAGGCCTCCGATTAAACCTTTCCTGCGCCAGCTGCGACAAGCTTATACGGGTAAACTTCCTAATGTCATCTACCCACATGATTTTCTTCCGTCTGTGCTACGCTTACCTTACCTTGGAATTCTCTCTGTTTTACTCAAAGGACAATCGTTTATCTGTTGTCCGCACTGCATGCGTGCACGCGCTGCCCATGCCCATCTCATCTGCCCGATTTCAGCTAGGATGTCGCTAACTCGCGTTTGTTCTATAACTCATTTTCCTTCCTGCCTGTCTCCGCATATTTTATTTATTAGCTTCCTTTTCGTACGTCGCTGTGTCGTCCGCCACTGGTTAATTCAACATGCGCCGTCGGCCACAAAAATTAGACGATGCTGAATCTATTCTTAAGAGCAAAATGGGATAGCATTAGGGACCCCTCGTGCCTAAGTACTACGTCTCTTTCACATACTGATAGATCGCGGAGAGTCCTCATACCACTACTGACGTAGCGGTGCCACGGTTAAGCGATGCGCCACTGCACCGACACGTGGCTGTTTTAATGATAGCTACATGTAGGGCTTGAGAGACCCAGGCTGCTGTTGCCGAGCTCCCGTGAGGTTCATTATAGCGCAGATAGTTCTTCGAGAGGCTATCTATCGACCAAGGAGCTTATGCATAGTGCCACGGTGGGCAGGTGAGAATTTCATTAAATTATTTTTTTTTTACCTGCTATAGTGGCAAGGCTGCCCACAGCCCTGTGGGCAGGATGCCACCTGCTCATCGTGGCAGGAGGGCCACGTGCATTTTGTGAATAAGACGGGCGGACGGTGGCGTTTCTCGTGAATGGGACCTCTACTGCTGTCGCATTAAAATTGCCCATTGGCTGGAAGTTACGTCACAAGACCAGGAGTGACGTCACGTTCGGTGAAGGCATTAACGGATGTTACTGCTATCGCATTGCTAAACCGTAATGGAATCAGGTGCTTGTTCTACAGGCCCTTGAGTTACACTCTGCCTAATAGATCAATGCCAGCAAGATAAAAAGAATTGCATACTGTCGTTTCGAGGGATGCTGATAGGTTGCTGCTAATGTTTGACAACCCGAGAGTACTTGCCAAATGCACTACAGCACATTCTTTCTCTTCGAGCTATTTCACTCCCTCGGTCAGGATCTGCTCCCGCTTCTTGCTGCACCGTTTCCGATACCTTGCTACCCATCGTAAATTGTTGGTGCTTTCCTGGGCAAATGCACATTACTTTAGGTTTCTTGATATCTGTGTTTAGACCCGTCGTTCCCGATATTTTAGCGCTTAGGTCCTGAATTATGCCTTGTAATTCCTCCCCTTCACGCCATCATGTAAGAGGTATTGACATACTCTTGTTCCGATAATAGAGCTCGTTTTACGCAAGTCCATCAGGGAGCCATCCTAGTGGGGTCCAACCTTGACAAACATAGCCACACTTGTGATCAACTTTCTTCGTCGTGATCAGGAAACACCCCAAGCAAGGTTTTTCGTTACTATTTTGTTGTGGGCTTGTCGTTCAATTTCAGCAACTTGTGTTTATTTTTATTTTGCCTGTTAAAAGTTGTGATGAAAGCCAAATTCAAACACGGGCCTTCTGTACGCGATGTATATGCTCTACTCCTAAGTCAACGTCCTTTGCGTTGCATTCTCGTTAGGCTCTGTACTCCCTTGTTTGGCTTCAGCTCTAAACGCTGCGGCGTTACGGTGTGACGACTTGATATGAAGTTACCAACTAGTGCCGTATCCATGCCGCGCTTATAGTGCATAAAAGCGTGTCACCTTTGTCAACCGAAAGTAATAACGCAATCCGGCGAGCAATTGCGAAGCTGACTACAGTGTTTCGCGATCCAGCTCGTAAAGTGCCAAGCAATTAAGGCCACGCGCCCCGGCGGCACACAGAGGCGACAACTTTCTATTAAACTCAGTTCATTACAATGCACCTAGTCCTGGTCTACGAATACACCATAACAGAGCACAACAACGCTGCGTATGCACTGACGCCGATATATTGCAGTTGTTATCACTTTTGAATGCATTGCAATTTTTTTCACTTCAACAGCGTTGCAGCATTTTAATTTTTATTTCGAATATGACAAGAATTCTTCCTGTTCAACAATTACGGAAAGCTTCTTTCTACTTTCGAAAAAATCTTTTTTCAGCCATGAAATGCTTATGCTTTTAATTTAGGTTTGGTAAGCACCAAAAATTAAAAAGCAAGAAACATTTCTCTATGTTTTCCTTGATGTCGGTGACTGTTTGCTTCCTTAACACCTATGTTATAACGAGGCCGTATATGCCCTGCCCTTGCCTGCTTAATTCCCGCATATAATTTAGTCGTCGGGACCCGTGTCCACTTCCCACTTAACGTTGCAAGTAGCATTGACAGTAAGACCGCAGACAACGCACCTCGTTAAATTGATTTGCATAAAACAGCATACTTCGACATACTATGCAACCGAAACGTTCTCTGCAATCAAATGTGTCAAGCCCAGAAGATTGCCGCTCAAACGCCTCCTCTTTGTTTGCCGAAGTATGGAGTAGTACTATTACGTAATCTGCTTTAAATAGTGTCCAGAAGTAGTTTTAAGCGAAGGAAAGGTTTAAACAGTTACACACTCATCTTCTTCAGGGCGGTACAAGTGGCATTACGGCAGTGTTTTGGCGAAGAGCGCTGAAACGGGGGAACACGTTCGCATACGTTTACATTTGTATACGCAGCAAATATGGCTTGACTAATCTTCAATAGAATTCCAGTCTGCTTTCGTAACAACAGAAACCCAACGAGCGGAGAGCGAGTCGTTTCAAATCGACCAGCGAACACGCGATCTTGGTTGGGATCAAACAATCGAACGTGCATTTGGCGGCGCGTACGAAGCGCATAATAATATCAGAACGACCAGCGATGTCTGCTGAATATTATTTGCAGTGGACGTCACAAGCGCTAAACTTAGTTTATAACAGTAGGATTGCGGCGCCGACCAAGCTGGAGTTTTCAAATTGGAATGCGCAAACTGTTGTTCACGTCGGCTAATGTAGAACGGTCAGAATGAGGCTGCTTCCACTCTTCACAAAACTATGCGGTCAAAAAACGAGAAGCATAAAAGATGACAGGACGTGCAGCTATTTTACACTGATGCTTTGGATCTGTGCTCATCACTTCACCTTGATAAGCTCTATGTTTATTTATTACTGGTAGCACCGCTGTTCCTATTCTGACGTGCTGTTTGCCGCAGTTCACATCATGAGTGGCGCGTAGAACTTCTATACTCCTGGGATTCCCTTACCATCGACTCCGCCTAAGAGGCGCGCTCACAAGGACCGAATGGTACCGCACGGGCGAAGCGAACAGTCCGCACTCAGACAACTGTGTAAACCAATGCGCTACTTCTTGTTAGAATGTATCTGCTTAAACAGACGTGAGTCAATGTTGCTATCACAAAACTGGTGTCTAACACTATGGCCACGCTAACAACAATGAGAAGTGTTTTTGGTCCTCCGCCCTGCAAGTCGAACTTGTGATGTGCACCGAAGTTTTTGCTTTTGATCCTACCAGCAGAACTTTCAAGTTGTGGACAAAATTCAAGACTGTCTTTGTATCCCCCTTTGATGTGAAGTCACCACACTTCTATGCGCACACCTTTTCTTTTCGCAATATTGCATCAAATGTTTTCAGCGCTTTTCTTCACCCTTTTTGTGTTCCAAAACCGCTTCCTAACGCAGAGTATCATGTCAGGGGTTTTCATTCGCCGGATGAAAATCTGGTTTCCACTAGTGTCAATCAATCAATCAATCAATCAATCAATCAGTCAGTCAGTCAGCCAGCCAGCCAGTCAATCGATCAATCAATCAGTCAGCCAATCAGTCACTCAGTCAGTCAGTCAGTCAGTCAGTCAGTCAGTCAGTCAGTCAGTCAGTCAGTCAGTCAGTCAGTCAGTCAGTCAGTCAGTCAGTCAGTCAGTCAGTCAGTCAGTCAGTCAGTCAGTCAGTCAGTCAGTCAGTCAGTCAGTCGATCGATCGATTGATCAGTCTCCCAAACCACTTTAATTTGTTACGCTATTGACCTGAGTTCTGACTATCATTTCATCGCAGGATTGTCAACCTGCGAGAAAATTGATAGCCTTCATAATTATTTGTAGAAAAAATCAATGATAGAAAAAAGCGTGTATGGAACCAGCGAACAGTCGACCATTACATTAATTTTTCGCTGCTCAGCAACACGGCTTTCGTCGTTGCGTTCATAACGCAGCAAAATCGTGAAGCGTCAGGATACATTGTGTAGCGACGCGTAAACTTTTTTCCTTGGTTGACTTTTTTCGATCTACCAAACGTGCACAGCACTCGAGAACAAAATTTGCGAGCCGCGCGACAGCAGGTAAACCGCCACACCGGCACCGAATAGACACGTGCACTCAGCCAAAAAGTAGACGCGTGAATTGCAGACCTCACGAGAAAATGGCGCTCACGACGCAGACACGAATGAAAACAGAAAATAGAAGCACCATTCAGGAAACAAGGCGATACGGAAGAAGCTGAGCTGGAAGAGCCGAGCGCTCTGAGTTTCTCGTAAAGTGGCCCACTGTGTGTATGCGTGTGTGCTGCGTGCGTGTGAGCGTGTGCGTCTAGGTGTGTGTGCGTACGTGTGTGCGCACGTGCGAGTGTCCGCGTGTGTGTATGTTGTGTTTTGCGTGCGTGTGTGCGTGTGAGTTCGTATGTGTGCGTGCGCGCGTGTGTGGTTGTATATATGTTGAATGTTGTGTGCGTGTGTGTCTGTGTGTGCGTGTGTGTGTGTGCGCGCGTATGTGTGCGTAGAGCCCTAACAAATCGCCTCTCCAAACTGGCCTGATTTATTGGGGGGATTTATGCGTCCCTGCCACGGGCTCGCACCGCCGCCATCTCTTGTGGCACTCATCAGAGGGGGCGCTGTGGAAAGATCGTAAACGACGGCTCAACCTGGCAGCTTCGACCCGCGCCTGTTGTTCAATACAAAGCACAAGACAGGGGGAAGACGCAACGGCGCCGGTGGCCCCATAAACTCGGCCACCCTTCGGTACAAGGCTGTGGCATTCTTTCACTGCTATCTTTTTTTTCTATACAAGCTATGGTTGTTCAGGCATAAGCACAGGTATGGTATATGAAGACGCGCGTGAGATCGCACCGGCCACAGTACTAAAACGAAGACCAAAGCGAGGCCGAAACCTGGCTGCTCAAAATGGTTTGAGTTCTGGCCAGGAAAAAGGTGTGGCTGTAAAGGTGGAGCGAATGCGAAAAGATCAGGAAGAGGTAGCGGCAATGGGCGATAGCCTATTTCGAGGCTACGTCAATGCTCTACAATGAACACAATTTGAGATTTTCTCTTGTTTTGACGACGAGGCAGCTCTCGGGACGGTATGATGCCCGTTAAGCTTCGCGGACGATGTCAGCCTGAAAAGTCACTGATGTGAGTTAAATTCTTTTGTACGTCTTCTATTACTATGCGGCCCTTGTGAAATTTCCTGGAACGGAAAGACACCAAGTTTTTAGGAATCCCCTCAGCAAGGAACAGCCTTGAATATTCTCACACGATTGGATTTAATTAACAGAATGGGGCAACCATTGTTGCACCTCAAGCTGGCGCGTCAAATTGTGCATCGCCATTCCCCTCTCAACATTTCTTTCTGAATTTTTGCTCACCGAGAATTTGTTATCCTCTTTGTCTGCTCCCCTGTTAAGAAATTTACCGGTCTCATAGCCAGACGTGCATGCCGTGACTTCCGGGAATGAGTTTGCTTTCCAAGAAAGTGTACTTGTCATTCAGAAGTACATATGATAGTAGCCAACAGTCATAGCACGCAAGGAAAGAATAGGAGAATTTTCATTTTTGTATTGCTGACTAATTGCGCCGGTCCCGTGTCGCTTGCTATGTGTTGTCTTTTTCGGCGCTACAACCCTCTCCTGGAAACATGCACCAACTTGCCCCCCAAAAAGTATTATTCAGACTAATAGGAACTTTGTAGCGCAATCCTATTTAACTGAAAGTTGATTGATTATAAAAGAGAACAACAGGCTACCGATGGGATCCAAGCTCTGCAATTCTGCTTGGTGCGTACGTTACAGCCGGAACGCGTGCTGTGCATTTCCTTCCGTACAGCATCGCGTCGTGTGCAGGCGAGGCAGTTGCTCCGCGTTAGAGTTTTTTCGGATCTCTTCGTGGAGGCCGCTGGCGCACGGGCGGAAAAGCGCCTTCTGGCCCGTGTTGTCTTCCCTATATATGTTTACAATGAGACGTGACCAAAAATCGAAACGGGCAAAGCACTACCATTCGGCAATAGGCTTATGCCAAGACGCGAACGGAACGAATGCGAGAATGCAGAAAGAAAACGAGCGGGCAAATCGCAACAGGGGGGCAAAACAACATCCCGAGAGCGGTGCGGTAGGCAAGCGTGCTGGGGAAAGTGGCGCTGTACGCGGCAGACTGGGCATTGCACGCGAGGAGAGGAGGGCACACCAGACGAATCAATCAATGTCGCTTTTCGAGGAGGGGGGTGGAGGAAAGGCCAACTTAGAAACAAAGGCGATCCCGTCTATGCGTCCCTCAGCGGTGCTCGCTTTGTTCTTATCACGGCACCACCCCTACTTAATTAGGAGCGGCGGCCGGTATACGGCACGCCAACATTCCCGCCACCACAGCCGATACCCCAGTCTCCCTTTAAGGGGTATTCACACGGGGGATGGAATCCCTCCCGAACTGACGGCGGCTGCGTACACGTCACGCCTTCGAGAGTGCTCGCGGCGACGCAGTTTCCGGTTTTGGTCCGGCGGCCGCCGCCGACGGGGGAGGGGACCGTTCGCTCGGCCGCTACGTTCAGTCCCCGCGTCCCCGGGAGATTAGGCGGCACTTGGCAGGGCGCGCGTTGGGGTCGCTGTGAGTGGCGCTCCGCTGTCGACGGAGCTGTATTACTTCTTGCCGTGGATTTTGCGCACGTTGGACGAAGAGGATTGCGTGCACTAATAAAAACATTTTTGAAGTCCAATATTTATGAACTGGTTAGAGCAAGATGCGTTTTGTGGCATACGTCGTCTTTGTGTTTGTCTGCATCTTCTCAGAGGTTCTTCTCTTCTATCTTTCACGCATCTCTTTTTTTTCGTCTAATTTTTCCCCCCTCGACTGTCGGCATTTTCCCTCCTCAGATAAGCACAGCCCTGCTCCTTGAGCATGGTAAACCCAGATGGCGGCTTTTGTTGTAAAAAAAAAAATAATAATCCGGTGTCTGATGCGTTCCAGCATCCACAAGAAAACTTCATGCGGCACACGAAGCAGTTTCTGGTATTCGTCCGGGTCATCTTCACGGAGCGTGTTATACAGACTGCTGCACACCAAGGGACTTTTCTTGCATCCATGGCTTCACCCAGCACCGCCGCTTTTTCTTGAAAAGATCGTCGTCATCCTCGGTTTCAAGTAGAGCCGCCAACAACACGTACTTGCTCCTTTTTGCGACGTCCATTTCCTGCTCTGGATCCTCTAGCGCCAGAAAGTTCGACGTGTATTCAGCTCCGGTGCTGGGAACTGTCTGTTTGTTTCCCTTTTTCGGTTTCTTTTCCCTCTTATCTCCCTTCAATCTTTATTATTTTTTTTTAGCCTTCGCTGTCTTCAAAGAACAGCAAAACCGGCCGTCCGGCCCTTTCTTTAACCTCTCCCACGCCGCCCGGCCGCTTCGCGCGTCTAGATCCCCCGCGGCGGCTCCCCGCTGCCCGTGTGAATACTAAATTTGGGAGCGGGGGAGGGGTTTGGCCGGCCGGTGACGTAGCGCGCCTCGTCTCCCCGTCCCTCCGCGCCGAGGTCCCCCGTGTGAATACCGCTTTAGGGGGACACTCTACTGCCGTCGAGTTCGTTCGCTTGCGAGTCGTCCGAGTCGTCCACAAATTGGGTCGGTTTTTCCACGCTTTATACTGCAGTAAAGCCCAGTTGGGCCCTCTTCACCAGTGGAACATTAGCACCACCTGGTGGGGCTGAAAATGAAGGAAAAACTGCCCCTTGGGAACCCTCGACTGCTGGTCGCAATGAGGCGCAGGGCAGGCACGGGCGGCAGCGTGCGGGACACCCTTTCGGGGCTCTCAATTTATCGTTATAATCGCAGGTGCGGAGAGGCAGGTGAAATGTTACGGGTGACAGGTGCTTTTTAGTCTTCTTTCTATTATTATTTTCTCGTTTTTCTTTCTTGTTGAACTTTTCGTCGTCTCTAATGCAGGCGTCAGGGTGCTGCAGTGTGTTTTGAAGACTAATCTCGATCGGTCATCCTTGGCATAGCTAAATCTTTCTTCACGATTTTAATGTGACCGCGGTAATTATTTTCGCATCACATGTGAAAATGCAATCAGAGCAAGTAAAGAAAGGTCGATTTTAAACTAGCCCGCATTTTCCGGGTTGGTGGAAGAGAAGGACGGGATGGTGATACGAATTGAAGCATTATCAAGTTTTGCACTGTCGGACCGAGCAGCTTTATTTCACCGGGACACATGTTTATTGCACCAAAAAAAATACCTCTTCAGTGCGCGAAAATACGTTTGAACCGCTGAATGTGAATAGTTCAAGAAAAACAAACCTAGTGCTAGAGCAAAATGCCGATGCACGGCGAACGACATCCATTTTCAGGCGAGCATGCGAGACTAGCGGATTTCCTAGCAGGTGAAAAAAGTTTTTATAAAATTTTAAACACGCGACAGCAAAGAGCGCACACTCGATGTTAGACACCTTTAGTTGGGCGTACTCTCTCTGTGGGCAACGACTGCGCATGCGCACAACGCTGCTATTTCGCAGCGTCTTAGGGGCGTACACACGCTACAAACCATAACAAGATGGCGGCGCCCAGCTCGCCCGCTTTGGAATGAATACATGTTGCTGCTGAGTTCTCCGACGCAGTAGCTCGCTCAAATGGTAGCGGTTCGCTTTTATTTCTAACACTCTCGCCCACACGTAGCGGTATAAGCGATAACTAGCCCCAGTTTCTCAGATAATCAGGCGATTTTCAAGCTCCTAGTTCTAACTAATCGCAGTGTGTTTTCCTCGTAGCAACGAGAACTGGCGAAGAAGTTTTCTAGCCTTTAGTCAGTTCTTACATTTTCTTCGGTTTGCATAATTTTCTTCTTGGAACAAAAAAAAAAGCTCGCAATGCACTCAACCTAGTTATCAGTAATCACGGATGAAAATTTCTTCAACCGAGAGTTGATGTGATTTGACGTAGTCACTAGAAGGCGCTAGCGTATGCGCGCGCGCCCTTGAGAGGCGCTACGGCACGGCCAACTAAAAGTGTCGTGTTGACACTATTTACAGCGTACGCAACGCAGGTAAGCGATGCGTGCGCTGTAAATAGTGTAAACACGACACCGATGCGTACGCAAGCTTACTGCGTACGCCCAACTAAAAGTGTCTGTTATCCTGATTTCCTTACGTTTGTAGACTGAAACTAGACCTCAAGGATTGTGAAACAAGAACTCTTTCGGGCTGCAGGCGTGAAACTGAACACGCAGAGAACGGCTCACTTCAAGGTCTTGCTCAAATTTTTCTTCTTCCGTACAGTGCCGTTAATTTTAACCGCAGGGCATAATGCGACAGTGTGTTATAGTGCAGTGTATTTATAATAATAATAATAATAATAATAATAATAATAATAATAATAATAATATAAATAATAATAATAATAATAATAATAATAATAATAATAATAATAATAATAATAATAATAATAATAATAGATTTTTGGGGAAAGTAAATGGCGCAGTATCTGTCTCATATATCGGCGGACACCTGAACAGCGCCGTTAGGGAAGGGATAAAGGAGACAGTGAAAGAAGAAAGCAAGAAAGTGGTGCCGTAGGTGAGGGCTCCGGGAATAATTTCGACTACCTGGGTATCTTAAACGTGCACTGACATCGCACAGCACACGGGCGAATTAGCGTTTTGCCGCCATAAAAACGCGGCCGCCGTGGTCGGATTCGAACCCGGGAACTCCGGATCAGTAGCTGATCGCCCTAACCACTGAGCCACCGCGGCGGGTTGTATTTATAAATGGCTAATGCGTCTTGGGTATGGCGCCCACGGTCTATATGGCGTGCGCCGAAACAGTCTACACGCACTTAACCAGGATGCTGTCCGAAGAAGAACTTCGAAGAACATTGAGTTCTGAAGCCGAGTTCAGAAGCTGAGTGCAAACACATGTCTAAACGCTTCCATATTTTTTTATTCTAGCTTTAACTGGGTAGTAGCACAGCTGACCACAATGTTTCTATCGTTTGCGTTAAACACAAGGCTTAGCATCGACTTAAGATCGGTCGTAGAAAATTCTACCAAAGTACCCTTGTGGCAATAATGTGGAGTGCTACGAACCATGCGCCGATTGGGCAGTCTTTCTGACGGATAAGTGCCTAATATGCGGTCTCAAACGACATATACCATTCTATAACATTTATTTTTCATAAACAGATTAGATGAAAAGAAAACTATTTTGTTTCCTGCGTGTGCATGAAATTTGTCAGAAGCAACGCACTAAAAAAAACAAGGCTGTCAAGAAGTCTTATTGAACAAATACATTAGAATCAGACGCACGATGTATTCAATCTCTAGTGCTTATTATAAGTGATAAAGCCTGTAGACGGCTTTACCCAGACGAGCCGCATTTCATTTTCGTTCTTTCTTCCCATAGCAAAGATCGTTTGTATATCTGGAAGCAATACGCCTCTCTATGGTCTGTTTTGCCAAATTGCTTCCAGCGAAAGCACTCGCCACTGAGCTCGGGAAGGTGAGAAGTTTTTTTGCCTTAGTTTGTTCAGATTGCTACTTCTTTACTTGAAGGCGATAAGGCTAAACATTTGTGCTTGTAAGTAAAACACGATCTGGGGGCTTCGCAAGTCTACACCTAACACTCCATGCTGTGCACTCACAATACAGCACATCTTTAGCAAGACCTTTCCAGCAGATTAATCAAGGAGCGCGTCAAGCTTTGGCTTTTATAGCATGGTCATACGACGCTGAAACGAAAAGATGTTCCCACCGCAGGGCCGGCGTGCACTGATTCTTATTGTGTCAAATACAAAAAAAGGTAGACATGCTGGCAGAGCACTGATTTTTATACTACACTTACCCTTTGAAAACAAAGAACGAAAGCAGCCGGATTCTTTATTACCAGTGCATCGCACTTTCCAGTAAACAGTGTGTAACAGTAACTAAAATACTACCGTAGCTCTAGAGTGCCGCGTTCTTTTCTGTGTAGTGGCATCGTATTGCAGTCACTCTTTACGTCCTCATATTATATTTGTCGAGGCCACATTGTCACAGGGTTTCAAGGAAGTACAGTCATAGGAGCGCAAACTTCAACCGAGCTCTGTTCGCTTCCTGGTCGATGACTTTTCATCTCGCACCACAAGTGTGCCGAAACCAACATCAGCTAAGTTAGCAAAGTATTCGGCAAGAATACGTTCGGGTCGGGTTGGCCAGGACAGCTAAGCAACACGCATAAGGTGTCGGCTGTGGGAAGAATATATAACTGGTGGCCAACGCCATAACTCACAGAAGAAAACATAGTAAGAAAAAAAAGACGGTGAATGCAGACGCGCCAAGAGAGACGAGCCCCACTGCCACCTTCCAGACTACATGCAGATTAATCGAAATAGCACATTTTGTCCTCGAGCGCTGTTTTTTCCCTGATTTTCCAACAAAAGCTGAACGGCGGGTTTGGCCGTCGGGGGGGGGGGGGGGGGGGGGGGGGGGGGGCACGGGGCTGCTGCCGGCTGCGTCATCGGTTTCGGGCTGCTCTTTAGTTTTCTGCTGCAAGTACCTTTCTAAGAAGATTAGATTGTCTGCCGCATACAGCCACCTGCCCCTATTAATTGTCGTGTGAATGTTTTTGTTCTTTCCAAGCCCCATGCGAGTGGCTTTCCTACATAAAAATATGAGGACCGATGAAACGAAGGACTTTCCCAAACACTGCAGACCCCCCTTGTCTCTTGGATTTTCAGCAACGCTGACAGCAATGATCATGCAAAAAAAAAATCGAAAGACCGGGAATAACACACACAAACACACTCAAGGAGGTACAACGTATCCAGGTGTCAAGCCTACTTGCTTTGAACCCTACCGAGAGCCCAGAAGAAAAACTTTTGGCTGCTGCCCTTTGGCAAGAAAAAAACAACTAAAATATAATCTTTCACTAGGTTGCGAGGAACAAGCTCTGTGCAATATTGATTGGAGCTCCAGATACTAATTTTAGTTTGAAAATAGGCGCTGCATGACGGAGGTTCTTTGATACTAACGTAGTGAATCAAGCTACCGCTCATGTCAAAGGGATTATAGCCGATTCACCGGAAGGTAAAAAATTCATCGTTCGAACGTCTGTGCTACGTATAAGGAAGGTATATAAGCCTATGTACATTGCTCCGCACAGATATAGAGCGCTGTCTGTGTCTTAGTGTTGTTTGGAATCTCCGGGCTATATATAGCATTCAGAAGCATGAGAAAGAAACCATGAGCGAACCATCATGCTCGAACGTGCGCCTACACACATGATCGTGTTATGCGTAGCTTTCGAGCTGGCACCTAGCGACTCAACTCGGAGTCTTCGAGACACACTGGACTCACGTGGGTATCCCACTTGGTGCCCGCAGCAAGCATTGCCATTTCTCGCTATCATAACTGCAATATAGCATCACGCAGGAATGACACAACAAGAAGGAACGATTTATTCAGGCAGCCCCTTTTATAGCCCGCCGGTGAGGTGACGTTGTGATCACGTGGTCAAGCTAAGGTTTGCCGACGACGCATCAATAACCAACATCGTATGTTTTCTTCAACGCCTAGGTTGTTAGTAATACCTAAGGCACTCCGCGGCTACATGCTCGCGGGCGACAGACAAGTGTGAGGAGAACTGTGCCAACTAAGTCTTATGACAGCTTGATGCGCCTTAAAACGTCATAAGATCATTTACATCGCTACAGTATACGCATTAGGAGCATCACTAGCAGTAGAAAAACACCTGTCGGCATAAGCTAGATCACTCTGTCACCACATCGCAGGTGCGCCCTATATACTTCTTCATAAACGATGCCACGGCTACAGCTTAATTGCTCTCTCTCTCTGTGATTCTTTTGGTGTTTCCAGTGCAGCGCTAGCTTTTCCTAATAAATAAAGCAGCATGAAAAGGCTGAAGAAAGGTGGTGTCGTACAGTCTTGGTATTGAATCGATCTCTTGATGAATTATAGTCAGGGCAATAATTATGCTCTGTTTCTAATGTAATTGAATTAATAGTGCCACGAAAGCGACTGTGGCGTCGATGGCGTTGGCGTCTGTGTGAAGCCTCCATCTGCCAACCTGTGTGTGTGTGTGTGTGTGTGTGTGTGTGTGTGTGTGTGTGTGTGTGTGTGTGTGTGTGTGTGTGTGTGTGTGTGTGTGTGTGTGTGTGTGTGTGTGTGTGTGTGTGTGTGTGTGTGTGTGTGTGTGTGTGTGTGTGTGTGTGTGTGTGTGTGTGTGTGTGTGTGTGTGTGTGTGTGTGTGTGTGTGTGTGTGTGTGTGTGTGTGTGTGTGTGTGTGTGTGTGTGTGTGTGTGTGTGTGTGTGTGTGTGTGTGTGTGTGTGTGTGTGTGTGTGTGTGTGTGTGTGTGTGTGTGTGTGTGTGTGTGTGTGTGTGTGTGTGTGTGTGTGGTGTGTGTGTGTGTGTGTGTGTGTGTGTGTGTGTGTGTGTGTGTGTGTGTGTGTGTGTGTGTGTGTGTGTGTGTGTGTGTGTGTGTGTGTGTGTGTGTGTGTGTGTGTGTGTGTGTGTGTGTGTGTGTGTGTGTGTGTGTGTGTGTGTGTGTGTGTGTGTGTGTGTGTGTGTGTGTGTGTGTGTGTGTGTGTGTGTGTGTGTGTGTGTGTGTGTGTGTGTGTGTGTGTGTGTGTGTGTGTGTGTGTGTGTGTGTGTGTGTGTGTGTGTGTGTGTGTGTGTGTGTGTGTGTGTGTGTGTGTGTGTGTGTGTGTGTGTCCCCTTTTAGTCCCCTCATTCCTCTTCCCCAGTGCTCGGTAGCCAACCGGCACCCCTTTCTGGTTAACAATCCTGCCTTTCCCTCCTCCTCTTTATCTATCTATCTATTTGCACCTCGATCCCCTGACAAATGCTCAGTGCTGCATGTACTGCCAGCTGCAATGGGTGCGCTCTCTTGGCACGGTTTTTCGCGTACACCGCTTTCTCCCGAAACAACCCGCTCGAAGGACGTGCACAGGAAGACTCATTTGCATCGGCTGGCGCCGCTGGCGTCGGATAAAAGGCAGCGAAAGTGCACCGTAGGCAGTCTCTTGCCGAGCAAGAGGAGGGAAGGAAGTCGAATGGGAGAGAGGCGTGCCCGTAAAGATTGCCCACTCGTCTAAGACGAGGCAAGCGGCAGCTTGCGTTGTCTTAGTCTGCGAGGCGTGTACCTAGTGCTTCGCCACAAAGTCGCTATGCGGGCTAATTTAGAATTATTCAAATGAGGCTGCTGGACGAGTGTGTGCAGGTTTGACCTCTGTGCTACAGTGTGGTTCCCCCCGTCCCCACTCTTCGCTCAGTGCGTCGCAAAAGGAAGCTTTACCACCCAGCAAAAAGCGCACTGTCAAGGGCCACGGTTTGAGAGCATCTCACGTTTGCCTCTGCCTCGCGCTGCGTGCTCAAGTTACTGTTCTATATATTTTATTTGAGGAGTACTGCCGGCCTTTGAAAAATAAAGCCTTTGATGGGAGTGGGTGTTACATAAAAAGTTCACTGAAAGCAAAAAACTAACAAGGCAAGATTAGAAAAGAAAATCTAAATTACATAACGCAAACAGCATACTGGAGGAAGAGCATTATCACACTACGAAAAACTGATAAGAAAAACAACCTTGAATTTATTTCTTCACTTAGTAACGCTCCTATCTGATGTGTACGAGCGCCCGAATGGTATAAAATATAGCATCGAGTAGCACAAGTCATATTGCCTCTTCGCTTCTCATACCTGGTTTTAGCTTCGATTCCAAGAAAGCTTATTATTGCGGCGTGTAATCATAGGCGTAACAACTTCGCGCTCGTTGCTGTTGCTTTAGTATTTCAATAGCAATTTCTTTAATCAGTTGGTCACGAGAGCAGGGCGCACTTATTATTGACGCACCTAAAAAAATATTTTTTCTCATAATCTATAAAGTACGTTAGAAAGTTAGAAATTCAAAAATTAGTTGATTTGAATTGAAAATCTGCACTAGAAGGTACACCACTGCGGAGAACGGTAAATTGATGACCGGTGCCAAGTTCTTTAACGGGCGCCTGTTATGCCGCTTCTGGAGTAACGTTAAGAGACTGGAAGCGGGCAGAGTGGGTGAGAGAACAAAGGCTGGTTAATGACATCCTATTCGAAATCAACAGGAGGAAATGGGCTTGGGCAGGACATGTAATGCGAAAGCACGCTAACCGCTGGTCCTTAAGGGTATCGGAGTGGGTTCCAAGGGATGGAAAGCACAACAGGGGGTGCCAGAAAGTTGAGTTGGCGGATAAGATCAAGAAGTTTGCCGAGATATGGTGGCCGCAGCTGGCAAAGTTCAGGGTTAGTTGAGAGACATGAGAGAGGCCCCTGCATTGCAGTGGGCGTAGCCAGGCTGATGATGATATTGATGATGATGAAATACCTCTACACGGGTGTTTTGAAACATGTCGCTAGGAAAATGTGGCCGCCATTGTTGAGAATCACGTGCACGTCACCGTGCACCGCTGTAGCAACAGTAGCCAATAAAACTTTTCAGAGAAAGCCACCATAGCATAGAATCACGCTCGTATCACCGTGCGCCGTTGTAGAAAGCTGTAGTCAATTTAACTTTTCAGCAAAATTCCAATTTTTTACGAAGTTCGAAATCTTATGCGTTCACTTAATTTTTGATGTACTTAGCAGCCTCAGCTGGTCCTCAAGGATTAGTGATAATAAATTGCTTTTCTAATATACGGGTGGAAATAGGATCCCAATAAAGTGTTCGAGCGCACAGCACGCCGCTTGATTGCAAGTTACACTCGTCCAGTTTAAAGTCTAAGGATAATATCGTTCTTTAATTCACGTGATGGCAAGGCTGCCCGCAAAGCAGACGTGATAGTCGAGAACGATATTCCATTTTCACCTTCACACTCGAAACAATTTGCACGCTTAAATAAGGAACTAATTATAGTTTCATTTACAGCTAGAAGACCATTCAGACCACAACAAATTGCCTCTCAGCGAAAGAACTTTCAATAGTGCATGCATGCACAATAGTCATGTGCTCTTTGTCCCTTATGAATGAGCAATTTTCATTTTCACTGACAATGAAGGTTGAAATGAAAATTGATTTTTGGGGAAAGCGAATGGCGCAGTATCTGTCTCACTTCTCGGCTGACACCCGAACTGCGCCGTAAAGGAAGGAATAAAGGAGAAACTGAAAGAAGAAAGGAAGAAAGCGGTACCATAGTGGAGGGCTTCGGAACAATTTCGACCGCCTGGGGATCTTTAACGTGCACTGACATCGCACAGCACACGGACGCCTTTGCATTTCGCATGCATCTACCTTTTAGAGTCTCGCACTGAACAGTGCGAGTTTGTCATTTTGCAGATGTTCAGTTGTTCTGCCTTTTTTTTAAGCAACACACAATGTCAATGTCGAGCTGGGGATGTTAGGGTTAGGCAGGCTTCATCGGGCTACCTGGTCGAATTTTGTGGAGCAATAACGCCACTGTTCTATGTATTCAAGACAACGAAAGGTGTATACTCTGGGATGTTAGTAAAATTACTACTTAATGAGGAGTGTGCATTCAAAAGTTGACGGTGCGGCGGCTGAAAGTTCGCCCAAAATATAAAGAACGCCAAGAAAAGTGCGGGTGATGCAATCATTTCGCCCAGCTTCAAAAAACAATAAAGATGTTGGTGACTGAGAGCCCAGGTGAACAGAGACATAGGCGTGGTGCGGTAATAAATAAAAGGCTGCACGAAAATCTCGTGTAGTAAGCCTCGTTTTGGCACCCTCTTTGTTTTAGGGCGAAGAACTACTACAATAGCAATCCTGATCAAGGCGATATTTGTTTGAAGCCTCTCAGATACACGGAGAAATAAATGATTACTGCCGCGACTGCGTTTCGAACACGTGGGCGGCACGAGCAGATAAGCTTCGCTGGCCGCTACACGAGAGCACCGCGCTGTCGCTGCAACCGACCACTCCTAGTGTTAAGCTGCCACGCTTTCGCACTGTGCATTCCATGCCGTCGTCTTAATCAAGGTCCATCCAAGCGTAAAAAAAAGCCCTATTAGCCTCGTCCTGCTCCGCAAAATCCGCAGATGGACGTGAAGGCGCTGAGACATTCATGAAAGGATAGCAAACACGCATAACTGGATCCCTGTGTAAGTTGGCGCCTCATTCGTGCTGTGACCTACGTGGCGGTAGTGACAGAGGGATGTGCGAGGCATGCGTTGGCAGAAACGCGGCAATGGAGCAAAACGCTTCGGCGTTGACAACATGTTGCTGAAACGTGGTTTGAGCATTAGCCCACCTGCGTTAATTGAGAAAATTTGCTATGACGATGAAAAAGTCCAAACTTAGTTGATTTAGAGGAGATAGTAACGAGGTTGAGTTTTTAAAACGATAGTGACTAGCCTGGGGTGACAGTCTGCTCCGAGATATCACAGCAGCAACAGATCGCAGTAGTGTCCATCTGCAAAAATCTGCTTTCGCACAATACTTCGTGCTTTAAAATCCTAAACCACAATCCGCAATGCCGCAATCAATTTTTTTGAAAAGCCATTGGTGTCATTTCTACAATATCGCAGCGATAACAAAAATAATGCACTAAAACTACCTTTTTCGTTCTTTTTAGCAATTTGTAACTTGTTTTGAAAGCGTGGTATTCTGACCAATAACGACAGCAGATAGGCGCCAACAAATGCGCTTCAGGAAGTAGAGCGCTTTTCGGACGTGATACAGCGCCCAAAGGGCCTATTTTGCACTGTGTAACGCAAAGTTGGAAGCTGTGAATAAAAATTGAGTGGTAGAGAGAGAAAGTAAGCGCAAAGGCGGGAGAGAGGGAAGGCGCTAAGGGCCATACATCGTCAACGCCAGCGAAATTTAGCCGCCTACAAGGAGAAGCGTGCGGGAAGATATCTCATACCCTTGTCGTCTGCCCACTAGCGTATGCAAATGCAGTCGCCCTGAATTAGGCACAGCCGGCATTTATGATTGGTTTTCCCCGAGGAGCAGCTCGTTTGCATGAGAGAGTTGCCGTGCCCACGCATGAGGCGCCGTGCAGACCCGAACTCCGCTTGGGCTGCTCCTTGGCTCGGCTGGAATGGCAGCACGTTAGTCGGGCGTGGAGGTGGCGCACGTCCTCGCTTGTTACGACGCTGCGTCCTGTCGTATTCTCGGCCGCGTGGAAACGGGAAGCCACGGAAGAGGTTGGCGGTGCATACTTGAATGACAATCTTTTAATAACAGCGTAGAACCCCCACACTTGTGTGTAAAGAATAAGAAACAAGAAGTGCAGCATCGATCAGTGAAGCCTGTATACGTACAGCGAAATAAATTGTTTCACGAAGGAAGTAGTGCACTCGAAATGTGCAGCCGCTCATTTGCAGCCGCTCATTTCCCGTCGCTCATTTGCAGCATGGTATCCCACTGTCACATTGTACGATGACCAGTGCAGTTCCCAGTCGGTGTGTGATTGCTATATGAGCTCTTGCTTGGTTGCCCATCACTGCTTAGGCATGGGAAGGCCCGGCATTGCAAAAGTGGTCGTTTGGTACAAGGCGCCATTGTGCTTGATCAAGTCGTCAGCGACGTGCAACTAATGTTAAAGCGAAAGGTGTCTCTTTTTGATGCGCAAGATGTCTCTGCAGGGTGCGTCTTCTAACAAAGACTTCAAACTTACGAGGCGAGCAGTAATCGAAGTCTCTTAGGCTGGCCAACAATGAAGATGGTGCTGAGCAGAATATTAGTTGTGGAACAGCGTGATTATCGCACGAAGTTCTACACTGTAGCCAATGGTGGCTTTCTCAAGATTCGTTTGTAGCGTTTGTCAGGAGAAAATATCAGCATACATTCACAAAGACGATATTTTTTGTTACGTGCAAGGGACGCGCAACCACGTAATTAGTTTTAGCTTGAGCTTGTAGCGTCAGAGTACAAAGGAGTAGATACTGCCGGTTCTTCTTAGAATCTGTTTAACAGTTTCTGTAATTTCAGAAGTTCTGTCTCTTGGCAAGCAGAAGTCAGGAAATTTTTACATCTTCACCTTAGCATGCAGCAATTTGAAGATCCTTTCAAATTGAGATGTGCGGACCAAGTGGTTGATGTGCTCCAGCAAGACTTGCGTGGAGCCAACAGTGGCTTCTCCGTGGACATAGAGGAACTGTTTTACTCTGCGCCACAAGTAGAACTTCTTGTTGCTGTCCGTGAGAGCACTGACCGGTCCGGTAGTGTGGCTTTCGAAAACGGTTGCGATATTACAGTGGAAGTTTTTTTATAATTACTTATGTTTTACCTTGATTCTGCCTTTATTACTTTTCAGCAGAAATGTTATTTTCAAAAACGAGCAATTTGCATCGGCTCTTGTGTAGCCCCTGTATTTTGAGAAGTTTTTCTTGCAAAATTTGACCGCGAGCTAAACCTGAATGTGAGCAATGATTTTGTGGCCCATGGTTTTAGATTTTTTGACGATTTCCTAGTCCTTTTGCAACTAAGAGATGGTAACATCGCTCTTGTTGCTGACTCGGTCCTTGAGCGGTTTTTTTCTCGCCTCCAGTTCTATTAAATTTACCTTCGAACTACCGCAAAATGACACGCTCCAGCTTTTAGATCTAAGACGACAAGGCACATATGTTGGGCCTATATGCCACGTACAAAGAAAACCCGTTTACCTTGTCATTCCTCACATTCAGCACTTGTGAAGCGTGATATCGTCTCTCTGTCTTTTAGATCCGCGCTGTCCAAGTCATGTTTTCAACACGTGGAATAGAGTGTCGGACATCAAGTCGAACGCCTAAAGAATGCTGGCTATCCTGTTTCAGTGCTGAGGACAGTATCGGAGGGCCTGTTTAAGCAGCTACATAATCAAGAAAAGAGAGGACCTGTTTCCAGCACTGCCATGGAACCCAGGCAGAAAAAGAAATACGTGCTGTTGTCTTACGTTCAACGCGTGTCGCATAACCTAAAGAGGATAGCAAAAAAGTTTGGTGTGGACGTCGTTTTCACGGCACCTCGAAAACTGTCAAGCCTTTGCGCACTGGCGAGCCGAAGTCATAACAAACTGGCTTGCAACATCAAATATGTAACCAGGTTCGTTGCGTGCAAGGTTGTTTTTTACGAAGTCCCTGTGAGCTGTGGCCGCGTCAACATAGGGCAGACCGATCACTTCGCTGACTCAATGAACGCATAAGAAAACACGCTGCTTGTTTTCAATCGTTTAAATCTAATAACCTGCCTAAGCTTTGTTTGAGCTGAAAATGCCACCCACTTTTTGGAAAAACAAAATTCATTGGCCGTTCTAAAGGACAACTTGCAAGGCAGCTTCTTGAGGCGTCATTTATTCATAGGTTAGGAAGCGATAAGTGCGTGAGTGAAGCGTCTATTGTTCTGCTGCGAAAGGAATCTATGTTTCTAAATGCTGCGTAATTTCTTGGGTTTTGCTGCTTGAAGGTGGAAGAGGCGCTTCTGTTTCTTTCCGTGCCATTATATCTCGTCGTTTAGCTCCACGTTATCTTGGTTCAGATTGTCCTTATCCTGCCCCCTCGTCTTAATCAGCGGTTAGCTGGGCATGCGCATTCAGTTCTTCGAGCTTGTAATTCTACTTCCGTTTCTTTCAGTTGCAAGTTAGCGTTTGTCCTGTCCCTCTCCTGTCATCGTTTGTCGCGCGCTAAGCCTACCTGCAAATCTTACTACTTTATCTCGTTTAAATAGCGCTTACTTCTTAAGTGTTGCTGATAGGGTTTGCGCCATGCATACGCCTTCGGCCTCCCTAATTTTAAATATTCTGTACTTCCACCTCATGGAATACTTTCTAAAGCCATGTTGTATACCCTGTGCAAGCCAACACTAGAATCGCGGACGCAGGCACGTTTGTTACTGTTAAACATGAACCGGATATCAGTTAGATTAAATAGTTTAGTTTATAAAGAGGCACGTTTGTTATTGTGAATCATGAATTGGTTATCAGTTACATTAACTAGTTTGGTTTACGGGGGTTTAACATCCCAAAGCGACTCAGGCTATGAGAGACGGCGTAGTGTAGGACTCCATAAATTTCGACCACCTGTGGTTCTTTAACGTGCACTGACATCGCACAGTACACGTGCCTCTAGCATTTCGTCTCCATCTAAATGTGAAAGCCGCAGCCGGGATCGAACCCGCGTCTTTCGGGTTAGCAGCCCAGCGCCATATCCACTGAGCCACAGCGGTGGCTAGTTACATGAACTAACTCTAGACACGTGGTGGCGGAGACTGAATGAAAAATGGTGCCTCTTAGCTAGTCGCATTATAAAATGGTCAACACCAAGCAGTTATGCTTCAGCCGGGATTCGAGCTCCTTACCTCTTGATCCTGAGATTGGCGCGCAACGTGCTGCACCACCCGTCGCTCGGAAGGCTAGTGCTGCTGTCCAAGAACGACTTGCGTGTCGACAACCTTATAAGCTGCAGAGTCTTCACGCTCTCGGCGAGGATGGGGGTGGAAATGAGAACGCAGTGTGTGAGGATAATGAAAGCTCATAGCCATTGTAATCGCGGTTCATTGCAGTCTTAATCCTGCTTCCGGTTCCGGAAAAATGTGCCGCTTCTTCTCATTCTCGTTACCGCACAGGATAGGCAACATTGGTTTGGAGGCTGCGCCGAAACTAAGCATGATTGAGAATGGCCGGCAGGAATCTGGAGTAAAAATAAAAAGCCAGATGTTTTCCACAGAAGCTATTTCGGATGCTCGATCATTCCACGTCTCTGCGAGTGCTTTCTTCCCTGGCTGTGCCCGCCAAAGCAATGACCGAGTCGCACCTGATAACCATTTCTTCAAAGATGGTAGCTGTTTTGGTTTTTAAGCCAGAATAGCTTTCGTTTGTGAACGTTTCGGGGCCGGGCGGTGCTCCAAGAGGAAGGGGAGGCTCATCTGTGTGAGCAGTAATATTGGAAAACGAAGAAAAAGTCCCAGATGGTGAAACTACGAGAATATAGTTAGTCTCGGAACACTCGTTGGGAATATACACAGGGACGCACACAAAAGCAAGATCAGACAAAACCGCTTATGATAGGAGATTGAAAACACGTTAGTTTGAAAAAGTGATTAAATTTAAGTATCGAGAGCAAGATTCAAACAATTATAGAAAGTGCTTAAGGTATTTAAAACACTGGAGGTAATTAACACATGCACTAACACATGCATTAACACAAACTTTTTCTACTAGCATTCGTCCTGGGGCTTTATTATAGGCCATCTTGCTAAGTTCGGGAAATGTGACTTTTCCCAAGTGAATATGTACATAACTTTCCTTTTTGTGACAAGTTTTTCGATGACTCATTAGCTGTATGCAGACATTCTTTTTATTGCACGTTCATAGGCAGTCGCTTACGGGCATTGAGCAAAAAATTTATTTCATAATTACCGCTGAGCACGGTGCACGGGTGCGAGTCAGCAGTCTTTCTCGTAAGCTGCTACGCTGATTGCACCTATTAGAGTGCGAACGGTTAAGTTAGGTTGCAACGGATTACAGGTTGCGTGGTGTATCAATCGTTCGATAGTTATTTCGCATTATTAGTTATTCATTGCTTGATTATACAAGGCAACAATAACTGCTGTCACATTTTTCTTAAAAAAACAAAACGCGGATGATGAATGATCTTAGGCGTATTTGAGAAAAACAATATTTAGTGCAAGGTACAGTACTAACAAAACGCTGAGTTTCCCAAGAAGGGAGGCTTTCGTCTAAATGTTTCGGTGCTTGACGCTGCAGATTCAATAAGAAAACAGAGTCAGAGGGGCCCTATAGTTATGCGTGAGTTCTAATCATCCCCTTTCTGAAGTGGCGCGTCATATCTGCTACCCGTCAATTTGTTTCGACGTACACGCAACGGATATTTTAAGCACTGCGATTGTCACCGGAGACTAGTGTATATTTGTGAATTCAGGCCCCATCCGAGCCAATATTGTTGCGTTCACGTTGTCCGAGGGTTTGAGGCGATAGAGTTCATGAGACTGAAGTCAGGATTATTCGCCGTAGGAAGGACAAGAATGTCTTTTGTAAGCTTTCTCCTGTTGCAAGAAAACTTTTAACACTTCTCTTGCCTTCTCAGGGAGTTTTACATGGGAGGTGTACATGGGAATAGTAACAAGACTTAAATTAGCGTACATCGAGCTGTGCAATGAGCTAGCGCGTGCAAGTTTCTTTCTTGCCCTTTTTCCTCAAGCAAGTTGCTTATCGCCTCTCTCCGTGGCCGCCTGGTTAACACTTCTGCAACAACAAGCTATGTGGTACTGTTTTACATAAGTGACATCGGATGAAACGCGTCAGAAACGAGATATCAACATGAAGCCGAAATTTTTCGTTCCCATTTATTTTACATACACGGTGGAAGGCTTTAGCACCTTACTGCGCGTCAAAAAATAATTGCTTCCTTATAAAAGCCAGGAAACGTATGCGCATGTGCCAAGAACTTTCCTCGCGAAATACAGCTCAGATGAGGAGTCTTACTACGAAGCATGCTGGTAAATGTGCATGAACAGTGCGCTCACGTGAAGCCGTCGACTCTGTAGTTGAAAAACCGCTGCGTTCACGACTCGAAGAGAATCAAAATGCAATAAAAATTACAGAAAATACATAAAACCTAAAGCAAAAAATACACAACCTTATATCAGTCTATATTGCCCAGTGAAAGGCGAATTTCGAGTCAACCTTGCTTAGACAACGCCTGGAACGTAAGAAGGGATTCCGGTAATGTTCTGCGACAGGAGATTTCAGGTGTTCCACTCCTCGTTGCCGGTTGGCTTTCATAGCATCCATGTTATTTGAACCACATACATGAATGAAAGAGAAAAATGAGGACTCCTGGCAACAATTACACATCCTCGAGGCAAAGAGAAGGGGCTATATTCTAGCGTCAATTCGCAGTTTTCCTGCAATACTGCTTCTTAGTCGTGCTAAGTAAAGCGACTTGCTCCTGCCTCTGCCGACGTTTCAATTTCAGTTTTATTTCGCATTTATAAATTGCAGATTATAGAGTCACTTTTCGCACCCATGGCCAGCGGCTACTTCAGCGAATTCAGCCAAGGCGAATTCAGCGGAACAAGATACTGAAGAAACGGAACTGGAGACATTGCGCGAATAGTGTCATGGGCAGGGATGAGCTGTAGCTATCCTGCGACGCGCAATATCAAGAGGTCACAAGACAATTTACAATATGTATAACGTGCGCTGTGATATACACGTCATATAATGAGACAAAGAGTGTGCGCATTATAGCCGGACGGAGAAAACGTTATAATGCAGGAGTGACGTCAGGACTTTCTGGCTGGCAACTGGGACCATTTGTTAAACGTCGAATAAAAGCGTTATTTTATTTTTTTTCTGCCTTTCTATACAGACCACGTCTCGTGCTCACTGTATGCGTATCGCTTCGATCGTTTCGCTCTTCAAGTCAACATTTCCTGGTCAGAGCTGCCTAGCGCACAAAGTTATTATTGACCATTGTGCACTTTGCTGGGCGTTATAATTTGTCAAAGTCTCTTCCTCTTCCTCGTTCTGTGGTGTTTTCAAAATGCCAAAATGAGGCATGACATGTACATTTAGGCGAAGGGGGAGAGGTGGGGGGAGGAGCGGAGGCGTCTAAATGGCAGTTGGAACTTTAAATTATGGCTGTGCAACATAAGTTAACTTTACCCCAGCTAAGCCCTTCACTAACAGCATACGTACTGAAAGAATTATAGTGCTTTAGCGGCAGCTTTTGCACCGTCTCGCGACAACTTTCTGCGATGACCCTGGGACTTTTGCTTCAGACGAAGGAAACTGAACAGTTAGAAAACGAGTGCTTCGAGGCCAGATATTCTGGCCGGTGACAATGTTCTTCTCACGGATCTCTCAGACAGCAGCATCGACAAGCTGTTTTGTTTCTTGTTCACCAGCTCCAAAAATCGCGCTGAGGAATCTGGGGCTTAGAAATCTCGTGTTTCTAAACGAAGACATAAGGGGTGGCTTCGTTTCTCAGAGCAGCACAATCACAGCCGCCATCACGAAGTGGACAAGGGCAATGCAGAGTAACAATGCCAGCGCTATTGGGAACGAGAGGAGGAAATGACCGTGGTTAGAATGTGATAATAGCGGGCTTCACCTCTAGCTATGCATGCCTTGTTGGCCGCTCTTTCTTTATCCCTTCGGAAAGCAGCTGCCATTAGGACGGGCCCCATAGACGATCACCCCTTTATCTCGCTTCTGGCGCAGTTGGACGTTAGACAAGAGCCGCACTTCCGGCTGATAAAGCCCCGCTCAAAGTGCGAAGTGGCTGAGAGCCACGCTGCGCTATCAGCGCTCTTAGGTCCCCAATGCCAGCTTTTCTTCCAACTGCGCTTCCGTCTTACTTCGCCTCTAATTTTACGGAATTTGTGCGTCAGCGAAAGGAAGAACCGGGAGGATAGTACTTGGTCTTAACAGGAAGCTTCCTACCGTGAGGCTTGAAACTGCTGCATCCAAAATCATTTCTTCGAAATGGGTAAGGATAAAGTAGGCTGTTGTACGATGACAATCGCCTGCCATACGAGAACGGCGGAAGAAACTTGTGTTCCAGAATAACAAAAATATCTTCAATTAATTGTCCTGTAATAATGAAGAAATCAAACTGGAGGAAAAATTACGAGTGCACTTACACGTTGCAAGCCATCATTCCTTAGCCAGTCATCATAACACCTCACGCTCAATGGCTTGCAAAGGGGATGCTTTCAGCCTGGACTGCAAATCAGCTTGTGTGATACTTACGCAGGCTGAATAAATTTAATGGTAGCGGCAAATAGTGCAGGGTTAATGTAAATGCCGAGTTAAAGACATATTCTTTGCGGTATCCTTGGCGCTCATTACAGCTTTGTCGCTTTTTTGGATAACTGTGAGCGGTCCACTACGCAAGGACATGTAATGAATGATATTGAGCACTATTCTGTTAAAGTGGCGTCAAACGTTCTCGTATCACCAAAGGATTCAGAGGCTCGGCAATGTAAAATTTTCACAATATATTTGACAAAGATCAGTAGGGATGGCCTAGTGGTTTGACCATCCACCTCGTATATGGGAGGGGTTCGATCCCTAGTGCGGCAGAGTACCCACCGGTTATCGAACATGCACAATCTTTGTCCTGGCCTTGTTCCCGGCTGATTTGTGGTTAATTGCTTAGAAAACTGGTCTCTGCAGCAAACTTCTGCAAAGTGTAACACTTGGTGTCATGAGCGTGGGCGCGGCAACCGTGGAAGAAGGTTTAGTCTCGTTAGAAGCAGTTTCTTCGATTCTCTTAACACTTGTGCAGTTATTTAGTGAGTACAGTCAAAGTCACAATGTTTCCCCCCTCTTGAAAAGCTGTCAACGAAAGGAGAGTCGCCATGACTATGTGTTGCGGTGGCGGTCAGAAAACATCAGAGCACTACAGCTCATTTCAACATTTGGTAAAACACTTTCAACCACTCCTTTGTCGTACGCATCAGCGCAACAAGTTAAGAAGAAAACGCATTTAAACGATAAAGTCTCTAACTTGCGCGTGAGATTCATAAACTTCTTTATTTCTTGTCTCTTTGACTTTAATTCATTTGTGAACAAGGTGACGTGTGTGAACAATTCGTGACCGCACAAGGTAAGCATCCTCCATTTTGAATGCTTTGCCCAGACGAAGAGAAGTCCTCTTGTCGAAACGTTGGCAAGCCCCCTGAGGCTTTCCCCTGCCATGTTCACTTTGATATTGTAAAGAACCATCGGACCAACCTCTCTCTGCCATGGACTCATGTGGTAGCAGGACATATAATATTAGGCACTGCCTTTTCCAAAAGTTCAGAGCCCATGGCGTTTGCTTCTAAGCTGTATTGTGTGGTTACCTGTAGCATCTGTTGAAATCCCAAGTTTCGAACAGAAGAGTAAAGGCTCTCTCACCTTCAGGAGATTATGAACTCTGTCGATGCAGAACCATCTACACAACATGACCAAAAACGGAAGTATTGGGTCTCTTGACCATTGAAAAACTGGGTACCAATGAGCCTTGTGAAGAACAAGTTTGTAATGGGCACGGAATACTAGGCCATCATCTGAAGCATCATTCTAAGTGCATGAAGAAAGTATGGAAATGCAATTATTCTTCCAAAACAACATCTCAATCATTCAGTTTTCTATATGCACAGACAAGTGCCGAGAGCAATTATGATATCTTTAGTTTCTGTCTTTGGAATTCTAAACAATGGAGTAGACGCGTTTTGAGGGGTTTCTTTCAATTTTTCTACATCCTTTTCGATATTCACTCATACAGCTTACTACAGCGTGCTAAAGCAACATTTCTTAAGCCAGCCAATGTCATACGCTTGCTGGACAACTTAAGTTTGATTGGCTCCAGAAAGAATACACGTAAAGTATAGAGGTGAATGTGCCGGAGTAAAATGAGAGTACAGGTATCCTCGATAAACAGCTACAAAAATATATGAGTAGGGAGAGAAAATTTCTAACGCAAAAAAATGCGAATTGATTCATGGGCGTTTAGAGATGCCTTGTAACAGGTTATATTCGCAGGCCTTGAGTAGAACATAATTTAATACGATTTTGAATGTTGTCCAAGGATCCGCTCGCCACTTCCACCCGAATCCAGAGACGTCAAGGTGCCCTTGCCCCAACTATTTTGACGTTACCGAACCCAATGGTTGTTCATAGGAAGAGCCAGTGCTTGCTGACGACGCCGACATCACCGAAATGTGGTGGTTCAGGTTGGCAGATCGACTATGGCGTCATGGTACGCTCGAGAGTTGACACTCACCCAGACCGAAGTTGCCGCCACTAAATTGTTTTTAATTAATTATTCGCCCTCAGCACTGGTGCTTTAAGCTCATCTTTTATTAATAGGCCTGTAGGACCCTTTCAAAGAAAAACGGACGTCCGAAAACTTTGTGTGTGTACACCTTCAAGAAATAACAACAGCAAAATCAGTGCACTGGTTGCAGTACACAGGAAGCAAGATATGAGCAATACCACGCCAGAACGCAATCGAGCTTGCTAATGACACTGGTACTAAATTTATATAAAAATCAGAAACAAGTGTCAGTTTTGTAATAGGAAGGCCTCCAGCTTGCTCTTGAAAAAATGTAAAGATACAGAGGCTTTGAATAAAAGTGGTATTGTCTTCCAGAATGAAAAGACTGCAATAGATTTCGTCATTTACCCGTAATTAGCATGGGCTTTTGGAAGTAGAAAATAGTTTCAACCTGCAAATTTAGTGGAGCTATAGTTAGACAACAAGATGGGATGACTAAATCAGAAAACTCAGGGTATGATTTAACAGCTTCAAGAACGTAATCTCACGGTTAAACTGAAAAGGACTGCGGACTGACAGGATGTTGTCATCTTGTAAATGAAACCAGCATTAGTTTAGAAAGAGCTGCGCGTCATAATGCGGATAGCTTGGTTTCGTAAATGTTGCACAGGCGATACGTGGCAGTGGTAATGGCAAACATCTCGAACAAAAAAAAGTATTTCCCCATGCAACACTGCCTAAGTGACGTGAGTGTGTGCTGTTGAGCCCACCGGCCGCCTCTCGCTCTCCGCACAAGCTTGCACGGCACGAGCACTCATCATCCTGCATCATGTTGGTGAGGGCGAGTGCACTGGAGTACAACACCAGTGTGCATGTCAGGCAAGTTCTTCGCCGGTAGCACAGCAAGCCTGCACGAGATGCCCCACGGTTAGATAACGGCCGAGAGAGCCACGCACGGGGGCAGACCAGGAGGGGAGTTTTGCCCGCGCACTTCTTCACTCATGCGACATGGAACAGCCACCGGCAAGAAGTTCATTAATCTTGTCCTGCGGGAGCGGCGTCCTTCACAGCTCCGGCACGGTGTTGTTGATGTTTAACATACTATTACGACGCCGTGCACGCCACAACCTTCCAGCCTTTTTTATATTTCCGGTTTGCTTTTAAACAGATGTGCGTTTTTGAAATACTGTGCGTTTATTAAATGTAATTTTTTAACACAATGTTTCATCAATATAATAATGTTTTTTCAGTGGCCGTAGTGTATTTCTTCAAAACACAGCCGAACCTTCTTGTCGCATACTGAAGAAGTTGGCGCGGAAAAACGAGGACAAGCGCGACAAACAAAGAGGAGCGCAACTCGCAACACGGCAGATGCGAAGAAGTCGACAAATCGTGCAGTGCTCCAACTTTTTGCTTTCTTCTTCTCATGGGTCCTTTACAAAACGTCGACGCATTCCTCGGAGCATCTTCCCTGGACGTCACTGCACGAGAGCCGCGAAATTGTCTGGGCAGCTGCTATCTTTTGAACAGGTTTAAGCACCAAAGGCAAGCCGAACTTCGGACCAAGGTTGAGGACTTTCAGGTTTTGGGCAGGAAATTCAGCGTTTCGCAGTGTCTGTCACGGCGTCTTGAATCGGTGTCAGTCTTTTGTGGTCTTGGGAACGTTGGGAGAACACAATTCCACAGCATCTCAGTCAAGTACGACGAAGTGGCACACCAGTGACGAAAAGTCGAGTCATTTGTCGTTCTCCCACTGACGACACGCAGCTGGCCCTTAAAAAATCTGGCTTGCCTGCACCACACCCACCTCAACATTCGACACAGTCGTTTTCGGTCTCACGCCGAGGGTTCCAAGAACCCTGTAAGCACAAAAACATCCGTACGACACAGACCGTAACGAAGATGCCAGGAAAAGATCCTCGCCTTGCACGCGCACACAGAAATGGCTGCAACAATCGATGCAGGGTCATTGAAGTTAAATAAGTTACAGAAAAAAAGACCCCGATGTACTAGAAATTACATTTAGGAGAGCAAAAAGTTTGGCTAGTTCAGAAGTTCACTATGAACTTCTACTATCCCAACCAGCCCAACTTTCTGCTCTCCTAAGCTCTTCTTGTAAGTTTGGCATCTTTGCAATAAGACTAGCTATGCGACGGTGCACGCTTTACAGGCATAAATTACCTTAACGCAAACTGCTACAAACGGGATGCCACAATGAAACCTTTTACGCTTTCAGTGAAATGCACCTAGGCAATTGATATTAAGGGAAAAAAGGCAAGAGAAGCAATAGGCAGCGTGTAATATTCCTCCGTGAGGTTATACTCACATGTCACATTAAAGGTTTACGCGCTGAATTTGTTGAGTTATCAGAGGACGCATGAATGCAAAGGAAATTACAGTATTAGAGAAACGTTACTTTAGTGCCATGAGCTCAAGTCGAAATTCGCTTGTCGTCAGACTCTCAGCTCCTGTAGGAGTTGCACTGTGATTACAAGGAAGTCATAGGTGCAGACACGAAACAGTTGAAAAAAGACATTGCGATGCTAAAAACAAAACTAAGCCCTGCCGCGGTGGTTCACTGGTTAGGGCGCTCGACTAGTTATCCGGAGTTCCCGGGTTCGAACCCGACCGCGGCGGCTGCGTTTTTATGGAGGAAAAACGCTAAGGCGCCCGTGTGCTGTGCGATGTCAGCGCACGTTAAAGATCCCCAGGTGGTCGAAATTATTCCGGAGCTGTCCACTACGGCACCTCTTTCTTCCTTTCTTCTTCACTCCCTCCCTTATCCCTTCCCTTACGGTGCGGTTCAGGTGTCCAACGATATATGAGACAGATATTGCGCCATTTCCTTTCCCCAAAACCAATAATTATTTATATTATTAAATATTCAAAAATATAATGCCGAAAAAAATTTCGCACAAACCGGGTCTACAGTTCGTCTGACAGGTAATTTGCAGCAGTGTAGATACTAAGGCAACCTGAGCGAAGAAACATGGCGCAAGCTCTATAAGTGTGTTCCGCAGCTCCAGTATTTGCCGACTGGTGGCTCCTTCCATTAAGATGAAGGAGGAATGGTGGGCAGCCTCTATTTTGCGCTAGGTGTCCCTTAATCTTTTTTTTTTCTTTCAGTGCATAGTGATTTGGTGTGAAGCGATTTTAGGACTCTGTGTGTTCACTGCTCCGATTGCTTTGGGAAGCAGTGCTTTTTCAAGTGGCGGCGCGCAGGAGAGATGAACGACTCGGCGGACGCCATGTTTGCGAATGGCGGCACACGACTTCGCAGCAGGCTTACTCTGTTATTTGAACCCGGGATTGAAACACGTGCAGTATTTTGAAATCAGAAGCTTGAACTACCTGTTAGATTACTGTAATAAATGTTTGAAAATATTTGTATTTTTTGTATTCGACGGGTAGCTTTTGTGTGCCTGCAGCCCTGATGGACGAGAGAGCTGCAGGCTCTACACTGCTGCAAATACTTGCGAAATAGAGTATAGTTCTGCTTTGGTGCATGGTGGCTAGGCACAAGGGCGTCAATCGCCCGTGATTCAAGAAGCCCGAATGCTAAATGTTATTTATTGTTTGAGGCTGAATATCATAACAGTTATAACTTATCAGTAGACTGGAACGTGATGCTAGCGTTACTGCGGTTATGGTGGTTGGGTTTATGCGCAGGCTGCAGGAGAGACTGCTTCGAACCTCTTCTAAACGCTAGCGCAAGATCATGAGTACTCAAAGTAAAACAGACTAGCACACTTCAACGAAAATCGTATCATTACCCATGATACTCTAAACTTAGCAACGGTGAGTCGTGTTTCTAGAACAAAAACTCATGACTTTTTTTCTTTGGAGTATTATAGGTTTCTTCGAGAATGTGAATGGCAGATGGGCTAGAAACCTTTTATTGCCCAATCTTGCAAAACATTCAAACGTTAGGGAGCTGTAACCAAGAATTTGACAGTGTTAATCCATGATCACAAGTGAATCTTGATTTTTTTTTCTTTCTGGCCTCACCACCTGACACGGAATTAGAGTACACAAAAAAGTCAAGAAAAATATCGTCTCATGTGAACGTACAGCGACGCCTTTTTGACTGGGGAACACGTAGGACATTTTCAGAGCGGCTGGCTAGTGTAATTTCAAGTGTTGCCCAAATAGAACCGAGTACATCGCGCCGTATAAACAAATAAATATTTGGCGCCTCCACTTGTTTGCAGCAGCAAGCAATAACTTGTAAAGTGTCTATTATTGCTCTTACGATCTTGTACAGCACAAAAGTGCTCTAGTACTATTTTAAACGTCAACAAAGGCATCGGACTGCGACGGAGTGAATGTTTTTTTTTTTTGGTTTCAAAAACAAACACTTAAGAACATATACAAGCTACCAACCCCAAACTCAGTGAATTGCCAGCAGTTTGCATCAAACTGACCCCAAAATTATTTCGACGTAAAGAAATAATAATTTACTTTTCGCTCTCGTTCTAAAACTCGCTTGTAAACATTTTTAATCCTCTATGGAAACATGAGGTTCCAGTGTACATGGGCAATAAGCCGATTAAGGCAGGCACAATAAACACAGAAGGGTAGGCATTCAAATCTCCTAACGTAAAATAGCACAAACTATATGCATAGCGCTGAAATTACTTTTCGCACAAGCAAATAATAGCCTTGGTTCTTACACAAAAGTTTCACGCTAAACATGCTCGTAACACGATTACAAGTGCGCTCGCGAACGGGAGGAGATAAGCACAAATGTAAACTTACGTTTCATAAGAATGCAACAGGACCTACCTAGAGACGTTGCATGCGCCGTAAATACCAGGAATTGACTTCAAGAGAACTACAACTGCGCGTGTTATTTCCAGTGATCATTACAGTGTCTGCTAATTAGTATCTTTTACGCCGCTGCTACTAAAGGAACCGGCGAAACTATACCAGATGAAGCCTGTGATTCTAAATCTGCATTTGCTCTTTTAAACCCCACGGTCTGCGAAAAAACATCAACAACGCAATGTTCGTGTTTATCTAATCTAGATTCGCAATGCTTATTGAAGGACGCCTCTCGTCGGCGTAATGACGCAAGAGGAACATTCATTATGTATGCACCGAATGGTAAACAATGTTTTCTTTTACTGCGCTGCGCGTCAGGGCTTTCCCTCTCTCGTCGCTCTTTCGCAAGCAGCCTCGACAGTGGAGATTTCTTTCGGCAAAAAAGAAAAAAAAGAGAAAAACATACCGACACAAAAGAAGCAGCAGGCGGAGGGTGCTCGCAAATGCTGAGGCAACAGCGACAGCAACGATGACGAAATAGCAGAACGCAAAAAGTAGATGCATTATAACGGCGTAGAGGCACGACCCTGCTCCTTTCTTCTTTTTCTCCTCGTGGCTGATCGTGTACTACCACTGAACTACACGGTCGCAGAAAGACAAAAAAGTGAGCAACAAGTCGTGTTAATCATTATTCGTATTTGTTCCACATCGAGGCATGCAGTTAATGCGTTTTGGATGAGAATAAGCGCGGGAGATATGCTTTATAAGCAAGGCGCAGTATTTTGCTTTTGAACGGCGAGTCTTGTTTGGTGTCACGGAAATTGCGATGCCTTTCTTTCCTTTTTTCAATAAAAAAATTTGGCCACAGCGTGTTTAAACTCGTCGTAGATCCTTACGTCACCCGCCACCTGCTACTTCCCATGCGTGGCCACATCACTGCGTTGGAAATAGACTCGAGATTTAGGTTTCGTTGCATTTTCCGCGCATGGTTTTTGGTCGTCCGCGTTTGCGAAGTGCTGTCTTTGCAGGATAAGTAAAAAGCGATGGGTTTTATTTTAAAGCGTATGACTCTTAGGGTCAACGAGCGCCACCAATCTTAGCTTGCTGGCGGTATATAGCGTTTTTTTTTCGCGGATTTTTGGAGGGCGCTTCAGTCATTGCTTGAGCATGTAGCGGTAAGCACAGCTGTAATATAGCAGGAAAGGCAGCTATAAGAAAAGAAAGTGGTAAAGAACATCCGAGCATTAAGATTACTGAAACAGCAAAGGTATTCAAAATTTACTGCTGAAATTTATTTCGCCGTCCGGTAAAGAACCACAAGAGGTCGGAATTTAAACCGGATCCGCGATCAAACCGGTACCAATACCCTATAGCGAGATATGAGTGACGATGAAAAAGCTCGGCTGGCACTTCATCTTGTTCCTTACAATCTGCGCTGCGGAAAGTGACGCCGTCTCCGCCATCGTCATGGACAACGACCACGACGCGAAATTGAGGAAAGGGTTAGGAAGAACTAACGCTCTGAAAACTTGGCAACACACACGCACCCGCCGGCGACAAAAGGGTTGTGGGCAATCTGTTATGTTTCTCCAGTAAGCGCCACGTTTCATAATTGTCGTAATTATTTAGTCCACTCGCATTATAAAGTGCGAAACAATTGCATGCACCGTTACACCCCTTCTCGCAAAAGCTTCGGCGACAAGAAATTTATTTCAGTGCAAAATCACTACTTAACGGCGTCCAACCCAACCAGATATCTTGTGTGAAGACTCGGAGTAAGTCGGGTAAGCTTGGGTTAGCTCGGAAAAGCGTCGCGCGAGCTATAACCAGTGGGAGGAGGGTGTGGCGCCAGCTGCCACCGGTTAGAGAGAGGGTGTGAAGGTGAGCGAGAAACACAATTGCATGCACATGCAGATGCCAGAATGAAGAGGCGAAGAGTGAACACATGATTTCGCACGTCTATCCTGTTTAATTACGTAAAAACCCTACCACTTTTGTAACACCACGTGATCTGCCAGGCTTTCCTTGTGCCTGGGGCTGCTGCTTGTGAGACTGCGGTTGATAGCCAGCAGTCGGCTTCGCTACCTCGCTCTGGTATGGAAGGCTGCCGAATAGCAAAGAAGCAAAAAATTGGAACGAGATAAGAAGGGGACTAAATTGATGCCTAATTTTGTGTCCACTGATTTTACATAGAGTCTTTCAACCCACACATCACACAAACTTGCGAGTGCTTTCAAAAACTGACACTTTCTTTGAAGTGTGACTGCATTAAAGAGCGGGTAAATAAGGTAAAACACCGCGCACATTTCTTTTGCTTCACGTTTGCAATAATTTCACAGTTTGCGAAAAAGTGTTGAGCCGACGGTGTGTTCCTGTTCGCTGAGAAAAAATAACCCGCATGCACACTCTGCGCAGTTCCATACCCTTAAGCTTGGATATTCTTTGTAATAACTCTTGGACAATGCTACTGCCATAACTAAAACACAGTTCTTATCCCAAAAGAGCGTCACGCTACATAAGGCCACCCGTGATGCCGCAGTGTCCCTGCTTCCTGCGGCGGTCTTCATGACGTGCAAGCTGTGTGCAATCTGCGACGTTTTGAGTCAAGAGTACGCTAGCCTAAGCTAAAACAAAAGTGACATATACGCATAGTACGAAACGATTATGCAGTGCAGAACGCGCTGTCTGCATGAGCCGTCTCTTTGAAGTGAGACGATTTATACCAGTTTTCCTGACGACATTGTGAGATTGCGCCTACTGTTGAAGAAAAGGAATTATGCCCGCATTTTTTTTTTACTTAAGCACCTGCTAGAAATAAAGCAAGAATTCAGATAGCGTTCTGGTCACGCGGCCTTTCCTCGGCAGTTTCTCAGGGGCACAAAGTCGAGGACTGAACGCAGGATGTTTGAGGTAAGGAATTATGTTATCTTAAAAATCACCTTTTTTAACTAAAATGATTTACCACTTAGGCGCTTGGATACAATTAGGGGATTCTAGTGAGTTATATTGCGTAATGCCTAATGACTCATGCATTCAGGTGTACAGACGCCGACTTCCATTGCCTTCCTGTTCCACTGATTCCCTGGCCCAAGTTGTGCAAAAAGAGCCGCACTTAGCATAGCTGCAGGAGTTGCTCCACAACGCAATGCATATGGACGGCTTCCACCAGGTTTTCTGATAAGCCATCTGAGCAGTACAAGCCCACAGACACGTTTGCTGCGGTTTCCGTGTTAGCAACAACAAAAAAAAATTACGAAAAATATTGACCCCTGGTTGATCCTGATTTTGTTTTCCCGATACCAAGACCAACGCCGAGCTCTACGCATAGATGAGTGATATGCATATCAGCCCCCCCCCCCCCCCCCCCCCATTGCAAACGTTCAAAGCAGTTACTGGAGCCAGAACGCAAGGTTCATGTCGAAGAATGAAGAAAGTGGTTGCATTTCACTGTGAAATTAAAAATATCATGCTATAGAAGTGCCTGCGATGTCGGTAAGCATGCAAGACTAAAGCATAATACACACCCTTTTCAGTTCTTATTTTTCTGCATAAATCATGCTTAGGAATATTTCAAGCTCAAAATCAGGTTGAATTTTTTTTTTGGGGGGGGGGGGGGGGGGCAAGGAGGGGGGCAGGGCGTGCATTCTCCACAGTCCTGTTTCCTTACATAATCATCGGGAGTATCTTCTGCACACATAAAAAGCCGTAGTCACGAAGAATCTCCTGGCATTGTAGAATTGAAGTTCAGAGTGTGCAGGATTATTTGATTGATTGCTAGTTTTTGGTCTCAGAAAAGCCTCTTTGCTTCCCCGGGGATTAGAATATTATTAGTAGTTTTTTTTTGTCTTCTTCAGTACGCCGTACGAGCTGCAGCGTGAAGAACAATACCTCGGCATTCTGTTTTCCATAGTGCGTCGTGATTGTCGCTCCTCTCAACAGGACATGAAATGAACACACACAGTTTCGCTTGCTCTCCCCATTTCATAAACTGCATCATTACTTGTTTCTCTTTCCATCCGGTTGCTTCATAGCTATTAGGTTCTGATCTTGCGTGGTAAATTTCAGCGATGATCTAGTTTCTGTTGCGTGCACAAGAAAATTCAGGCAAGATAAACCCAGTTGCACAATTCTTAAGGCCGCGTGAGCTGTTCGTCCCATTCGGATGCGTATATTGGATTTCAAACCGAGTTGGTTTTTGTCTTACCAAATTCCTTCGCAAGAAACAATATATTGCACACCAGCGCTGGTTCTCCGAGTAGTTCGTGCATAGCGAAAGACAAACGAATAGCTTTTCTTCGAAATGAGACAAGCCTAAAAAGTAAAACTAAGTCCGATTTTTGTGTATAGTAGCTTGTCCGTACGTCGTACTTTTGAAAAAACTATGGGAACAAAAGGTGCCTCGTAGCACCCATAAAACCTGTCCGCAAGACCTATGTCAAACCAACTAGAGCCATATCTTGCTGATGTACGGATCAATATCAGCCAAATACAGTCGTGAGAGCCTTTTTTAGCCTAGCCTCATATGCCGGACTGTCTGGAGCGTGGTTTCATTTATTTCTTTCCCAGCGCTGCTTTCTCAATGACAGCGAAGGATATGAAGAGACGTGGGAAGAGCTGAACGCAATCGCCGATGAAGCAAGGCTGCTGTTCTGCTAAAGTGAGCGTTAAAACGTTTAGTTGGCCTAATGGCAGTAACATTTTCAATACGTTATTACAAGCGAAATAAAAGAGGCAGTCAATAAACGACTGTAACAGCCTTTGTCTAGTCACTTCGCTTCTTGTACACTTCTACCTTTTCGCTACCACTTAAAAAATTCGTATCCCACAGTGAAGTAAAACATAATCTAGAACCCGTACATTCACAGTAGCTTACTTTTCTGCTTCCAAAGTATGAACACTAGAAAAATTCTGTCACGTCAATGCTTTCCTCAAAAGCTTGCTTTTTGTTTTTACTGCCTTGCGTTGAAGCACAACAGTTCCCCTGATTGCACATAATGAATGTTCTATTTTTTTGTGCTATACTCATAGCATAATCATTTTAGGCATTATTTTCATACACCTCTAGAAAAAGGTGTCCAGAACAAAACTGGTTACAGAGTTTCACGCCGAAGGGAGTAAAATCCGAAAGTTACATGCTATTACTGAATAAATTATTTGCGCAGTTTTTCATTACAACGTGTTCTAGATTTGTTGTAACATGTAAATTAAATAACTTTCCAGCTTGGACAGCGCTATGGTTTGTGCGGACAACAAACTTTCGCTTTTTTCTCTGTTTTCTTAGGTGGATTTCGCGTATTTAGCAAAAAAAATTGTAGCCCACCTAATTACAATTAGCTGTAACAATCCGATGGCATAAACACCTACTGCTAGCTGCTATATACGTACACATACGTCTCTTACAAGTAGAGAGGGTGGTGGCTGGCCACAGCTGGCTCCTCGATGTACCATCCGTGTAACCCGCCACTTTGAAGCTGCAGGCGACAAAGTGTGACATCACTGGTGGGTGTGGTGACATGGGGCTCTTATGCTATCTGCATTGCATAAAAACTCGTCAAATGAACTGCTTTAAACGTAGAAGAACTCAGAAAAAGAGCGCACAAGTCGAGAACTGCAATACGCTTCTCGTGTAAGTTTTCTTCTATCGCCGTAGTGTCTTTAGCACTGTTTATTTCTCTGCATGTGAGAAGCAAACAAACTTCCAGAAAATATTAGCTGCCGCATGACATTTGGCGATTTGTCAGGCCGGAGAACACAGCAAAACGAGGCCTAGAAAAGCATGGATGAGCATGCCTAGTAAAGTGGGCACAAGAGAGCTAGAAGTTAGCGTTCTTGTCACGCGGCCTTCCTTCGGCAGTTTCTCAAGTACAAAAATTGAGGACTAGACGCACGTTTACAACATCTTCTAAATAACGATTTAATTAGTTATTGTAAAAATTGATTTTTTAGCTAAAATGATGACTTTCTCGACCAAACCAAAGACATTGGTAGACATCATAAACTTGTGAGAGACGTTGAATACTAGAGGGATTAAATAAAGTCAGATAATAAGTTTTTAAAATTTACCACTTAAGCGCTTGGATACAATTAAGGGATTGCAGTGAGCTATATTGCTTAACACCCAACGGCTTATGCAGGTGGAGGTGGACAGACGCTGACTTTCATTGCCTTCCCGTTCAACCTCATCCCCTGGCGCAGGTCGCACATTTTGGCCGGTGGTACTTGCCATAAGACGTTTACCACCTTCCGGTTCAGTGTTCCTCCTTCTATATGCTTCATCCACTAACCGAAACCGGAAATCCTTATTTACTGAATTGTTCAATTCTTGAAGAGGCCTCGTAGAAAGCTGCAGACAGCTGTGGGAACTTTCAATGGATTCTAAAACACGAACGTGTCCCCTCCTAGTGGTGCTGATGACAATGTCACCAATATTTGTGACAAAAACTACTGCTTTTGCGCTACTCTGCAGCCCCATGCAAGATAAAAAAAAGGAAGATTAGTTGGCGCCTGTAGAAAACGGGTGTTTCAGCACTTCTGGCACTCTTCGCAACCTGCTTAAAAAAGGCAACAAACCAATGCTCATTCTTAGGAACCACGAGGTAAGCGGAATTCTTCGGAACCGATATAATAAATTTAGATGAAGTAGAGAAGCCCTAATTGCCATTTTATTTTTGATCAAAAGATTGTTATGCCTGGCGCCCGTACTAATTTCTCCTATGTGCCATTTTGTTCACTAGCTGTGCTACCTAGGAACGTTTTTAAACACATCTTCCTTATGCAAGGCCACCGTCGTGAAATTCACAACACATTCGCGCTGAAGAAGCACTTGGCGAAATGTAAAACCAATAAAGTAAAGCGAAGCATAAATAAAAAGAGGAATATTTACGGATTTATTCTCGCTTTGTTTGTCGCCATCCAGCCCAAGCTTCCGCGATCCAGCTTTAAAATACGAAAGAAGTCCGACCTCTTACATTTTCGCATATTCATCAGCATTGAAGGCGAAAATATAAGATCGCTTCACGAGCATTTCAACAATGATTAGGCGACCCTGCTTTAGGCAAAGCATGCAATGGGCCCTTTAGGTCCCTTCCATTTCACCCGCTTCATTCTTTCTCTCACGACTCGGTTTAGGTGTCCAAGCAGGGTGAGTCAGTTTCTGCGCGTTTTCATCCCTCATAGCCTACTCCTCATCGAGGAGACAGGGAACTGGGCAGCGAAATCTTACGTATTGAGAACAGCCAGGAGCGGAGCGCCAGGAAACAAACAGCCCAAAGCTCGAGAGAAGCCAGGGTGAAAGTCGAAAGTATCATCAGAGTGAGAAGCACCTTCGGTCACTCAATGTGTGTAAGTTCCGAGATAACACCATGAAGGATTGGAGATAACACCTTAAAAAAGCATGAGAAGCCTTAAAAAAATCGAGGCTAGAGAGGGGAATGTGGCACAGAATTTGCAAATTTATATTTGGTGGCTGGAATAGCGGAACTACCTAATGAAAGGAAAGGCAATGCGGGGAACATACGATACATATAAGAGCAGTAAGAGAAAGTCTGAGGCAAAAGAAAGGCTACGAAAAGAGCTGAAAGAGGGAAAATAGAAAGAACAGTGGGGGAGGCACTAATGAATATGTTCGCAACAATCCCAAGGTAAAGAGGTCGAGCGTCGCTACGACTCGACCTGATTGGGTACCGGCGGCGCCTGTCATGCTGCAGTGCCTACGCTCGTTGCCGGTGTCCTCCTTCCTCCAACGTGCATCGCGGGTGTCCGGATATAATTGCGACGCGTCAATACATACAAAGGCGCCTGCTGCAACGAGGAAACGAAACAGACTCGCTCGGCAGTTCGCATCCTGCCGTTGGCACGTGTCAGCAGGAGCTGAAGCGCCGAAAATAGCAGGTAATATGACAAGCGCTCTCTCCTCGTGTCATCGCCACCGCTGTCTAGCAATATCGCAACTATAGTTGATAGATTTGTTACGTAGCGGCAGTCGTCAAGAGATTGATCTAAAACTTTCTTCGCATTCTTGAACTGGTGCATGGGCGAAATAGTCGTTTCAATGAAGGTTCCTGTATGAAAGCAATCTATGACACGCTTGACCTCAAGTCAAGTCACGCCAGAGTGTCGCTGCTTCGTATAAGGAGGATGCGGTAATATGCCTCGATGAACTGCACCGTACTCTCGTGATATATATTCGAGGGGTAGGCTGTGCACCATTCCTGCACCACAAAGTGTGCGTACCAGTCATGCAGTCTTCCTGGTACCACGCCTCCACGGCTTAACAAAAACAGCGCAAAGTATTCATTAAGAGAAACTTTTCTATCGACAGTGACACAAGATCGATAAGGAAAAGGTCAGACCGGTATGGAGTCCTTCCTCCCTTGATTGCGGTAAACCATATGCGTAAAATCCGGTTTCAATCTTGACCTGACCAGCTCTCAAACGAGGCAACACCTCTAACATAGCACCTTAACCCCTTATCTATTTTTCACCCTGTTTTTAATGACAACTTTCCTAATGTCGCAACGCCACCATCAGCTATGAATAAAAATAGAACATTGCATGAATTTACCTTTTTTCTCACCCTTTCAATCCTTTTTTTCCTTTTTTGGCATACTAAAATATGTCGGAACCACTCTACAGAGATTCTTCAAGATCATTCGTGAAGAATGTTCCCAACGTCTATATATTACTAGTTTGTCACATACTAGGTTTCACAAGTTATAAATCATATCTGTAATGTCTGCCTCCTTTCTGTCCTCAGCAATTTTTTTATATTCGCTTTCATTATCATCTCTGTGTTTCCCGCGCCCCCATCGCAACCCCGAACTGCTCTTTCTGCACTGCAGGCTTGCCTTAATCGCTCTTTATGACCTATTTTTTGCCACACAACTCAAAACAAACAAACGCTTTTTTTGGCCTAGTGCCGCTTTCGTGGTGGTTAAGAGTACAGTCAGCCATGTTTTTCACTGCCTGTATGCACAGCTGTTTTTTTTTTGTCTCTTCCTGTCGTTGTCTTTGTATTGGATCCAACCACACCCAAGCCTGCTCTTGCTGTGACAAATTGGAACATTAAGCTTTATCCCGGAAGCCATTAGAGCAAGCTGATACGCCATGGTGTCTCCTGACCCTAACACGCATTGTGAACCCACAGCAGCGGGGTTGATACCTTTCTTTCATATTGTGATCTGCTGGTGTTTATTTATACGCTTTAGACCAGTAAAGATGGTCTGTACATGCTGGCAGAAGTGTGCAACGCCAATACACTGCAGGCAGAGAGCAAAAAAAAGACAGTGAGGGGTTCAACCCTTAATACTGCACCAATAATCTAATGGGCAGCCCATTGTTTGTTTATTTTTGCTAGCATTTAAAAGTACTTTGAAAAAGAAAAAAAACATTTTGTTTCCAAGAAATACAACCCTGCAATTACGGCTGTTGCTGCAAAGCTACTGGAGGCTAGTTCCAATCTAACAATAATATCACGGCCGCACCGAATGAGAATAGTGTTCTTTCCGTCTGTGACAGATTAGCGGCTACAACGTTCCGCTGGCAAGCAAGAAGTTGCGCGTTTTACATACGCCGAAAGTGCCTCTCCAGTTCAATGAAAGCAGTTGAAAAAGTGGTTGCTTACTGTGATTTTGGTGCCCAAGTTAAGTGTCAGAACCTTATATAGTTAAAGCTACGAAAAAATCTCCCTGACAGGAGTTTGCTTTTTTTGGTCTCTAAGACAGTTTTATATATTCAAGTTTTCGAGAAACACAGCTGCATAGATGAGCAATTCAAACGCAGTTCAGATTAGTAGATTCTGTCTATTTTGCTTAAACCTCACATGACAAGTCATAAAATTTATAAAGTTGCAGCAGCGGTTATAAAATAGGTAAAGCAATAGCTCTGTAGCTTATTTTACCATCAAAACGATCACACATGGGCTAACATCACTAACAACGCATGCATAATCGATAAAAGTATTCAAGCAAACTTAAAGGCTTTTTTTTCTTTTTCGTCTTAAACTGCGGGGAATTTGCACTTCCATCTTCGAAATAACAGATGCATTCTACTTCTTTTTACTAACGATTTCCTCGGTTCACTAACCACTGTGGCTACGTGTTTGTTCCTCTCTACTCCTCTCATAAACAATATCTTGAAACAACCGATTGGTCCTTTACCAAAACATCGGCACTTCGGTGTACGTATTCGCGACTGCAACTTAATTACCGTTTACTTCGAGCGGTATGAATTCCTCTTTCGCGGCCTTCCAGAATCAGCCGACGAGGCATTACAACTAGGACGGTCAGAGTCGGCAAGTACCTCTGTACCTCGCTTACTATTGCGCTGTTCCCCTAGCTTTTGCCTGTTCTTCCCATTTGGCCTAATTAATATTACAAAAGCGTGAGTTCAGATGTTTCCGCTTTTTGTCTGAACTGGTGGCTGCTTTTTTGGGGGGTAACAGAGGCACCGCACAATGGAAACGTTGTAGCACCTGCAAATAAATTCATTTTTGTTTACATATTCTATGTTTTGTCTTTAGGAACTTTAAATCAGACAGCAACGTCCAGCCTCTGACGGAGCTCACCGCACGGTTGCTGCTTCCACAAATGGCCTTTCCCACTCAGTACATGAACTTTCAAGAAAACTGAAGAGCACGGGCACAATGCGGCTGAAGCGACACAGGCGCCAAGTCTGCAGCTTTCAGCACATTTAAGTGCCGAGCAAAAAAAAAACAAAAAAATACACAACAGTTGACACGCCGTCGAATTGCCACTTCGTGTCCAATTGGAGATTTTGGGTTACCGATGCAAGGGTTAAAAGCCGCGTTGTGCCGTGAAGCCCAACTTTAGCGACAATGCCCAAGAAACAAAAGCCGTGCGGCCAGCGCCAGCCACGCACTCTCTGGCCTTTCATCCCATTTCGCGGCCGCACTTTTTCTGTTTCATTTTTTTAATTTTCCATCTATTGATCCTCTTTCCCGGGTCCATATTTCACCAGCTTTTTCAGTGTTGCCACCTGCTATAGAACGCAATTTATCATTTCCCTGGTCTTCTACCCCCCTCTCAACCCTCTCTTTTCTCCACCAACCCCCCACCCCCCACCCCGAGCCACAATAGCGTGCCGGGCAGTGAAATCAATGGGAAATGAGCAAGAGACTTGTAAACAAAAGTGATGTTGGACACAAAGTGGCGATTCTATTTCGTAGGAAGATAGACCAAAGGCGTCCTCTAAAACACGCAGGCTCTGCTTCGGTTCTTATCTTTAGACTGTTCGATATCACCTTCATCCTCTTTTGCAACGTCTGAACTAGCATGGATGTTTTACAGAAACAAATGTTCAAGCATGACTATGAAGAGAGAACACTGTTTGTTGGGGCTTTCTTATTGTATAATATTGGCCTTGAAGACAAAACTAACGAAAAACAAAATCGTGTCCTTAGTTCATAAGTAAATGTTGCTTCAAGCATAGATAAATGTTTACCCTGGGTCATGAGCTGCAAATTATAAAAGAAGACAACGTTTTCAATAAGAAAACTAAAAAGGTGGACTTATCGCCGCTGCCGTGATCCAAAAGCTGTGGGCTCTAAGCCCTGGAGTCGTGTGTTCGATACTCGGCCGCGGTTGCTGCACTTTGATGGGAGTGATCAAGGTCCGAAACGCTCGTCCGCTTAGATTCTCGTGCAAGTTTTACTTCTTTGTTTATTTACGTATTTATCTGATATTGTTTTAGAATTGGAAGGCTCAATGCAAGCGGAAATGACCACCGCCATCTGTAAGTATCCAATGGCAAGTGGCCTACCAGCCAAGGTGAGCTACGAAGCAACTTTGCACACAACGTATGTGGACTTGGTATACTACCTCGGGTATAACCAACTTTAGTATACCACCCCGGGTATGACAAAATATTGTGTGTTAACCTCAGATATAATGAACTTTCCTGCGTTACATCAAATATAACGAACCTAAGGACGCCTCAGACAGTATAGACCTCAGCTTAGCATGTTGACCTCTGATGTAACTAGCCTTGGTGTATCACCTCATGTCAGCCTGGGATATAACGAACGTTTGGCTGCTACCGCATTCAAACGATCACCGAGGATCGTCTAAGGGTTGTGAAATCATTTATTTATTTGGGACACCCTCTGGGTAAAATGGATTAAAGAGCGAACATTATTCATCCAAAAAAGAAAGGAAATCAGAAAGGCGCAAAGAATGATTGCTAGAAATACAACATGATAAGTGATGTTGGAAATGTACGCATAAAGAAACAACAAAAAGTAGAAAAAACCTGCTTTATGCACTCGTTGACGGAAAGCAAAAAACACAAAAACCTAAAGGCACAACGGTAATAAAAATGGTAAAACAGTAGGAGAATATTGCTAATTACAACAGCAAAGAAAAGAAATGAAATTGATGTTATTCAACAGCATATCATATTATTTAGGCTGCTTTTAAAAAGAACAGAGACATTAATGAATTTATGATGCACCCAACTTATTCTGTTCAGTTGAAGGTTTTGGAATAAATGCATTGGTGAACGTTACAAGCTTCTAATGAGATATGTGAATTTCATCCATGCAGTCAAAGTCTGCGTACTTCGGGCCTTGTAATACAATGTTTATAGGAATCGCAAGATGCTGAAGATTTTGATAACTCATATAGTTTGCTTTGGTGTCCGAAGACAACGAGCGACATTTGCTTTGCCTCCGCTGCAGCAAAGGGTCAAAAGAAAAAAAATATTATCTTACATTATGAGAGAATAAAAAAGATTAAGGAATCGGCGGCAAAAATGCAAACCTGTTCAGAAAGATGGACACGAAGTAAAGCGTGAAAGTCAAACTGCGAATAACTTTTTTTTAGCGCAGATGACCGCTAAAACTGAGTTGAAAATTGTATTCAACTGAAACTGGCGAAAATTGTAATCCGCACTTTGCTTCAATTCAATGTACAACAGCGAGCGGCACGTTGGATTGCATGTGAGCCGATACAGTCTGTTGACTCACATACAGTTTGACGCATGTTGAAGAAATGATCAAAGCGAATGGTCTAGCTCTTAGAGGCTGTTAAACGAACGGCTGTTTTTCATTAGATATAAGGTAAGAAGAATTAGATATAAGGTAAGAAAAATATGAATGCGCATATTTTTTTTATCTCCTTGTTAGTATGTACAAAAGTATGTGATGCACTACCAGCTGAAATTGCTCTTTCAAGTTTCTTAACATATCATTTCTTAGAACCACTTGTTCAACAATATTTTAATGCTTCAGTGAAGTCGAAGAAACAAAACTATTCCGCCACTAAAAAAGACGGTAATAATTCTAGGCAGACCCTACTGATAGTCTTACAACATATCTAGCCGGTAGCCTTCGAGGATATTATTTACCAATGTAACCGTAGGCTACAAGGACGATACGACTATTTTACAGCGACCGCTGTTAGGCGCCCGTTCCTAGGCTTCCCGTCGTAGTAGGATTTCGTTACCTATCGTTGTTTTTTTTTTGTTTTCTGGCCTTGTCTGCCGTCCTCTGCGTAAACAGTGGGTGGCTACCACTAGAAGCACCTGGAGGATGGTTACCGTGCAAAGTGGAGGGTATCGGGAAAGGGGAGGAATTTTCAACCAGAGTTTGATTACCTTGTAAGGAGGAGGGCATGGCAAGAGCGTAAGAAGGCGCAACCACTAGGCGGTTGCCAAGGAAACTACCCAGAGTGTAGTCATCCTGGAAGGACAAGGATAATTACCATTGAAAGAGGCTTCATGGCGATAGCGTAGGAAAGAATAACCAGAGGACGGAGAGCGTTGGAAGACATAACCAAAGGATGGTTACAACGATAACCGCTTAGAAGATGGTTATCATGGAAGAAGGTAGAGGTAGCGAGAGCGGAAAAATCACCAGAGGCTGATTACTTTGGAAAGAAGAGGCTATGGTGAGAGCATGAGAAGGCGCAATCGGTACGTGGTTCCCATGAGAACCAACCGGCCAGTAGTTACCCTGGAAGGAAGGAGGAGGATTGCCTTGGTAGAAGGGCATGGCGAGAGTTTGGGAAAGCGTACCACGGTAACCACCCGGAACGTAGTAATCCTGCAAAGAGGAGGAGAACAGAGGAATGTAGCACAGTCACTCTGTGACAGCTGCTGAGAAGCGCGCCCCCGAGGAGAGGGTCATAGGTGGCGCTGCTCCACTAGAGCGGCGGACTGGAGAGCAGACCTAGACGAAAAACAACTGTGTGTGGAAAACTAAACTTAAAGCGCGCCCTAGAACTACGCACACGTGAGGTAGCTTTCATATTAGCTTGCATAACATATCGTGAAGAACAAATACCTTAACAGCTGTCACGGAATCTATCGGCAACCGTCCTGTCAATTTTTATGTATTTATATGCACTTGTTCTAAGATCAGCGCTTGGGCGACTTCTGAAAAATGGCACAACAGTTGATGACAAAGAGGTTACGTAAAAAAACATAGTCCTCTATCAAACTAAGTGTGTACCTTTACGTTTTTCCATGATCTTTCAGTGTGTTTGCACGGTGTCTGGAATACCGAAGTACAGTTTCATGCTTGAGATTGGAATAGCTGACGACGTTTACATTTTTGTTCAAATGTGAATTTGGCTGACACCAATGCTGTATACGTGCGAGAGTATATCGCAAAGGAATAATACCGCGCTTACGCCCACCAACAGGCCTCCGATGTACTTAAGAGCATTTCCAAGCTGCAATATGTCGAGCATGCCTAAAGAGGTTGACTCCGACGTTATCAAATTTGGACGACGTCCACTGGTGAAGTGGCCTGCTTTCAGGCGACTGTGGCGATTCATTCCATGTCGCTATGTCAGAGTTGGTCAGAGAATTATTAATGCGAAAGTATTTTCTAGGCTATGTCGGCAGCTAACGTATCCGCAAAAAGTGGACGCAAAATGTGCTGCACGATATAACGCCATCGGCAAGTGTACAGCAGTCATGATTTAACGTGTATGACATGTGCGATATAGAGTCTCAGATCATTGTCATGGTCATGTGAGCCATTGTAATTGAGTCCTGAGTCTGAAATCTTGAGTCATGACTGGAATCAATGAATGTGGTCATGACCGGAGTAATTGTCTGAGGAAATAATTGAGTCATGCTCATCAGTCATGATCGTGAGTCATGGATAAAAATGGGTCACAAAGTTCTGAGTCATGGTCACAAGAAAGTGCCGAGTCACTGGTCACAAAAGGAGTCCCAAAAATGTGCTGAATCAGGGGTAAAAGCAACAGACCCCGAATAGTGGTGAGTCATGGATCACAAGAAGTGCTGAGTCATGGGTTGCAACATGGGTCACAAAAAGTGCTGAGTCATTGGTCACAATAAGTGCCGAGACATGGGTCACAGAATTTGTCCCAAAAAAGTTTAAGGCTGGGTTGAGGGGTCCACCGGGATGTACAGATCTGAGAGCCTTGCGCCATTTCCTGTTCTCAAAGCACACGTTTTCTTATTCTTCCACGTAAGCAGACTTATATGCCCTCAGAATTTTTATGGTCCTTTTGGAAAGAAATTAATCGTATTCCAAAGTTTTCTATCTCCTTGTATCCGACTGTATTGTCCCACTGCTGTGCAACTCTGGGCACGCTTGAGTGACTTCATTTAGTGGCAGTGGCTGCCGAAAACACTCGGCGTGTCTCAGGCAAACTGCTTCTCTGTGAATATCGCTCCCAGCTCATCCCTATCACCCTCAGCAAAATCTAAACATTAAGTCTTAAAGACGCTGGAGAATTGCCGCCAGCGCTCGTCGAGGAGGAGACGGTGGCCTCCGGGTGAAAACATCCGTGACTCCGACGATAATTGCTACCGAACGACACCGCTGAGTAGGGCTGGCGTCGAGGACAGGCCGTCTGTTTTAGAATCAGAGGTCGCTGACCTAACGAAAGACAATCTGCGGTTTCACCATCGATTCTTCCTCTTCCATCTTAATTCGCACGTCTGAAGTTATTTGCCGCAGGTTTGAGTGCTTGAAAGAGGGTAGCAAAATACCATTCTAGGAAATGTGGGAGTGTTTGAGAGTGAAGGATTCGAGAGAAACTTTGTTTATGAAATATAAGCAGTAATATTCATAAAAAATCTAGAAAAATAGTCCGCATTACTACTGGACAGCAGTTGGGCGTAATCTTTTTGTTTAATTTGTAGTGTTATCCAAACTGCGAAAGATTCAAGGAAATTACCACCAAGCACTGCATTTTTATCTACATTGTAATTTTTTAGAGTACCGAAAGGCTCTTTGGTGTTTTATCTTACTCAAAAGCTCATCTTCTTTCTGCTTTCCACCTGTACGTAAACGTTGCGAACATTAAATCGTCTTTATTCCAACATATGGGAGCCTGAAGGCTGTGAACAAAAGGGCCATGGCAGGAGATTCAAGTGACCTTAAGTGCCGGATTACAGTAACCTAAGAACGCAGAGAATCACACTGTATGTGCATCGTTTCTACTCAGTGTTACCCACAGGTCATATTGTCGACATAAAAGCTAGCACTTTGTTGGAATGGCAGTGGTTTTTCAACAAACATTTACACGAAAAAAAAGCAATTTTCTGTAAAATGGCAAGATCGCCTACATGTTTGTTTATATACCGAGTGTAAGTTGCAGTGGTCCAGAGTGCGTTACGATATTGGATGAGTTACTCGTCATGCACACTTATTAACTATATACTGTCAACCCAATGCCATCCCAACGTTTGGAAAGAGCGCAATGGAAGTTTATGCTGGTACTGCGATATGACAAAGTCATGTAATAAAGATTGAAAGCGGCTGCACATACATTATCAAGACATTGTTTAACAAAATGGGATATACTGAGATAGCAGCTAAAATTAATGTTTGCTTATTCTAGAAAGCACAATTCGGTTTTTCCTGACACGAGTAATCTTTTAGTCTTTACAGACGAGCGAATGACTGATTCTGTGTTTCTTCTTTCGTTTCTTCTTGCATTTCTTTAAAAAAACAGGCCTCGCTATTCTAGCAAAAAAATTCTGAAAACTACTAGATGCGGTAGATAAAAACAAAAAGTACGATATAACGAAATCTGTCGTCAAAGCACTGTTCTCGTGAAATGCAGGATTCATGGCAAAAAAAAAAAACATCGCCGATATATGGTAATTCTTCCTTAAATTACAGAGACCTTAGCGCTTAAGAAAAATTAAAATTTAATGGTAGCCTCGTGAATATTTGGGCTGATCTATAGAAATGCTGAAGTAAAAATAAAAGTTCATAGCCATTGTCGGTATATAAGAGCTCGTTCATGCTGCGGAAGATAATGTTCAAGATCGAGCATACTCTCTGAAACGTAATTTGCACCAGTCTTTATGTAACCAAATCAAGATGATAACATTGTTAAACTTTTTGTATGGTTGAAAACAAGCCAAAACTTCATTAAGCCAAACTAAATAAAACCAGTGTAGTTGACAAGACTACTGAATACTGTATTAAGACAACTGGTCTTTATCTGCTTTACTGTGATTTATAAAGCAATGCACATGAGGAAAGAAAGGAGCTCAATCTTCAAGCTTTGCCTGCGAGCATTGTGTGACTACATTACAATCAAATGACACAACCATTACTAATAGGCAGTGCCAGTAGTTGCCTGTAGTTGATGTATCGCGTTAAGACATTTATTATGGCGTTACTTCTCTCTTGTTCGTTCTGAATGTCAAAAGCAGCACATTTTTTTCCGCAC